>JAOPHQ010001711.1:315000-453811 GCA_030340625.1 Merluccius polli | reverse complement strand
GGGGGGGGTGCGCACAATATTAACACACCGCGGACCTACGGCCGACGGGGGGGGGGGGGGGGGGGGGTGCGCGCAATAGTAACACACCGCGGGCCGACGGGGGGGGTGCGCACAATATTAACACACCGCGGACCTACGGCCGACGGGGGGGGTGCGCGCAATAGTAACACACCGCGGGCCGACGGGGGGGTGCGCACAATAGTAACACACGCGGACCTACGGCCGGGGGGGTGTCCGCGGCAACGGACCCGCGGACCCGGCCGCGGACTCAGCCGCAGACCCGAGTCCACACACAGCCGGTGTGCATGCTGTGAGGATGTCATCGTGCGCGCCTATCGCATGATTTAGACTTGACGGTTTGACAACGATTTGTCACGCCCCTACGTCTGACATTGACGCAAAAGGTACCCTCCCGCGAAACGATCTGGGTTCTCATAAACCCGTTCGCGGTGGTAAGAGACGAGCAGAGTCTACAGCGTCCGCTCGCAGAGCAGAGTCTACAGCGTCCGCAGTCTACTGTGAAACAATTCACTCCAAAAAGGGTTAGGGTTATGGTTAGGGTTAGCGTAATCTATCACCGTGACCGGGTTATTATTGTATTATCTATACGCTGTAGACTCTGCTTGTCTCTTACCACCGCGAACGGGTTTATGAGAACCCAGATCGTTTCACACAGACGCGGGACGCAATAGTAACATACCGCGGGCCGAGGGGGGGGGGGGGGGGGGGGGGCGCAATAGTAACACACCGCGGACCATACGGCCGGCGGGCGGACCTATGACCGGCGGGGGGGGTCTCAAAAAGGAGGACAAATACGCGGTCCGCCCTAAAGCCACCCTATATGGATGAGACGGCGGTCTGGTTTGATATGGTCTGGTTTGCATTTTTTGCTAAATGAATTAAACGCCTGTCCCCAATAGACGCAGGTCCCCAATAAAGGCAGGGTGCTTTCAGTGATTTAAGCAAATAAACGCCCGGGCTAATATTAGAAGTTTTACGGTATGTATGTAATTCACGACTGCTGCATTTTAGTAGTTGACAACTACTCCCAAAAAGTATTGAACCGCTTCTGAAATGAAAAGGAAAATCAATTAATCAAATTCAATGTAGCCTAAAAGTTTCCGAAGACACACGGCTTCCATAGTATGAGGGTAGGCCTACTTCCAATTATCACAAAACAAATACTAATGTATGTATGTTCTTTGTGAACGACCTTACCTTTTGCTCATTGTTTGGTCACATTTACTTCATAGCTACTTTATAGCAAAACACCATCCGTGTCTATGTAAAGTTGTTATTATCAGATGGATGTTGCAGACCCACTAGAACACACTTGTTTGTGTTGAAATGTCCTTCAATTAAATACTGAGGCAATTTGCCCAAGCTGGCTTAATTAGATGGGGACATGTGGTTAGCACTAATTTATTACCAGTATGATTTGTTGTATTTACACAGACTGCCTGGTCAAAAATAGCAACCTGACCCAACAGAAAACTTTATTGGTAGTTTGTAGCATATCTGTCTTCAAAGTATCGGTACTGTTTATACAAGATGACATTGTGGAAATTATGGAAAACCTCCTATTTCCCAGGGACCACAGATGCAAATTAGCCATCTAGCTGAGGCCCAACTACTGTGTTGTTGGACGCACGCAGGAGAAGTTTGCCTTAGAAATCTTTTCACGGTGGTCCTGAGAGCTCAGCGCACACATGATTTAACATCCTCCCAAAACACATGCAAATAGACAAAAAACAAGCAAATTAAGAAAACATCTTCATCATTTTGACACACACAAATTGGTGTAATTGTGTTGTCTGTAATGTATTGTGTTGTCTGTAATGTGTTGTGTCGTCTGGAATGTGTTGTGTCATCTGGAATGTGTTGTGTGAGAAAGGGCTTTCTGCCTAAACCTAACAAAGTAGTTGTGTTGCCCAAATCTAACCAAGTAGTTGTGTTGCCTAAACCTAACCAAGTAGTTGTGTTGCCTAAATTGCGACTGAAAACTGAAAATAACAAGTCAGCAAGATACAAACCCGGTCTCCTGGGTGAAAGTCCTGTGTTTGACCCATTCACCACAACCTCCTTCCTAGATGTACTTTGTTGTCCTTTATACTGCGTCACCTGACTTTCTAAAGCCTTTCTGGTAGAAAGGCTTTCTGGAGCCCTGAAGGCAAACCTGTCCTGTGGTGTGCGTTGTGCACAGCCGCTGTTAAATAACTAGTCATGGCAAACACAGCGAAGATCAAAAAGTGACTTATTAATTAACCACTTCCAAACAGTTTAGTATTAATAGCGCATATGTGTGTGTGTGTGTGTGTAGAATGCTAAATTATGCTGAACACATGCACTTTCAAGCTTACATATGCAACATCCATCCATCCAGCAAAACAAAGGCTCATCACTTTCCACCGCGCAGTCACTGATCTCTATTTTCTTAATTAAGTTCTTCACGGTGTCACTTATATCTCTTTTTCTGATCTCCCTCATTTATTCTCTCTCTCTCTCTCTCTCTCTCTCTCTCTCTCTCTCTCTCTCTCTCTCTCTATCTCTCTCTCTCTCTCTCTCTCTCTCTCTCTCTCTCTCTCTCTCTCTCTCTCTCTCTGTTTCTACACCTTCTCTCACCCCTCTGATGACACTTCCATCCATCTCGGAAAGCGGCACCCCTGAATAACGATGTGTCCCCTAACTAATCTGTTTTGTCTGTGGTCTCCTCTCTCACTGCAGACCACTGCACTGTTCCTCTGGGGGGGGGGGGGGGGTCCTAGTGTGGAAAACCTGCTGGTTGTGGCCACTGTTCATACGGTTTGAGTTTGGCTGCTGATGATTTGGCTGTTGTGTTCCTGATTGTGTTGTGGTGTCATTGAACGATTGGGTGTTTCATGAATTGGTTATGGGAAAAAGGCAAGGGTATTGTTCATTCATCTATATTTGCTTGGAGTTGACAGTGCATTGTATGCATTCACATAGATGTGTGTGTATGTTTGTGTGTGTATGTACGTTGTGCATGCATGGCTTCATAAATTGTGTGTGTGTGTGTGTGTGTGCGCGTGTGTGTGTGCATGTGTGTTATGAGGTGTAAAACAATTCAGCTAACTAATGTCAAACACCACATACCTAGATAACTAGGCGTGTGTATAGATACGCGCTGTAATTGTTGCGCAATGCATGTTTACTTTTGGTGCAGCGAACGCCTACTCACCTACACACCATCACGCCTAATGTAAACATGTGCTACACTTACAACGCATACCTATACCCACGCCTCTATCAAACTGTGTGTTGATGTGGAGTTTGCTACAGCTCACCAAAGTGCACGTATACACGCACTTTAGCCGTAGCAGGTATGCGGTGAAGGTGTTAGTGGCTGAATCGTTTTACACCTCATAGTGTGTGTGTGTGTGTGTGTGTGCACATGAGTGTGTGTGTGTGTGTGTGTCATGTTTTCCTATGCTCATCTTTGACTGCAGTAGACCTTCAGTGGAGTCTCTCTAGCCTCTGGGGAAGAAAGATAAACCCGTTGATCCTTCTATGAACAACACAGAGCGGTCATATAGACACTGCGACAGAGCGGTCAGAGCCTCTTAGGTGTGTCTTGGGTAAACCTTTAGCTCCTTGCCATGTGGATACCCGCCGCCCACTTCCCAAGCTCGAGTCAATTCATTATCTCGGAACAAGCATTCCCTGTAGTTAGTTAGTGATGCTGATCAGGTTTAACACTTGGATTGCCCCGTTTCTTTGGGGTTGCTAATGCTCAGAGCGCTATCTTTATTTTACCGGCCCCTCCATTAAGTCCTCTTAAATCCAGCCATTAACATCCTGGACTTAATTAGTGTTTTCAATAGGAATCCAGGCCCCAGTGTTTTACAATGTGGGTGGAATAAACAACGAGAGATCCACAGGGTAAATCCGAGCCTTTTATGTTTTCATACATCTTTATTCAGAAAGGGTTAGGAACAGAAATATACATTAATATATATATGTCCATTGTTTTATATGGTCTTTAAATCATAACACTAATAGATCCAGTTGTTCAGTTAGTGTTCACGGCTACCGGAATTTGTTTAGTCACCCGGCAAATGACGCAGAACAAAGCTGTCCCAAAAAGTTTGTAGTTTCAAAGACTTCAAAGGCTTCAAACACACGCAAGATGTCAGAGCCTCCAATTGCTGATTTGCAGCTTGATTTAGATGGTCCACATACAAGAAAAAGATATATTCATCTATACATACGCAACCAAAACAAACCCCCCCCCCACGTGGCTCTGGTTTCCATGGGCACGCCTTCACATCGTCCCATCCCTCTGTGATTTGTGTCCTGCGATTCAATCGCCACTGAATAAATCACATCAGCTCTGCGGCGCTTTTGTCATATGTCGCTGCCGCGGCCTAATGTCATCCGAAGGACAGGCAAAGCATTTCGATTGGTCAGAGTCTTGCTTGGCGGGGCGTGAGTTTTTGCATGAAAGCACCCGATGCTCTTTGCTATAAAAACATGGTAACTAAGACTCACGCCAAAGCACAGCGTCATCTCCACGGAAAACACAGAAGCATGCCCTTATATGCCCTTACACACACACACGCACACACGCACATACACACACACACCATTGCATCCACACCAACATTCAATCATGCCCTTACACACGCACACACACACATATGCAACCACGTTCACACACGCAGACACATAGACACACACACACACACACACTGAAGCATGCCCTTGCGCACACACACACACATACACTCATGCACACACACACATTCACGCACGCACACACACACACTTACCATTGACTTGTGTGGCATATGATTTGTGTCAACAAAGCGAGGACCTTCACCCCCCGCTCCCCAGGCCCCGCCCACTTCGCCCGCCTGTTTGTTTTGTTCTTCATGTTTCATTTCACCCCCACACGCCCCGGATCCTTCTTGTCACTGCACTCATTGTCATGCCTCTCTTCCCCCGAGAGCTGCCAACGCCTGCTTACACATTCAAGCCTGCACACACACACACACACACACACACACACACAAATACACATGCATACACACCCATACTGTACGCCATGGATTAATATGGAACAAGCTAATGTGCATCATGTACAGTACGTCAAATGCACATGTATTAATACACACACGTGTGATCCACAAGTCCAGCACAGACACACGCACATGTACACACACGCACACACTCATGCCCCTGCCACACACACACACACACACACACAGGCAAGCACACACACACACACACACACAAGCACACACACACACACACACACAGGCAAGCACACACACACACACACACGCACACAAGCACACACACACCAATGTTATTATAGTTTAGCTTTTTTTTTACTTATCGTTTTCAATTTCAGTTTATTTTTAATTAGTTTTTAAAGTGGTTTTGTTGTGTAGTGTAGTTTAGTTGTTATATAGTGCATAGTTTTAGTTTTTATTAGTTTCAACTGGACACAACACAACAACAACAACAACAACATTATATACAATGTAGATATGGGCACAAATATGTAAAAATGCAGCCTTAAGTGCAAAATGTTTGTAATTCTGCTTCTGAGGTGAGATGCAGGTAGTGTGCCGGGTAAATACCAAAATAGCCAATAGACTAAAGACACCCATGACCAGCATGTATTAAAAGTACAAACGTGAAATACATACTACTTAGATATAATTGTAGCTCAACTTGTGCTGAATACAAAAAAGTAATGTGACTTTGGAAATACTCCTTACTTTTGTTCAAATTGAGAACAATAGTGTCTGAAAATCCCTCAGACCCCAGAGGGTTAAACCCATTCATGAGTCACACATGACATTGCTTGGGAGCCAGGAGTCTCAGGGAGCTCAATCTGAGAAAAAAAATGATTTAACATCCTCCCAAAATCGTTATGTTTTTTTTTTAGTTGTATTTTGTTTTTTTCACACCAAGTTTTCATTATTTGGTTAGTTTTCGTTAACGATAATAACCCTGGCACGTACACACATAACAAAATACATATAGCACATAGGCGTAGATTACAGGGGGGGCGGGAGGGACATGTCCCCACCACTATTTACAATTTGAATTTTGTCCCCACCACTTTTAAAAATGTGCAAACCAATTGCGACCGAAAAAATCCCCACATCCTCAACCGAAACCGTCAAGTCTAAATCATGCGATAGGCGCGCACGATGACATCCTCACAGCATGCACACCGGCTGTATGTGGACTCGGGTCTGCGGCTGAGTCCGCGGCCGGGTCCGCGGTTGGCGGGTCCGGTGCTGGGTCCGTGGCCCAGCACCCCCCATTTTGTTCCCACTCCAGCCCTGGTCCCCACCACTTCTAAAACCAAACTGACGCCCTTGATATAGCACCTCCAGTACATGAATACGTTGACATTTAGCTCCTGCTTATCTTACTGCCTGCCCTGCCTCCTTTCTGCTCTTTTTGGTATTAGTCGGTATATTTGGTATTAGTCATTTAGCAGACGCTTCTATCCAAAGCGACTTACACTGAATTCAGATACAGGTCAGGAGCTGGTAGGGGTTAGGCGTCTTACCCAAGTTCAGCTGCAGACATTAGGGATCGAACCCTGTACCTTTTTGGCTTGGAGTTCACCACCTTAGCCACTAACACTATCCTGCCCCATGCTGTATACTACATTTTATTCTTATTTTTTCTCTTCAGCAAATCCTCAAACTCATAACCGGTAATGGCAGTTTGCACAAAGTATTAACAACCTTGTAAATACAAAAAATATATAAACAAGATAACAAGTTTGTTCACACACACACACACACACACACAAACTTCCAACTTGCCAACTTGTATTTATATTCAGTGAAGCTGATTGGACTGTTTTTCAAAAGGGTGCTGGGTTTAACTCCTGGAGCATGGAGGATGTTTTCTCTTTGCTAGTTAATCCCTATTCTTCCCCAGATACCGCTGTGCCCTTGAGCAATTGTTCTTGGCCTGCTGGGGTCCCAGGTTGGCTGGGTTCCACTATGCCCCCTGCCTCTGATTTCTCTATCCCCAGCATTGTTAGTTATTAAAATACAGCATGTGTTCTAATGCAAACCCCTTTTAAATGAATGTCGACCACCCATCCTGCTTTTTTACTTTTATTTATTTATTTATTCCCTAATGTTTTATGTATTTTTACATGTGTTACCATGTTTTGTCCTGTCCTGGAAACATTGATTCTTCCACTCTTTTCCACACCTCACGCTTTTATTTTTAAACATCTCTCAATCATTATCTTTCTCCATTGGTTGTCCTTCGTTATGTCTGATGTCAAATCTCTCTTGGCTTCACTATTCAGTTTATTGAACTGGTTAAGGTCTGTGTTTCATATCAGCAAACATAATAAATAGAATTAGCATATACATTACAATAACAGCAATAACATTACATCAACCTTTCCCCCTCGTCTCTGCAGTGCTGCTTTGATACACAACATTTATAAGTCCAAAAAACGCTCGTCAGTCAAGCTGCTTTAGAGGGCACCCACTGTGACTGAAAATGATTAGGATTTAATTAATTCCCCTCTACGGCTTATGTAAAGTTCATATTTTCCTGTTTAGACACAGCATATGAGGCTCAATCAACTGACTAATAGAAAAGGTAATAGCATGTGTGGAAAGGGACAATAAAGATAGCATCCTGCCAGAATATAAACAATGTCATTATTATGTCGAAATGTTAATGCAAACCGTTGCTCTCACGTAAAACTACGACTGCAACTTATTTTAAGAGCTGACGCTGATCATTCTATGGTCATATTTGTTTTTCTCATAATGATGTAATACACATCAAACACATACGACTAAGAGATCATTTAATGACAAATATAGCAAAGGATGCACCGTAAACTAATAACTTTAAAGTTTTACATTGAGGGGATTTAAGTCAGCGGAGTCCAATCATGTCACAACAGATGGTTCGTGCAATTCGTTCGTGTATTATAAGTGCCTTATAATATTTAATGATTGGGCCGCCCAATTATGTTGAACGCGTTGACATTTTATGACTTACGTGTCTAGGAATCTGCATGCAAAGACCCCTGGGCACCTTGTGATTGTCGAACCCCCCCATAAACACGGTCTGTTTTGAGCCGTGTCTCAGACTGCCTACGACTCTGACAGGTAGAGCGCAGGATGACTCCCTGCTCGCGTTACCAGAAAGCACAAACCTCTTTCCAATGGCGTGCTTTCAGAGGTCTATAATGTATGAAGTATACAGTATATAAAATATATGATGTCACGTCATAAATTACCCCTAACATTTTGCAGCAGAGTTTACTTAAATACGGAAGAGTCCTTTTGCTATTCCCTGACACTCGCTCACAATATTTACATCTAGATCAATTTCTAAAGGATATATGTAGGTTTCTATGTGCCAGGTAAGGGATGTTATACATTACTGCTTGTCAGACCAAATCAATCGTAGACAATTAAAAAGTAAAATACACAAATACAATACAAACCAGACAGAAACCTTGACAGACTGAGATTACAATACAATACAATACAATCGTCCTACAAAATAAAATATAATACAACAACACCGTCCCACCCCACCGCCTGGACCTATAGGGTCATTGAATAATGTTTGGTTATTCATATTAATAAAATGTTATATATTGCAACGTGGTATGTAAGCCCATAGGGGGAAACAGATCTCGACAGGTAAACACAGTTCAACACAACGCCGGCACTTGCTCTCTGAGACCCGTGTCTAGATGAGTCAGCGTTGACAATTGTATTACCAGCCATTATCTACCAAACCCAGGGTGTTAGGCCGGGATTTATAGGGCCTGTCAGTGAACTTCAAATTGCCTGCTGACTTCTTTTGGCTTCCGTTATTTTTCTAGCTATCTTATGCTTTTCTTCATTTCTGTGTCTCCGTTTTTAACTTCCTTTTTTACCATTGGCCATCGATTACCTTTGACCTCACTATCTTGCGATGTTGCTTCCGATGATCGTCATGTAATTTCCCCTCTTCTTTTCGCTGACTTCCTTCCTGATTTCGACTTTCTTTTACACCGTCCCTCGAGCGTTATTTGCTCTGAATCTTTTCCCCTCCACTATTGTTGCTATATTGTGTTGATTCATAACCCGCCTTTAAAACAGCCGCTTATGAAATATAATACCCCATACACACAATAAATACATTATTATAGACATGATGGATGTAGAAAATGTGAAAATGTGTGGAATTATCCTGCCTATAACTGAGTAAATGTGTATGGTGGTGGTAGCACTCCTTGTAATAAAACCCCCATGGCGTTCCTCTTCCATTTGCTGCTACTGTGCATGTGGATACACTATTTCCTATTAATGAGCTTCTTAATTGCTAATTAACTCAAGGATGGTGACAGTTAAGGAACACTTTAAATCAAATTCTGCGGGGTAAATGTGGCTATAATTCTCTAACATTTAACGCAATTTTTTTTCTCTTTGATGGATAACTTCCGCTTGCACATCATTAATCTAATGCATGTGTGCGCATGCGTGGCTCCCGCATGCTGTACTGGTTGGTATGTTGGCTCCTATGAAATTTTAAGGGGATTTCAAATAATGGTCTGATAAAGCAATCAATTTGAATGGCAGTATCGAGATTGACCCCCCCCCCCCCCCCCACACACACACACACACACACACACACAAGCTAACATGATATGATATGATTCCCAGTCAATAGCTGATTAACATCAGCAGAAATTATAGGAGATGGAGACTATGTCATGGCTGACCTATTTTGGGAGCACGTCTGTTATTAAGTCAACTATAGTTGTACCTTATTAATATGTCCTACATGTTCAGTAACTATAGTTAAGTCAATTACAGTTGTACCTTATTAATAGGTCCCAAGTGTTAAGTAACTATTAAGTCAACTTCAGTTGTACCTTATTAATAGGTCCCACGTGACAGTCTCAGCTTAACCATATTTACGTTGGCATTTTAAATATAAGGTTAGTATTCACGATCAATTTCATGCATTAGTCTAATAACTTTGGCTACATTTAGTGAATAAATCCATTAAATACATACTATCACGGTGTTTCAGTAAAGCGTCCGTGTCAAGCACTTTTAATGAACTCTAAATCCGCACGGGGTTATTTAATAAGGTTGCAATTAATCACAGCTGTGTACTGTGCACAAGGCATTACACACAAGGCATTTTGCCTTCTTCTGCACAGCAACAATGTGCATCTCTCTCTAATAATAACACACATGTTATTTGTCAACAGTAATTGCTTGACACCTAGAAGTAAAAAACAACAACAAACAAACAGCAATTTAAACACCTTTATTCACTTAGAATAAAGTGCACTATTCATTCACTCCATTGAAAACATTGATTCACGTTGTAATACCCTTTCCCTTACCCTTGTCATTACCCGTACTCCACATTACATTTATGCAGATGAATGACTACCTTCTACCTTCGTTGGTCTTGGCATTGGTCTGTTTTACCTCCAAATGTGTCAGCATAAGAGACCGAAGAAGCTGAAGTCTTATGTGTTGTGTGCCGTTATCTGTTGTGTCGTGAATGCATGGCTGTGTGTTGTGTCGCACGCTCTCCCGCCACCATCCCCCTCCGGCGGACTTATAGCGGTGAAGTAAAGTCGGCCCGTTCTCGGAGAAGCCGAAGGGGTTACTTGGTTTTGATGAGAAACGCTCCTCAGATCGATGGGAACCACTCAGGGCTTCAGCGAGATGAGCGCTGTGTTTAGATGGACCGGCATCTCCATTATCTGCAGCTTCTCTTTCTGTCCTGTCGCCGTTATCTCAGCCATCACTTCAGCCATCACCGCAGCCTCTCTGAAAAAGCCTAGACAACGGAGGAACAAATCATGATGTTCCTGCAAGAACTAACAAACGTAGAAGTGTTTCTTGTGCAATCCTAAAAAAAGTGCATTCGGGCCATTTGGAAAATAAATATCCTTTTTCAGTGATTACTTTGAATGCGTTCAACTTCCTGCTTGCTTCCTCCTCTTCTAACAGTATGGATTGTGGCTTGGATGTGATTTCACAGTTTACGGGAAGAAACGGCCGGTTTGAGATTCCAAGCATATGCTGGTGTCTGCAATATTCATGGCATTCTTCATCCCCGCTATGAAGCCAAAGGATTATTCTGGGCATACGGTCTGTGCCTCACAAATAAGCTATTTTTAATGCAGGTCAGACATACTTCTTTGAATAATATATTCCGACCCACTCATTAGTTTTCAACACAGAGTGGCGGCAGCGACGGCAGCAGCCGCAGCCTGCGATGAAGCCGTAGTGTTGAGATGTATGTGTATTAAAGCTTCTTAAAACAAACCTCAATATAACCGTGCCGTCGCCCGCAGGATTTGTCCCAAGTTAAACTTCTCCTCGGGCGTCGCTGCAAACGGAGCAAGCACTCCTGAGTGGTTGAGAATGACTTATAAGTGGCTGGTTGTAAGAGTGAAACAATGGCGGATTTCACAGAGCCCCTTTAAAGTCATTTCCAGAATTCGTAGTGGAGAGTGTGTGACGGCGTCGCGTACGTGAATGTGAAAAGGCTTAGAGACTTTAGGAATTTACTCCAACGTCTCACTCACCGCTGCAGCCTCAAATAATCAATTTGCCTATGCTGGCGAGAAATCCCAGCTTTTAATCATTTAGCCAATGTTTGCTATTACAAACCTAGTTTATATGAAACATTGAAAGCGTGTCATTTAGTTATGATTTCTGTCTACTTCTTATTCTTCTTGCTCCCTAGCCGCTGCTCTCTAGACTGTGGTAATTAAGAGGATGTAGGGGACTTTGGTGTGCAGTCTACATTAACATGGTCAATGATATAAGCATGAAATAAATTATAGCAAAATGACACTGTATGAACATCCCAGCTATTAGAGAATAAGCATTGTGCCGCAAGAATTGGATTTCATTACAAAGTGAAAGCCGGGCTTAAGCACGAATGTGTGCGCCTGCTCCCCCCTCTTGTATAAATGAAAGGATGTAATTAATTCACACTTTATCTTCATGGAAATCAATGTGCAATTTACAGAAATGTTACTCAATCATAAGCTACTGGAGACTACTGCTCTATTGCCTTGCCATTGCAGCCTTGGCAGATAGTGGTGGAGGATGATTTTTCTCCTCCAGAGTGTCGGTTGATGACTATCTCCACACAAACGCGGAGAGTCTCAACCTCTCATTCTGGGGCTCATTCTCCTTGTGCAGAGGAGAAAATAATGGAGTCAAGTTCAGCAAGGGGAGTGACCGTTGTGTACGGCGTTTGCCTGTGGGTTTTTTTTAAATTTTTTTATGGAGTTTTTGTCCCTGTTACTGGCCAACGATAGTGAAACATTTCAGCATATGGAATTTCTCAATGGAGTCTGTAATGTAATCCGGGATACATGGCGGTACGCTGCAATAATCCTTGATGCACAAATGTGTGCTTGTATACAATCGTGTTGAATAGCAGCTTACAAGGTTCTCGTATCGAATATTATCTTACCTCACAGCTTTTTACACACGCTTCTCATATTGAATTTCAAGACAAGAACGCATGTCATTTTCAGTATACACATCTATTGCTGCCTAACTTGCGTTTAAAAGGCATGGGAGGACATGTGATCATCGATTGCTCTTCACGTAGCGCGTTCAGTTGAGATGTTCAGAGGAAGGACCATGAGCCATTGTGGATCATGGTCATGCAACTTTAACACTAAAGTATGCCATCATGTATTTGCTATTTAATAAGGCCGGATCGATCGACGTTCTAGAGCAAGTAGTCGTCTGGGAGACTTTTTGGCTTTTGATATTCAATATATTTTTTTTTTTAAGAAGGTGGATATACAGGGGGAGACTGCACTCTAGTAGGTTTTGAATTGGTTCATGTGTATATCTCTCTGTGTGGACACACATGCCTGTGTGTGTCTATTAATTTGGCGGTATCTGCTTGTTAAGGCTTATAATGTCTGTTTTATTTTGTAGAGCTGAATGTGTGTGCTGGTTAGTTTATTCTTTTTTTTATGTGCTTCTTTGTGTACAGGCTGTGTGGTCTCTGTTTGGTGTGTGTGTGTGTGTGTGTGTGTGTGTGCAGAGTTCACACAGCGTATATAATGACAATACTCCAGAGATCCCATTACTTACCACTCAAACAGACTATCTCACATACACTGGTCACTCCGCCGAATCTTAAAAGAGTTTGTGTGTGTGTGGCTATATGTGCTCGCACGTGTGTGTGTCTGTGTGTGTGTGTGTCTCAGTGCATGCACAACACAATCCTCTCCTCACACAGGAACCGTGGAGTTGGGAGGTGCAGTAAAGAACCTAATGAAGATCAAGAAAGGAGAGGGTCACGTAACGGGGTGAAGTGTAGGGTGATAAGTTAAGAGAGAGAGAGAGAGAGAGAGAGAGAAAGACCAGGGATCAAATGAGACAGGTGGGTTTAAAGTGGGGTGTGGGGGTAGTGGGTGGGTGGGGGTGGGTAAAGGTTTTCTCCCGTCCCGGGGAGGCTTGGTCAAGGTCTCGGCTGCTGACTGATCCTCAGCTGACAGCCAGTATCAGTAGCTTTGCAGAGGCTGCTCCTCACCAGCCAGCCTGCCCCCCCCAACCCACACCCACACCCTCCCCTCCACACCCTCCCTCCCCCCCATCCCCTGTCATCTTCGCTCCACAGACCGCCCTCACCCTCCCCCCCCCCCCGTCCTCTCCCTCATCCCACCCGCCCCGCCCCACTCCCCTTAAGCCTTCAGCTTTGTCAGCCAACCTTTTGCCTTCTTCATCGCTTGATCGATACACGCCCCCCCCCCCCCCACTCTCTATCTATTCTTATCAATCCTCCTCTTCCTCCTGCCTCCCTATGCCATTTAGCTTTTAGCTTTCTCGCTCTCTCGCTATCTCTACTTGCTCTCTCTCTCTCCCCCTCTTTCTCCCTCTCTCTTTCTCGCTCTCACTCTCTCTCTCTCTCTGGCTCCACAAACCAGCCTCTTCTTCCCGTCGCTTGTGTGTGTGTGTGTGCGTGTGTGTGTGTGTGCGTGTTTGTGTCAGTATCTGTATGTGTGTCTGAAAGACAGAGAGAGAAAGAGATTGAGAGACAGAGTTCACTAAATGAGATGAATATGAATAATAATTATTTATTTATACAAATAAAATATTTATTTTCTCACCAGACATAGCCTCGGGATATTTTGTTGACCTTGGTGTACAGTATGGTGCTATGTTAAAATTATACAATTTTCTCTGCAGTGTGCGTGTGTGTGTGTGTACATGTAAGTGTGTGTGCGTGCGTGTGTGTCTGCATGTGTATATGTGTCTGCATGCATGCGCGCGTGCGTGTTTGTGTGTGTATATGCAGCATGTGTGTGTACATGTATGAGTCTGAGCACCTGTGCACGCTCACATGCATGCATGGCTACACAAAACGGGACCGTTGAGGGGCATTTTTAATGATAGTCTTGTTTGCGCCAGCGCTGCCTCTAATGATGTATTAAAGTACACTTAGCTAGTAATTATAAGGCCACTCCCTACTGGCTTGTCACAGCCTGCGAGGGATGGCTAAAGATAGGAGCGCTCCATGGAATTGTCAACACATCCCACATATGAATCAACATCACGACTCTGACTTTCATTACCAGTCAGTAGCCGGTGAAACACAGCAGAAGAGTCATCTTGGATTTTCTCAAAGCCACTCACAGAGAGCATTTCAAGATCCTGCCCTGTTTGTGCTGTAATTACGCATATTGATCAGTGCAGGCATGTAATATATATATATTATCCAGAGAGAGAGAGAGAGATCGAGACCACTATGGCGGCTGTTTTTAACGCTTCCTGATATTTGGTTGTACTGGCCAAATCTACTAGTGCAGTGCCCGTTCAAAACGTGCCTGTTCGGAACGGGCCGCTTGCTTGGCCTCCGGTGTTGCCGCTTGCAGCATTTTCGAGAGCCGCTTTATCCAAACAACTTCACACGCAACACCGCGCTTCCTTGGGTCCTCGGCAACACACCCGAGAAGTGTGAAGTCGGATCGGACCAATGGTTGTCCAGAAAATGGAAGGACAGACATACATACAGAGACTCCTTCGTTTTTAGTTAGTTGTTATGATGATACCAGATGAGATGAGAGATATACTTTAGATGTACTTCATTAATATGAGATGGGAAATTATGGTGTCACAGCAAAAAGGAATAGGAATATATTGAACTTAAAATAGATGTTTTTATAAGTGTACAACACCCTGTTTCAGTTCGAATTCAAACTCTACAATTTAAAGAAATGTGCTTTGGACTGAGCGTTCTTGGAAGGAGGCGGACGGATGTCCCCATCGTTATGTCCCAATGATTATGTCCCATGCTAACATTGCCATACTTGTTTTTAAACTAGTGCAGTTGTTGCGTATGAACGTCATAATGAGCAATGGTGTATGTAAAATGTTCTCCTCAAAAGGCACTTCGATGCCAGGTTGTTGGGGGGGGGGGGGGGGGGGGGGGGAACATCATGTCGTCATATCCAATCATACAAAATCTAATGAATCCATAGGATATATCCTATATCATATGATCCCTAATAATTTTCAAGAAAAAAAAAAATCTCGAAAGTAAAATGTCCACTGCCAAAACTCACTTTGCATTTTGCCTGCCTTCCTGTCGTCTCCCTCAATACGGGCCTCCCTGCGTGTCGCCGCGCTCCCTGTCGCGTCTCGGCGGCTCTGTGTGGCCAGAGCTGCCTCTCATCTCCCATCGCCCATCTGCATGCTGGAGGAATATCCGGAGGGGCCTTGTCTTTGACATGTGGCAGGGGTGCCATGCTGCACAGAAGCAAGGCTAAGCCCCCGGATTTGATGGCTCCACAGCACAGAGCACAGTCTTTGAGGGTTGGAAGTTGGAGGGGGGGGGGATTGAACCCTAGTACGCACACACACTGCCCACCTACCCTTCCCGGTCGTCGTCCCCTTCCTCCTCCTCTGGTTAAATTGGGTGGTCCTACAGGCACCTGCTGTGGACTTCACTGCATGATGGTTCCACCATAGAGAGAGAGAGAAAGAGAGAGAGAGAGATCACTGAATGAGATGAATATGAATAGTTTTTTTTTGTCACCAGACAGTCTCAGGATATTGTGTTGACCTTGGTTTACAGTATGGTGCTGTATTAAAATAATCACATTTTCTCTGAAGTGTGTGTGTGTGTCTGCATGTGTATATGTGTCTGCATGCGTGCATGTTAGTGTGTGTGTGTGTGTATGAATCTGGGCACACGTGCACGCTCACATGCGTGCATGGCTGCACACAACGGGACCCTTGAGGGGCATTTTTAATGATAGGCTTGTTTGCACCGGGCTCTGCCTCTAATGATGTATTAAAGTACACTTAGCTAGTAATTATAAGGCCACTCGTTGTCAACACATCCCACATATGAATCAATAGCATCACGACTCTGACTTTCATTACCAGTCAGTAGCCGGTGAAACACAGCAGAAGAGTCATCTTGGATTTTCTCAAAGCCACTCACACAGAGAGCATTTCAAGATCCTGCCCTGCTTGTGCTGTAATTACGCATATTCATATCAGTTTACTCACTTATATATATATATAGAGAGAGAGAGAGAGAGCGAGCGAGAGTGAGTAGTAGTAGCATACTACTAGTATGTGTAAGACATCTAAAGGGGCCATTTTAAAGGCTTGAACGTTTCTGTGATGTGCGGCACATTCGCGTAACATCCGGCACATTCAATGACACACCTCTGTGTATCGTCCACATTCTTTCACACTTCAGGTACATATCTCCCAATCCCTACCCCCGCCCCCCCCCCCCCCACACACACACACACACACACACCCTCAGCCGTCAGCAGTATCATCTGCACCCCCCCACCGACCTCGCCACCACACCTCGTTCGACCCTCAACCCATCATTGGAGTCCCCTGCCTGGGTGACAGACAGACAGGCAGGCTGATAGACCGTGCAGACTCTGGCTGTGTCTGTCACCGGGCTGTCTGACAGACACCGCCACTGCCAGGTCGCCACCCGAAGGAGGGGTGAGGGGTGGGGGTCCTGACACCTCTATTAACCTTCAGCGGACTCTCCAATAAAACCCCCCCACCCACCCCCAACACCCCCACCACCTTTCTCCCCCGGGAGTCATTTCTTTATTTATTTTCCTATTTCTCATCGTCGCCCACCAGTACCACCCATGCCCGCTCTCCCGTCCCCTCCTGTCGCATGACTCCCTAGGCAGTGTTAAACCAGAAACGTGCATGCTGGTAATGACATAGCCGCGCCGTTTTACCACTCCTGCCAACCTCGGGCGTTTTTATATCGGATATAACACCATTCATTGACGTCTTCCTCCCTCTCTATCAGCATGGATGTTCTCCTTCTGCCCATCATTTCATCTTCGGTCCCTCCACCCCCCCTTCTCTCTCTGTCTCTGTCTCTGTCTCTGTCTCTCTCTCTCTCTCTCTCTCTCTCTCTCTCTCTCTCTCTCTCTATTGCCCTCCATATGGTTCACTGGCACTGTTTGTGCTTAACACTTAACACTTAACACTTCGTCAGTGTTTTTTTACGTGTGGGACGTGCGGTGGTGCAAAGCTAGGCGGTATATACGTTCGACAACATGTTGAGGTTTTTTCCCCGATGTTTACGTTAATTAACCGGCACAAGAGCAGGTAATGAAAAGAAAATGAAACACATGGAGTCGGATGTAAACATTTCAATTATCGTGGCCCCTTTTTACCTTGATATTATTGTGATATATTAAAGTCGTGCTTCTGTGTGAAATATGTGAATGATGGCAACACCCTCCTCTTTTTTCTCTCTCTTTCTCTCTCTCTCTCTCTTGCCATTTGCCCTGCAGGAATTTTCTTTGCTGCGATTGGACGATGTGGCGGACCAGCGGGTCAACATAGTTGGCTTTTCGGTCTTCAACAGAACCCACCCCTTCTTCCAGGACTTTCTGCTCAGCCTCAACCGCTCTTGGCAAGAGAACTGTGACCACGCACCTTTCGCTGGCACACCGGTCAGTGCACACACACCCCACATCTCACACACACACACACACACTGACGCACATACAAACACACACACTTGCAACGCACACACACACTTAAATTGGTACATTGGCTGACGTTTAGCCAATTCAGTCCAAAACAAAGCTTTCCAGGGAATAGCGTCTGCAAAATGGATTATTATTAGGCTACTCTAGCTTCAGCAAGGGCTAACAAACCCTTCTGGAAATACACAGCGATGACATTTAGAGAGTTGACATCTATTACTTTTATTGGCGAAAGAGAGTTGTCCCAAAGACAGCTCATTAGTACAGTTTGGCCAAATTGTTTGTTTTTGTATTCATACAGTAAACTAAATGTGAAGCTAAGCAGCTATTATACTTTACATTCATCTTCTTAGAGGGTATGATTGGTGTGATTAATTTGTCATTATTGCCCACTGAAGGGACTCAAATGTAGCCTTTATATACACTATGTATATGGAGGTGTATATTCATGTATTGTCCATCAGGCCAGTGCCAGATCTACCCCTTATTATTTTTTGATCTGTGGATCATAGTTGGATTTCAGGTAGACTCACTTGGAAACTACTATCTACAGGCTTTCAGGCTTTTCAGGCTACTACAGGCTTTCAATTAGTGAAGACAGTGAGCCGAAACCTTCATATATATATATATATATATATATATATATATATATATATATATGTATGAAGGGTTCGGCTCACTGTCTTCACATATTGAAAGCCTGTCTATGGCGATGGAGAGTCTCTTCCACAACACCGCAGAGGATATTCCCAGGTGTCCTTGCTGTATGTATGTATGTAATGTATGTGTGGACACACTGGTATATTCGTATCTAGGAAGCAATTTATGGCCTGCTCTCTTATTATTTATGTGCATCTAAATGTATTCAGATATGCCATAGATTAAATCCTCAGGATGTGTTTGCTTATCTTGAAATCCCTGACTAAATGCTTTGGGAGTATAGTCTGAACGCATTTCTAGATGGCTGAATAAATTGCTGTTGACTCTCTCAGAAGACAATGAGACAATGATACTGGCCATGCAAGTCATGCACTTTAATACTAATAGTTTCCATCTAGGTCAATCTCTGCGGTTTAAACGTTGACAGTTACGAAATAAATAAAACACACACAGACATATGACAGACATGCTACGCTGGCAGTTGACAGCCTCCCGTCACCCTGAGACTTCAGAGCCGAGGGGGTGTGAGTGACCTTGACACCGTCACATGATTTGTCACATTTCAAATGAGCAGCCAGGCCCTAATAGGGTGCTGGGGATGCTGTGGCTGCCAGTGGAGCATTATAGTCGCTTGTGATTCATCCACACATGCGTGAACATTTGTGCTTTATTAATCCCCCATTAGTATCACAGTTGGAACAAATGAAAGTGAATTAAAAAATAAGTGAATTGCGACTGCAAAAGTGTGCAACAATGCACATCAGTATTGAAGGAATTGCGTATATCCCCTAGAGTATATCCTGTATTATTATTATTATTATTATTATTATTATTATTATTATTAGTATTATTAGTATTCTTATTGTTATTATTATTATTATTATTATTATTATTATTATTATTATTATTGTTGTTGTTGTTATTATTATTAATCATAATAATAATCATAATATCACTCACTCTTTAAGTGTATTATGCAAATGTTAATGTGTTTCTGTATTCTGAAACGTGGGGGAAACCATGAGCTCTCTAACAATGGATGAGTTAGAAAACAATTGACCTACTAAAAGGCCTACCTAATGACCGTTGAGAGTTGAGAGGGTTTAGTGCCCTATAGCAGAAGGAATATTGATTTGCTGCTCAAACAAGAGTATTATTAAGTATTTGGGATATCCACCCATCATCAGCCATGTCCGAGAGGTTTCCATGGTTTCTCTGCATCGAAACCCTTAAGTCCTATTGATGAATGCATTGACAGGTGTTAAGATCAAGCAGCTCAGTATTCGGGGATGGGTTTGCGATGCAGATCCTCACTGTACATTTTACAGCCATTGACACAACATTAGCAAAAGGCTATAATAACCACTTCCATGCATTTAAACATGGGTGTATATACTTACACATTTATATATACGGTTTGTCTTTTCGTCACATCTATTTCTAAGTGCACTCATCCAACATGCATGCCAAGAGCCTAGCCGCATGCATTCTCTGAAAATTCGCATTCCTAATCAGCGTTTATCAGAAGTATGGGTGATGCATTACATACTATTCTGCTACTCTAAATCAGTGCATCAAGTAACCCTCGAGCATTACAGCTTCTCAGCCCTGTGTTAATGAGTCTTGCGTTAGTGTAGCTGGGGGGGGAAAAAATCGTAACTACTAATTACCATCTCAGCTGGATTTTATTTTTCCATTTGTCTATTCCCAACCTGTTTCCACACCTAGTGTGAAAGACGCACAAGTATGTGGAGGTTGCATGTATGTATAAGTGTATTTGTTGCCTTTCATGTGGTTTCTCTTCCTATCAAAGAATGATTTGCTGATTTGCTTCAATCAGTAATTGCCAGCATTGAATATATGCTTCCTAATTACGCCCCCAAGAAAAAAACAACGTAGGATTTATATGAAATCAATGGCTATTTTAAGCAGCCTGTTGTTTGATGTTTTGTCCATAGCCTGCGTAAGGGTTCCACCGTGTCTTATTAGTACTGACATCACGTATTAGCAGTTATCTCTAATTAATCACAAGCTGTCTTAAAAGGGAAAACGTAATGCCAGTAGCCACATGCGATGCTCAATGAGTGTGACTGTGAGTAGAAATATCAAGAATGCATCCTGGTGCATGAGTAACTTCCGTAGCAAGATTTACCCCTTTGAGATTGGAGCGACTCACCTAATCCCGTTATCGTATTAGAAATTGTGTCCCTAAACGTGACGGCAAACGTGTACATTTCAATAATATACATTCAATGTGTTTTGACAGTTGATATTATCAATGGTTCACAACTCACACAAGTGTCCATTTTTTAATTAAGCGGCCACATTGTATTTCTCCTCTGAAATATGTTGACTCTGTTTTTGCAGTCAGCCTGAGGTATGGATATCCAGCAAACACCACCTCTCTGGCTCTCCGCCTTCATTGCACAGCTGCACTCTCCTCTGGCCACCGCCGACGCCTGGCATCATGCATTTTAATTGTATTTGCATAGCGAGCTGCAATGCTAGTGTGTGTGTGTGTGTGTGTGTGTGTGGGTGGGTGGGTGTGTGTGTGTGTGTGTGTGAGGCTGTTTGTACAGGGGAAGATGAGGGGGAATGACTGTCTCTCCTGCTGTTTTTTGGCACTGGCTGAGGGAGCCAGGCAGTAATTGGAATGGTCAGGGTTTGCCAGCTCCACTGGGGGGCAAGGCTGGAAAGGACAGAGTAAGAGCGTTAGAGAGAGAGAGAGAGATGGAGTGGGAGAGAGAGAGAGAGAGACAGAGAGAGAGAGAGAGAGAGAGAGAGAGAGAGATGGAGTGAGAGATGGAGTGGGAGAGAGAGAGAGAGAGAGAGAGAGAGAGAGAGAGAGAGAGAGAGAGAGAGAGAGAGAGAGAGAGAGAGAGAGAGAGAGAGAGAGATGGAGTGAGAGATGGAGTGGGAGAGAGAGAGTGTGTTTTTTCCCTCAATGCTGTCAGCAGATAAGAGTCTCACTAATGATCTAATGGAATAATCTCAGTGCCACTCCAGGGATGAGTTAACCCCTCGGTGACTGCTGACAGGCTAGGCACTAGTGTGTCTAGTGTGTGTGTGTGTGTGTGCGTGTGTGTGTGTCTAATGTGTGTGTGTGTGCGTGTGTGTGCGTTTGCGCGTGCGTCTGTGCATGCATGTGGACGTGCATGTGCAGGGTGTGTTTCAGAGATAGGCGGACGGAGACAGAGAGAGACAGAGAGAGAAAGAGTGAGTAAAGAGAACCATCTGCATTTGTTCACCTTTTCTCCTCCTCCTCCTCCTCCTGCAGCTCTCCTCTGCGCTTCTGTTCGATGCGGTGCATGCGGTGGTGGCGGCGGTCCAGGAGCTTAACCGCAGCCAGAACGTCGGGGCCACTCAGCTCTCCTGCAAGTCCTCCAAGATCTGGGAGCATGGCACCAGCCTCATGAACTACCTCCGGATGGTAAGACCGCTGCCCCCGCTGGACAGGAAGGGAGCGCAGGCCCTCCCTCTCGTTGTTCACCAATTTTGTGTTTATTCCCATGCATTTAATTGCATGTATTCTGTCCACATTTTCCAAGAAGTGTCCTAATTATGCTTTGTTTTATTCCCAAAACAAAAAAAGAAAACAGAATAACTTGTCAAATGAGTCAGAAAGGCACTCTAGCGTACAACAACAAAAGCTATTGTTATGCCAACACAATGCTAATGAGATATTTTATAGCCGATATTTTATAGCCTAATAGGAGCGTATAATGAAGTTCCATAGTGAGGTTCTATAGAGATGAATATATGTATTCAATCCCTTTCGTTACACTACACTTAGACTTGCCAGCTGTAGCTCATCGTTCGACATTTTACCAAGAGAGAGAGAATGAGAGGACATGAAGAGATACAAATGGGCTGTCATTGGCTGAAACATGTTCTCTTTAATAAAGACGAATGGCTGTCAGTAATTGGGCTGCCAACCATTCTTGATAGTCACATGATTATGTGTGAGTAATGATTTCTGTTTCACAGAAAATTGACCAATGTGACCAATGTGTTGGCCTGTCTGGTCCTTTATACCAGAGTCTGAAGAGCCACATATTTCACATAAGAGACCCAAAAAGATAATAATACTGTGGACTGTGTGTTGTTGATAGCTGGTTTACAGCCTCATCCAGTCTAATCAGTCCGACTCGGGCCAGGTGAGGCGGTGAACCAGCTACATGCACATGCCACATGCACTCCGCAAATACATTTGGAGCATTTATTTCACTTGAAGGTACAGGCCTTTTTGGGTTCATTCATATGCCAAGTCTTTAACACGTGTGTGTGTGTGTCTCTGTGTGGGACAGGTAGAGTTGGAGGGTCTAACCGGCCACATTGAGTTCAACAGCAAAGGCCAGCGGTCGAACTACGCTCTGAGGATCATGCAGAACGGCAAGGACGGCCTCAGACAGGTAAAGTATACCTTGTGTTTCTACAATACTTTGCTCATTAGGTCTGGAAGTTAGTGTTTGTTGAGGGGCATCGTCAGACCTTACTGACTGACGTGACCGCTAGCATTTCCATTAAAGCAAAAACATTTTTGCGTTCAAATACAACTCATTCCAAAGCAGCATAAACCATTGTTTCGTCATCATCTACATCCCCCACTGGGGTTCACTGATTGGTCAATTCAATGTTGTTCGGAGCCAAGCCACCGGTGTCAGGGCTGGCTCCAGACTAATACCTGGAGGCAAAACCGGAGGATATTCAGGCTGGCTGTGGTGGTACATTTTAAATCACCTTGACGAGAGGTATTTTGTGTCAAAACTGAAATAGCTGCTGATACAAAAGAACACATATTTCTGTTTAGGCATTAGGGATGGGCAAGGTTATTCAAATATTCGATTATTCAAAATGACATGGGTATTCAACTTTAGCTGTAGCAGATTTTAAATATTATTCATTAGCTATATTAATTACACAGTGTTCATTAAACGTGTATACTAATGTAATTTTAAATATCTAACATCATATATTTTTGTTGATGTTCTGTTATATACGCATCATGCGTAATGCTAAGCAGGCCCATGCGCTGCATGTGGAGTTCTGTTGATATCCAAGCCCACCAGTACTTATACTTATTGCTGTTGTGCTTCAGTTAATTTACTTTAATTTAATCTAATTTCAGTTTGTGCCTTCAGTATGCAATACTGTTCATTCAGATTGTTGTCAAAAAGGATGGTTTTGTGTTTTTTTCCTGCTCAATAAATGGAACAAATTGGATTTGATTTCCGTATTTGACAAGTAGATGGAAAACGAATACATTTGTTTAGTGAAGGCCAGATCACAGAAGCCCTTCAGGCTACATTATGAGTATGCCACACTTTTATTTTATTTTTTGTAGTTCGGTTATTCGGTTACTTGAAAAAAGATTTTAGCAAATATTTGAATATTGATATGCCTTCAAATGCCCATCCCTAATAATTATTAATTAGGCATTTAATTGAATGCGGACGAGAGGAGACGGGAGAGAGGAGAGGATGAGGAGAGGATCGACGTGTGCTCCGAAGGGAGATCCACGCCTCCACATTTTCAGATCACGACAATGTAAGGCCAACTGATTGCTATTGGCTGCAACATCAATAGATTATTAGCTGTTTGGCACCTCTCAATATTTAGGGTTCAATGCAGCTGCAAAGATTTTGTGCCACAAATAGGAACATTTCTACCGCATTTGGCACCAGCAAGGTGTTCATTTCTGACCCTATCGGCGAATCCGAATAATAGATCATTCGCTCATACCACCCACCGATTATTCGGCCATGAAAAATGTGAGTTGTTCACATCCCTAGTAGGCATCTACTTGACCTTCCTAAAGAGAGAGCTAAACAATTAAGCGTGACTGCTCTGAAAATACATTTCTATATATAAGAAAGCAAAAAAGATTGACATGTAGGTGTTTTTCTATGAAATCTGATTCTATTTATTGAAGTAGCTATAATTAATAAAGCTCCAAAAAATGGTCTACATGTAAAAAATGGGCTTGGTATTAGTTGAAGTAAATCAAGTCTATAATTACTGTATGTAAGCTATAAATAAGAAGCTTAACTTCTGCTAGTCTCAACCTTGCAACTGTGCAGGATCATTCTCAGTTTCCAGGTCAGTCTGTAGAGAAGCGTTTCTCAAAGTGTAGAGAGGTACTGCAGGTGGGGCGCATGGAATCAGATTTTATTTTTTATTTTTTTGGTCATTCCTTTCTGTTTTGCCGATAAAGCTCACTCAATTAAAACACCCACTCACAATGGATTCCGTAATTGTCCTAAACATTATTGTTGTTTAAATCGGTCGTAGGTCCGGGGTAGGTTACGATCGCGCGCTGCTGTAGAGTAAGGTCCAGTTTCAAGCCAAGAAGACTTCCATAGGGAGGGGGGGTTTCTATCAAGGGATTTTCTCCTTCATCAAGACATTTCCCATAGTTAGTCTAATAGGAGAATCTGAAATCTCCTGAGATGAATTTTGGCCCATAGCTGCACATCTACCCTGATGCAGCAGGGTGTGCAGTGCAGTCACTCTGGCCCTAAAAGGATTTTGTGACAGTATAGTGTGGCTAGTGCTGTATCGATGCGGGTGCAGAGCTTGGAAATAAAGGTACAGCTCTTGATCTTGCATGGAGCTCAGCTAATAGTGTGCCCCTCTTCATCCTAGTAACAAGCCACCACCATGTGGCAGTGGACCCATGAGTTCAAACATCAGACTGAGGCCTTTCAACGTCACAGTATTCAGCTGGAAAAGGAGCTGAAGAGCTATGGGGAGCTATATTTGCATTGCACTCCCAGATTGCTTCAGTGAAGCAGCTCATTGGCAGGCATTGCAAGACTGTAGTTGCACGTAGCAGCTGCAAGGTGGACGTGTTGTTTACTTTGGAGGATCTTAGCATAGCCTTTGTGTGGAAAAAATATCATGTATGGTTTATTTTGCCTAATTTCAGTGCCATGTGTTCTTGGGCTATGTGACAAGTTAATCAACAGCTAAATGTAATCTAGCTGGAAGGAAGGGATTCTGCCAAAACCTGAGTAAGGAGTGACATAAACACAAACATTGCCAAGGATTTGTTGTTTCATAAATATACAAATATGCTAATTTTAAGATCAAATCAAAGTTAAAGCACACATGCAATTTGGAAACAAAAATAATATACTCGTAATGCTCACGAATCATGAATTTCCATATTTGTACTAAAAGTTATTGTTTAATCACATTTATATTACGCACAGGAAGAGCTCAATAGCAGGACAAGGTTTGGGGCCATATGCTTCCAATCAACACATATAAACCAATAACTTTATTAGACAATTCGTCTTTTTAGACTGATTGGCACATAGCCTATTTTTGTTTAGTTATCAGATGTTTTTTCTTTTGTTATACAAAGTTGTATTAAAGATTAATATATTTTACACCATTTTGCAGCCTTTTTTCCACTGACTCAAAGAAAAGGAAATGTTTTGATATCAACGATATATACATTTTTTTGCTTTTTTTTGCAACCTTTACCTGAAACTGAATGTTGAACAACAGGCTGTTGTTTTTAGTAGCCTGCTACTGTTTACTGCTAACTCTGCCCCTGCAGCTCCCCCAGCTTGCCAGTGTAACACTTGAAAGGAGAGCTTGTGCTTGTGGCCAGATAACACCCACTAACAGCCTTGGTGCTGGGTCACTATTGTGTTGTGTGTTTGGTCGTCCCGGACAGCTGGCCTTGCAGGTGGAGCCCAGACACCAAGTTCCTATTGTGAAGGCTTTATGGACTTGTTAAGACCCTGACAAGGGACACACACACACACACACACACACACACACAAATGTACACACATACAGGCTTGCACTCACACACCCACATATATGCAGGGACAAACATACACACACACACACACACACACATGCATACATGCAGGCACACTCACCAACGCTGACAAACACAAACGCATACATGCACACACACACACACACACACACGCACAAATGTACACACATACAGGCTTGCACTCACACACCCACATATATGCAGGGACAAACATACACACACACACACACATGCATACATGCAGGCACACTCACCAACGCTGACAAACACAAACGCATACATGCACACACACACACGCACAGGCACTGCGATACAAACAAACTCATCCACCACTGCTTATGTGTAATTACCAAAGAGTCACTGTGCTGCTGCATGCATCGCCTGTCTACTGAATGTCTTTGCTCCACTTCTCCCCACATCCAGCACTTAGAGGCCTTTCAGCTGAAACATCACAGTTTATGCCACTCCAACATTCCCTTCAAGAGGACAGGCCACTCTTAAAACCAGATTTGTTTGATGCGTTTGACAGCGTGGCCTTATACATACATGGTTCTTTCTTCAAATGCCACGACTATCGATATTACTTCACGGGGAGAAGTGTAATCAAGGAAGACTGTTTTCTTTGTGATTAGATTATGTCAAAGTATATGTTTTCCGCGCGAGTCGTCTGGGAATCCCCGCTTCTTCACTCCTCTGACAGGTGTAATTGCTCCTTTCCCTTTTCCCTGACACCTTTGTTATTGTTGTTTTAGTTTCTTCTTCCCTGTCAGTGGGCGCAGCAGGTGTATAATGGTTATTTACCTCGTGTCCCGCAAAAGAGCTTCCGTGTCACAGCGCGCCGCTAGCATGACTAGAAGGCTGTATTACTGTCTATCCTCGGTGTGAGGCGTACTAGCGGTGTGCGGCGGCACCACCGTGACTCGGCTGGAGGGCCCGGCCGCGCCAGAATTGCAGAGTCCCGTCGTTTTTTTGTGCAGGTGAAATATGATCGAGTTGACCACCTTGGCTTCACCGTCGTTCTGCTCTGAAAACCATCTCACTGCAGGGGTGTTATGTTGATGAATCAGAATCAGAATTAGAATGAGATTTATTGCCTGATAAGTTTTCGCTTCCAAGGAATTTGCCTTGGTGCGAATGGTACATACAATAAACAGGTACTATCAAGAACATAAATATAACAATATTATTAATATTACAATAATTTAAAAAAGTAACTTATGGGGATGTGCAAAGTTCACAGTATATATATAATATGTGCAATGGTCAGGTGGAATTGTCCAGGATGTGCGTTAGTATGTCTAAGTAACGTGTATGTCTATGGGTTGTGGTGGGGGCGGGGGGGGGCCTCCTGCCAGAGGGCAGTGATTCGAAAAGTTTGTGTCCGGGGTGGGAGGGGTCGGCTACAATCTTCCCTGCCCGCCTCAGTGTCCTGGAGGCAAACGGGTCCTGGAGGGACGGCAGATTGCAGCCAATCACCTTCTCAGCAGAGCGAATGATACGCTGAAGTCTGCCCTTGTGACGGGTCTGTAGTCATTCAGTCCTGTGATCCTTGTTTTTTGGGGGACGGGGATGATGGTGGAGGTCTTGAAGCAGGCTTGCACATGGCATGTCTCCAGAGAGGTGTTTAGGATGTCTGTGAACACCGGAGAAAGCTGATCAGCACAGTGCTTCAGGGTGGATGGAGAGACAGAGTCTGGCCCGGCTGCTTTGCGGGGGTTCTGTCTTTTGAACAGCTGTTTAACATCTCTCTCGAGGATGGAGAGGGTCGTCGCTGTGGTGGTGGTGGTGGGGCCCAGGCCCCTACTGTGGTGGGAGAGTTGGAGCTGGAGGTCTGGAGCTGGTGGACAGGGTCACTTTTTAGGTTTGTAGCTGGTGATCTGTCTGAACAGAGTGTAATTCCTGGTTCATCGGTGTAGTGGCGAGCCTATAGCCGGTGACCCCGGTCATCGGGACAAACCTCGGCTTCGGAAGTTGTGTTTTTAAACGGGTGGGCGCACGCGTGGACGCGGCTCAGACATCAGCCGTCCATCTGCTTGCGTTAACCTTGTCCTCCTGTGTCTCCACGGCGCCGCCCCTGGCGGCGTGCCAGCCCTGCAGCAGCGTAACGCCGCGGGCACCCTAATGCGATGAGTCCAAGCAGGACTATTAGAAAGTCGGTCTGCCAGTTATGTTAATGGGGTGGGCGAGACAAGGCGTTGTTTGTTTTGTTCACCAACACCTCCCACGTGACGTTGGGACGGGGACGCTTCGGCCAGGCAGGCGCTCGCGGTAGTGCTAGTGCATTGGCAGAGATGGATGCGATTGTGGCACTCTGCCACCACACAAACACACACACAGGCTTACAATATAATTAAGATACGCAAATCACAAAGGTATCACTCAATATCACAGCATTATCAATAATGCTGTGGTATTGGTACCTTATCCTGCCTACACACACAGCCTCCAACCAGCATCTCACAGTTAAAAGTCTTTCTTGGAAGACGCGTAATTACAGATTATCGGGAAGAGCACTGCTGCCTCCAGATCGTCCTCTTTATCTGTTTAACTGTTTTCTCAGTCTGGCATAGGGTTGCCAACCGTTTGAAAATTGCTTTGTCCCATATGAGACCTCCCTTGTCCCGTATGTATTGACTGCTACTCTACTCTGATCACCAGACTCTTACAGATCCTAGAGGTGATAAAACAGCAGTAGCAGATCATGTGCTGATCACGCCACGGATGAGCTCACCTGCCATCCAATCACAGGCCCTCCTCATGCACATCAGTTGTACGTATAGCGTAAATGCGCCAATTCCTACAAAAATACATTTATCTGGGGTTGTTCTGTCGGTTTGGCATTTGCAAAAATGGATAAACCTGCAAAAAAGAAAAGACTGTGCAGCTTCAACAAATAATGGAAAGCAAAGAAGACGTGGGTTAAGGCCGTTGGCGATGACTCAATGATATGATATGAATTTATTATTTTGTATTGTATTTGTTTTGCTGGAAAGGAAATTTATTTGATTTATTTTGAGGTGTATTCACATAAGCTTACATAATGATACAGTTTTAGTAAAGCTATAGACTAAATGGAAAAAACTAATGTTTTGCCTATTGAATACGAGTTTTTGTCCATAAAAGGTTTTGTCCTAGCCTGGCAAGCCAGACCCACATCAGAAAAATGTAAGGTCCGGCGCAGCTCCATTGACAGTGTGGGCGGGATAAACGGTTGTCTTTCAAGTTCCCTCTGCACGCAATAGGATAGCGCTACAACCAATCAGAGCAACGAAGAAGGTGACGGCTTTGACTACGTAATTAATCAAAACTCCGAATACATATTTATTTTCGAGGAAAGACTTCAGTGCCGTTCTTTGTTCTTTTCTCAAATAAAATGTCGACTCGAAAGACAGCCGTTCGCCAGCAGCAGCAGCCATTGTTTACCTCTAACACGGAACCGTTGCATCTCTGTCGTCATTAGGTAGCCCGGCTTTCGACTCCACCCCTCACGCTGTGATTGGTCTGACATACTTGGTGTTTCCAGCACCAAAAAGCCGACGGAGCTGTGCTAGACCTACCTGGCTGCCAAATAAATTTGCTGCCGCTAGGGGGTGTCTAGATTTCTAGGCTAGTTTTGTCCCATATTTGGTAGTGAGAAAGTTGCCAACCCTAGTCTGGCATGATGTCTGTGTCTCTTGCATGGCCAATCCATACACAGCATAAAGATGATACTTCTTCACACATTGTTGTGTGTTTGCCTCAGTTACAACAGCAATGAAGATGACAGAACCACGAGATACAGTTAACGTAACTTTACTGTTCTGAGTCAGATTCAATCACATGGCTACGCATCAGTGCGCCAGGTACATCACTCCATTAGTGTGCATTACTACCAACATAAAGTAGTGCCGCTTTTCTTTTCTGTTGAGCAACAACCTGTCATACATGACAGGTTGTTGCTCAATGTAGGTCATTCTGAGGTGCTCTGCAATTTCCCTCAGGGTCTTTCTTTAGCATTCAGTAGCTGGTCAACGTGCCTGCCCAAGATCATGTTGTGCCCTACACACAGTATGTAACTCAAGGGTACTGTCTTTGATAGAATCTCACCAGGCCGCTATTTCTGGTTTGTGTTTCTATAGCACTGTGCCCATGAACAGTATTGCTGGGGTAAGGCAGTGTACGAGAAGTGTTTCGGTAAGCCAGTAGGAAGTTTGCTACTTTTTGCTGCAGCGATAGTCCTTCCTTCCCACTCAATTTCATTGACTGCTTGAAAGATTGTACAAAACGCTCTGCTAAGCCGTTTGTTGCTGGGGCCGAGGTGAGGAGCTGAGGTCAGATGTTTGCTGACGTTCTTCTTGATGAAGGTCTGGAACGCCTCTCCAGTGAACTGACTACCGCTATCACCGTGCATGCGAAAAGTGTGTATTTATGTCCACTGTTTTCGCTGATGGTGCCTGTTTCCCTGTGAAGACCCTACTTTGAGTGGGCGTCGACCACAATGAGAAACATCTGGTCCTGAAAGGGTCGCGCATAGTCTGGTGATACACTGCCAGGGGGTCGTAGGCCACTCCTAAGTGTGAAGAGGCGCTGTCTGGGACTGGCATTGTATTTGTTGGCCTCCACTGCAAGTCTTGGCATATATCTTTGATTTGACCATCAACGCCAGGCCACCAGACGTAGCTCCTAGCAAGGCTCTTCATCTTCACTACACCGAGATGGCCTTCGTGCAGTGATTCTAACACTCTTGTATGCAGCTTGGGTGAAACAATGATGTGTGTCCTCCACATGATGCATCCTTGACATACTGATAGCTGGTCTCTTAAGGTGGAGTACTCAGGTAGGTAGGGTCGCCATGAGCTGGCTATCCATTCACTGTCAGCTCACATACTTTAGATACAATACGGTCTCTGTTAGTTTCCTTCTGTATTTGGGCGCTTGTGACAGGAAGTGGCTCCACTTGAGTCATGTGGAACACGCCAGCTGGTCCTCAGCAGGATGTGACTCGTGAGGCAGGCGAAAGCGGTTGGACACTCAGATCCATCAGTCATCTCCAATGCCATAAAAGGAAGTGTCACAGGCAAGGCGTAGAGGGAGACTGGGATCAAAGTGTGTTGACACTTCCTCTGATATGATCAGCTGTTAACGCTCATTCACAGCCTTTTGACCACTCCGATTTGGCGCCCGGTTGCAGCAAACTGTTCAAATGGTGCAACACAGTCGAGAGGTTTGGTAGAAACTTGTGGTTGTCATTTTTCAGGCACAAGAATTTGCATTCTCTGGTTCTGGTGCCTCTAGCACTGAATGGATTTTGTCCTGAGATTTGTGCAGGCCATGCCGGTCATTGGTGTGATCACAGTACTCAATGGAATCCTTAAAGAACTCGCATTTGCTATTGTTGTCTCTCAGTCCATACTCCTCCAACCTTGACAGTACCGCCTGTAGGTTTTCCAGGTGTGTGTCGTCATCAGCCCCCATTACGATAATATCATCCAAATAACACTGGGTGCCAGTTATCCCTTGTAGTACTTGGTCCATGGCTTGTTGCCATATTGCTGGGGCACTTGATATGCCAAACACCAATCTGTTGTATTGATACAGGTCTTTTGTGGTGTCTATTGTCAGATATATCCGGGATGCCTCTTCCATTTCCATTTGAAGGTATGCCTGAGCAAAGTCAATCTTTGAGAAGCGCTCTCCGCGTGCCAGTGATGCAAAGAAATCTTCTGTGCATGGGTGCGGATACTGGTCTGCATTTAATACAGGATTTACCTGTATTAAATGTGACCTTGATTTGTCCCAGCACCAGTCTTCTTGACTATGGGCACAATTGGTGTAGGCCGGTCACACCAGTCAACTTTGGAGAGAATACCTCGGTCTTCCAGATGCTGGAGCTCCTCTGATATGTGCTGTCATGTGTTTCACGCTGCCTAGTCCATCTTGGAACACAGGTGCAGCCTTATCCAGTATTTGAGTTAGCCTCTCCTATGGAGAGCTGCTGTTTGCTTCAGGATGATGTGCATTAGCCTTTATTGGCTGCCAGTTGAGGTGAACGCTCCACAGCCATTCACATCCAAATAAAGGTACACCTCCATTCTTCATCACATATAACTCCAGAGTCGGTGTTTGTCCTCATATTTCACATTTACTTTCGCTTTAGCCATAGGAGATATTTTCTCCCCTGTGTATGTTTCAGCACCACTGAGGTGGGTGTCAGTCTGACTGATTTGTGATGGGTTTTTTTACAAAGTTCTTGTGAGAAATCCCTAAGACGGCAGATCCGGTATCCAACTCCATCTGTAGTGTTACTGCCCTTACCTCAGGTGTCACCCATATGATTTTACGGTCCGTCTCTTTAAGAGAATGGAGTTCAAGGCATGACAACTATTCTCTATTTGAATTACTTGTATCTGTTTCAGTGACCTGATCATTGACCTTTAAGTACCTTTCTGTCTCTCTTTCCTGCTTTCTTTGTGTATAATTTATAATCATTCTGCTTTGATTTGCATATTTTCTGTATGTCCTTTTTTATTGCTCTACAGTCTTAAACTTCAACCAGCAATCAGCGGGGACTTTTTCCCACACCGAAAGCATGGTTGTGATTTGTCATTTCGTTTTGTGAGAAACATATTCACCAAGCACTCTCCTGTGCTTTACCTTTGTAGCTCATTTGCATCTTTTGCAACGTTCCCATTGTCACAGCGATTACCCATGCAGTCTCCAGTGTCAGATCCGTCTTTGTCAAAAGCCATTTCTGCATGTTCTCGTTGTGCAGCCCTCAGACAAGTCTGTCACAGAGCACGTCTGACAGCCCCACCCCGAACTCACAATGTTCAGCGAGCCTCCGGTGCTCTGCAGTATACACCATGATAGACTCATTCTCCTGCTGATCTCTTTTGTGAAATCTATAATGTTCGGATTCAAGTGGGCTTTTAACACATCCACGTTCACTTGGAAAGGCTGTCTGACTTTTGTACATGTAGATAATACCATTTAATTAGTTCCTCATCAGGCAACAAATTGTATACTCTATCGTCTATCGTATATCTTTTACGAATGGTAATAAAAGCACTCCATTTTATGCCACCCCCCCACCCCCGCTCCCAGGACAAAACCATTAGCGCTAATTTGAACATTAGTCGTTCATCAAAATAACAATAGGACACAGGGATGTGTTATTTACCTTAGAAAGGGAGTCATTATTGACTGCTTTCAAGGTTATTCTGGGTTAATGAAGATTCATTGCACACAATGTTAACTTTGTGGACTGTGGATTGCCAGCCGTGGAAAGCCTTTTCCAGCTACCCCCTGTGCCGGCAGGTCCAGGCTGGTCCATAATGAAGGTGTACGGTGTGGCATCATTACCGCTAGCACCCGTAGCCAGCAGCCGTCAGTAGTCAGCTAAAGCGGGGGGGGGGGGGGGGGAGAAGAACATGCCGAGTGAAACAAAAGAAAAGACAAAGAAAAAGAGACAGATGAGCAGCAGTTCACCTCATACAACTCATGGTAAAGGCAGGAGCAAGACAGCATGTCCTCTCAGCTGTTGGAATGAATAATTACATGTTTCAGGAGAATCACCGAAATGGCCTTTTATTTGGTCCATTCATGTGGCCGTGTAATAAGTAGATAAAGAAGGCTAATACCAACTATCGTGTGTGTGTGTGTGTGTGTGTGTGTGTGTGTGTGTATGCACGAATGTGTGCGCGTGTGTGAACGAGCATGAGCCCAGTAGAGTGGACACCCCATAATGCTCGCCGGGCTTAGCAGTATCATGTCATGTAAATCAATAAAATAACTGAACCTGTTCTATCAAACTCACAGCTCAAAATGATCTTTCCCTGATGGGCACCAGTGAAAGGCGCGGGTTGTTTCCCTAACATAAGCCTTTGTTTATTGGATGAATAGCTCCTGAATAACCATAGACACGCTTGCGCGCACGCACACACACACACACACATATAGAAACACACTCATATACAAGATAGGACTCTTGTGACACTTCTAGCAGTGAACCCACAAAGTAATCACGTTGTATTCTGGAGCAGCCATTACACCTGCATGGCCTGGGCCAGACCCTGGCTAGCCTCTGTCCTCCACTGATTAGCCTCCATTGTCTACCTGCTGCTGTTGGCAACAGCCAACAGTTAATTGGTGGAATCTGTAAGATGACTAACTACTGCATTGTGTGTGTGTGTGTGTGTGTGTGTGTGTGTATGAGTAGTAGTGAGTAATATATGTGTCTGTAGATCTGTACAAGTGCAGTAATATCGATGCAGACAAACACAGGACTACTGTATTGTTTTTGTGTCTGGAGATTGGATCAATGCACTGCATAACAACTCCTTGTCAAGATAAGAGTTTTTAAAACTCCAGCCAAATGCATTTCAGTTAACTGATTCTTCATTTCCCAAAGGTCATTGTTTGATCCACCTTTTAATGTGTTTCTGTCATTCAAGAGATGCCATACGGCTCTCTGCAGACTAGGCAGTCCAAAGTCTTTGCAATCCAAAGTCATCCATGAAGTGATTCATAATACAAACAGTTGTAAGCACTTATGTTAACAATATTTCCCATTTTGATATTTGTCATTGTCCCATTTTGATATTTGTCATTGTCCATATTTGTTGACAACACCAGAATTGCAAACAGTGCAACAATAAAACAAATGCAAAATGTCACCCCAGGGGAGAAAAGTTTCGTCTTTTGAAACTTTTTGTTCTCAGTGTGTCAAAAATGCATCTTTTCTAAAATCCTGCACCATCTCTCCTGTGATTCACTGAATTGCCTCTTAACTATTCAACCCCAAGTGCTCCATCCCACCAGTCTCGTATTTTCTTATGCACAAGTCTCTGGTTGTCCTTGTGACGAGGGGCTGAAAGTTGGAGATACTTATCGGGGGAAGATGTAGCAAAGTGTAGAGTGTAACCTTTCACGTCCTCATCTCCATCTCTGTATGAGAGGGAACACTGAGTTCCTTTAACACACACACACATGCACATGAACACACACACAACCACACACACACACACACACACACACACACACACTCATGCATTCACACATGCACATGCGCACACACACACACATGCGCAGACCGCACTGCAATTGACATGAAATGCCCTGAGCTGTTCTGTTATTTACACAAGGCTCCCTGCAGTTAAAGGCTGCATGCGTGCGTTCACTTTGCCTCTCGTTCCCGCCAGATGTATTTATTTCCTGTCATAGCCACATTGCTGTTTATTACAGCAATCTGCCTTTTCTCTCCCCTTCTCTTTTCATCATCCACTCCCTCCTCCTTCTGCCTCCTACACGCACACAGATACACACACACGCAAACACATGCACACACACGCACACACGCGCACACACACTCACACACACACACCCCTCGCCGTCGAAGCACACAATTCCATTTGGCCTTTCAGCTGCAGTGCGAGGGGCTGGGGGTGGGTGGAGTAGAGAGAGTAAATGTAAAGGAGTCGGTGGGGGGGGGGGGGGGAGACGGCGCGGACGGCACATCACAGTTTGACAGTTTAAAGCGTGCTCCTGCCCAGTTCCTATCCCCTCTCCCCCTCTCCTGCTCTCCTCCTCTCCTCCTCTCCCTTTCTCAAAGGAGACATCCAAATATATTGCAAATCATAACCAAATTTTAGTAAATGGGCAATGCGAATATTAGGAGTTGGTTCATTGAAATAGGCAATAAGTGGCGCTAATTTTCCAGTCAGTTGCCTTTATACCACTGCAGAAGAAGAGGGCGCAATGAGATGACGTGATTAAGAGCACCAGTCAAACCTCAAATGATGGAAACGAAAGCTGGGTCACGGAGAGCACACTGATCAATGAAAATGAGAGAGTTTTGAGGAACTAATAGTACAGCTATGTGCTCTTGGACGTGTTCTGGTAACAGCCCTGACTTAACATCACGCATGCACCCATGCGTTTACCTTTTATCGATACACCAGCTTTTCCACCTCCCTCCCAGGCACATTGAGATTTATTTTATTTTTTGCCATTTCTACACAGGTTTTTTTATGCAATTGAAAGTGCACATTAAAACAAATGGATGTAAACGCATCTATAGAGAACCCCCCCCCCCAGTGGTGATGGTGGTGGTCGTGAGCTCAGCATGGCAGTAGTGGTGCTAGTGCTGAGCTAGTGGACATGGAGGAGGACCCACAGTGGCTGACATGCTAGTAGTGACATCATGGTGGTGCTGGTCTTTGACAATCTTTTTCACTTAAACCATTTATAAATATTATGTATTTGTGTGTGTGTGTGTGTGTGTGTGTGTGTGTGTGTGTGTGTGTGTGTGTGCATTATGAAATTATGGAATGGTGCGTGGGTATGTTCTTCCCGTGACAAGGGTGTGTGTGTGTGTTTACGATCATGTGAAAGTGTGTGTGTACGATCACGTGAAAGTGTGTGTGTGTGTGTGTGTGTGTACGATCATGTGAAAGTGTGAAAGTGTTTTTGTGTGAGTCAGTGTGTATATGTGTGTGGCAGCGGTTTTGTGTGTGTGTGTGTGTGTGTGTGTTTGTGAGTGGGGGAGAAAACACTGATGTAATTTCCAAATTGCAAGAGGTGGCAATTTTAATCAGTTTTAAAGGTATACCAAATGGCCTGACTTATGCACAATGTTACGTTGTCTCACATCTGTGGCCTACAAATTAGGTTTCATAGTAGAGAGTAGAATGGGTCTTTGGTTTGTTTCCATGTATCACATCAAAAAACTGTATGCTTTTATCATTTTAATGAAGACCCAAACCTTGTCCTTGACCTTACCATGTTACTTTCTGTTTCCTTTGTGCTAATAATGCGTTCTATTCTAGTTTGAGTTTTCTGTATATATTCTCTATCTATTTCGGGGGTAAACTGAAGAGAAATGTGTTCCATCAAAAGTTATTTTGATAAAAGCCACTTTCCCCTGACTGAATATCAATATCATCAAGTGGTGATGTATTTCATTAGCAAACGAGGGCAGAGCAGACAAAGTCAATGTGCCCTTGCATGATTTCCATGCAATGGCTGCCCTCACATGAACCCAGACTTCAGAGAAACTTAGATTTTTAAGGCGAAAGTGGGTGCATTTTCAGCAAAATGGCTTCAATCACATTAGTGTGCTTTCATCTAATTAAAGTCTTGGAATCTGCATGAATATTAATTCCAATGGAACTGAATTGTGTGTCTTCCTTTTGATGTGGAGTAAGTGTCTTCATGCGCTTCACCGTGACCGTGGCCCTGTTTAGAAAGTACATAAACATGATCGTTGGCAAGTACTCCATCCCATGTATCCCTTATTCATTAAGTGACCTATCTCATACACATACACACACACACAAACACACACACATGCATACACACAAACAAAGACAAAGCAAGCATACACATGCATACACACACCGTTCTTTCTGGTCTGCTCTCTTTCATTTCGCTTCATGTTTGTCTCTGGGAGACATACAGCGTCCCTGCTTCTCTTTTGTTTCTCTCCGCTTGCACTTTGCAGGCTGGAGACAGGGAATAGATCAAAAGCAGGATGGATGAGCTGTTTTGCAAGATCCCCCAGCCTTAACGGATTTCAAGGCTGGCTTAGGCCCGTTTGTGGGGGTTTGGCGTGCGCCTGTGTGTGTGTGTGTTTGTGCACGTGTGCATGTGTGTGTGCGTGTGTGTGTGCGCGTGTGCTTTTACATGCAAATCCATGTGTGTGTGTGTGTGTGTGTGTGTGTGCGCGCGCCTCTGGGCTCTACATATGCCTGTAAAGTCTGCATGCACGGGGCGTGTTTTTTCCATCAGCTCGCCCATTCTGGGATTCCTCGCTATGCCTGCAACAATGATTTGGTCACAGAGGACGGTGTTGGAGCGGCATTATGACCTCTCTATCTGCTGTCCTCCATGTCAACGACTCTCCTTCAGGAAACTCTCAGAAGAATAGGTTTCCATATTTGGCCCTAACCCCCCCCCCCCCCCCCCCCATTCTCCCACCTGTCCCTCTTGTCAGATCCGTTATTGGATTCACATTCAATGGCACTACCATGACCCCCTCCTCCGAATGTTTTAAAGCTCAGTCTTAAAGCTCACATCACTCTGGCTGGGCGGGGGGCATGGAGAGAGAGAGAGAGAGAGAGAGTGGGAGTGAGACAGAGATAGAGAGTGAATGATGGAAGAAATGGGAACTAAAATGGGCCGTGGTGCTGGAGTTCACCCCTAACTGGCCCATTCTCTCCACTGTGACAGTGTGCCGTCTCGTACCTCGGGGATACAGAGACATGTACACAGTCAGCGATGGTGTGGTGTGCTGTTGTCCACAGGCTTGGCAGCGGTGCAGATTGCCAGGGCCAACATTGTTTGCTCTGGGTTTTCCAGGGGAGGGGGGGGGGGGGGGGGGCGTCTGTTATGCTCAACCAACCACAAAGCACCGCCATCATCGTCCACCCCACGCGTGTCTCATTACCAAGGACTGATAAGAGCCATGGCTTTATTTCACATTGCATCAAATAACGACATGCTGAAATATATTCAGAGAGTAGCTTTGTAGTAGTAGTCATTTGTGGTCAAAAAGGAGACTGTGTGCGTGCGCGCATGTGTGTGGGTGTATGGTGTGTGTGTGCATGCATGTACGTGTGTGTGCGTGACAATAATAACCAGCAAGCATCAAAACAGAAGGGTTGCGAAAGCTTATAAGCCCAGTTGCCCTTTTTACCGCCCTCCTCCCCCCCTATAGCCCAGTGGCTTTCAGGCAAGGAGCGAGGAGGACTGGCACATGTGCTCAAAGAAATGTTTCTGTACGGCACAGAACAGCAGCAGCCAGCCTGCTTCCCTCCACTGCACCGCAAAGGGAGCGCTGACGGACACGCCAAGTCTGCGGACGGCTCCTTATGATTGCACATGACACACTGCTGAGTGCTCTCATCTCTGGTGGTGATGAGGAGTCCACACACTCTCATTCTGCTCAAGGGTACGGCACTTCTATCACTCTGCTCTCCCCCTTTGGAGAGAGGATGCATTGTGCATACGCGAGAGTGCGCTACGCATGCATGCATGCATGCGAGATACAAGCGCAACAAAGGCAAACACTATGTGTACACACTATGTAGAGTGTGCAAACAAATGTATGATTTGTTTTCATTCGCTGAATGAAATCCACTGATTTTTTTACAAGTTCTGAAGTTGCAAATTAGTGAACAGAATCTATCACAAGTGTAATTGTTTGAGTGAGGAGGGGAAATGTGTGAACAATCTGCACTTGTTTGGAGTGGAGTGGTGTAATTAACACCACCACGTAATTCACCCAGTTTTCATTCAGCTGACAGAAAATCCAATTTTGAAAGGTAAAAATGGTGTACGGCACGCACCAACGAGAGACACACACAAGCCACACACACACACACACAAGTTAAAAAGAAATAGACACACACTCTGCACACTAGCCGTCCCACCTAATGTGTTCATTCGCATCGCCATGACACCTGACTGCAGTAGGCTTAATGTATGTGTGCCCGGTGACATTACCCTCCATAATAGTACTTATTCCCTCCCTCACGTGATGATGGATGCCTGTGCCACGGCACCGTCTCGACATACCCTATTGGGTACGCCACTTCTGACAGGAAAATCAGCCAATCCCGACGCTCCGGTGAGCAGCGAGCCTAATCCTCCCCTCAGACTGTAATTCCAGGTTTCAGCGGGAACTCTGGGTAATCTCTCAAAAGACGCGACGCTCCACTTATTTTGTAGCCACCGCCCCCTCACAACTCTCTCTCTCTCACACACACACACACACACATATACAGTATATATATATATATATATATATATATATATATATATATATATATATATATATATATATATATATATATGAGAGCAAGAAACAGAGAGAGTATGTGTGTATATATATATATATATATATATATATATATATATATATATATACACACATACTCTCTCTGTTTCTTGCTCTCTCGCTCTCTCTCTCTCTGTTCCAACTTCACTCATTATGTGCCTCTCATGCACGCGCACACACACACACACACACACACACACACACACAATCTCTCCACGTTATACTAATTCTGTAGCAGCCCCACACAGATATACATGCATACATACACACACACACATATGCTCTCTGTGTTATACTCCACTTATTCTGTTGCAGCCCCAAGCAGACATACACACACTACACACACTCTGTCTGTGTTCTAGCTCCTTGCTAGCTGCTCCCGGTACACCCTACCATTGATTTCCTTCCAATTTTGCTTCCTGGGCCCAACTCCCCAGTAAATGACTGACAATCAGCATCAACAGTGTATCGCTTATTTCCTCTTGCTCTCTCGTTTTCCTATTACCTTGTCTATTATTGGCCAATATCTCTCCTCCTGCTCCTCCTCCTCCTGCTCCCCGCATCTCTAATAAAGTATTCCAGACATTGTATTCATTGCTTTTATGTGTATGCAAATGCAGGCAAGCCCTTTAATTATAGCGGTGAAACATTAAAAACTGATTGCGCTACTGATAGGAAAGACCGTTTTTCACCTAGTGGTGTGTGTGAAATACTGTCACGTTGCGTGCAAAGCACGTGCACAACAGATGCTTGGGATGTGCTGTGTGGCAAATGGCAGTAGTAGTTAAATGTATTCAGCGCTCTTGCTTCATTAGGATTCTACACCAAGCCTGTACACAACTTTTAAGATCCTCCAGAAAAATAAGACGTAATGATGACTGGCAGCATGCGCCAACATCACATCACCTTTAGGCTGATGACGTACGTCATCGTTAGCTCCCGATTAGTCATTCATCAGTTCAGCAAGCTGTGTATGCGTACTGCTGCCAATGAGACTCGGAGACCTACTTAATTGTGCCAGTGAATGACAAAAAAAATGTTCTTTTTTAAAAGTGAATTGTGTCACGTAATCTCACAATTATAATCATCACTACAGGGACAATCAAAGTTTAATTTGGAGAAGTTGTGTGTGCCTTTGGCTGTAAAGGCCGTGTGTGTGTGTGTGTGTGTTTCTGTGTCTGTGTGCGTGCGCGCGCGTGTGTGTGTGTCGCTCTCTTTATCTTTCGCTAACTCTGCACTTGTTGTCCTGATTTTAGTGCTTACAACAGCTTCTTCTCCGCACTCCATCCTTCCTCCAGGACGGATAAAAGAGCCGCATACAGTACTCATTTATGTCCGGTCCCAACGGCACAGCAGAGGGTGTTGATGACAGGGCTAGTGTAGGGCCGGTACCCCCCCCACCCCCCCTCTCCTCCTGGCAGAGGATCATTCCTCTTTCTCCCCCCCCCCAACCCCTCCCCCACAACAACCTCAGCACCACTTGACACCCGCCAGACCCCTGATATGCATCCCGATTGGCCGGTTTACAGTATCACCCAATCAATGTCATACTTTATTTCACATGCCAGGCGCCCGTTTAGTGATGCTGTGTGCAATTTCTTCTTCTTCTTGTTCCTGTTTGGGATATCAGCTGGTGGTGGTGGTGGTGGTGTGGTGGTAGTGGTGTTGTTAGTGGGGGTAGTGGTGGTGGTGGCGGTGGCGTCTGTGTTGCAGGGGTAGTCTGGGCTGTCATTTATTTGTGCAAGTGTGATTCTAGGTGCTGTCTCTGATCATGCTCTCCGAGGACAACTTTATTTATTTATTCATTTCCGGTGTTTATTTATCTATTTGTTTTGTGTTTTACGGTGTTGAAACATCAACCAAAATGAGGGCCAAGCAGCCTCCAGACGGCAACAGGACTTGGATTGGATGTAAAATCTCATGAGCGTACATCAGATTAACCTTGAAACAAATAACAAGTCATCAACTATTCTGTCACCAACTTTCTGCGAGAAGCATTTTTATATTTTTATATCCTATTTTTCTCATGAGATGTCTCATTCAGCATCCCTCGGCACATCCTGCCTGCCGGCTCTCTACTTTGACTTCACTGAGCGTATTCCCAAAAGCTTACCACCATGTGCCTACGTAACTTCACATGCATGCGTGGGTGTTTTTTGGGATATTAATGTACTTTAAACCCCCCCTCCCCATGGCTTTATAACAAACTTTGTTGAGACAAAATCATGGAGGCTGGTACTACTAATGTGACAACACACTACCTAGTGTGAGTAGGGCATACTAGTGCTTTTTGTGTGTGTGTGTGTGTGTGTTGTGTGTGTGTGTGTGTGTGTGTGTGTGTGTGTGTGTGTGTGTGTGTGTGTGTGTGTGTGTGTGTGTGTGTGTGTGTGTGTGTGTGTGTGTGGGACATGCTCACGAGCGCCTGTGTGTGGGGCGTACGCATGTGTGCGTGTGGCATTCCTAATAAAATCCAGTGCCATTGAATCCTTCACAGCATGTCTCTCTAGACTATGTAGGTATACAAACTACTTGCACACATACTCAAGGATGCTTCCAAGGACACTTGGACCACTACCATTAGTAAAGTAGCCACCCACGCCATAAAGTAGAAGTATTCGGTGCCGTTCAGTATTGCACCATGAGCAATATTTATATGTACTGTTCACGGCGAACAAAGTCGGCGACAACATTGTAGGGTGTATATTATAATGGGGACATCCCCATGGCAACCCTGTAGATGAAAGATAAGAATAACACTTGGTTGGGGGGGATTGGCTTAATTGCTCTGGACTAGTGTAATGTCAGCTTTCAGGAAGTCGTCCTTTGGTCTTCCTGATAGAAGTCCATTAACTGGAGGCCAGCTGTGGTCCCTGCTTCACCGTACTTAGTCGAGAGGTGCCTTTGGAAGAAATAGATAGAAGAAAATGTTACTTTTTTTCCACTTTTATAGTCTATATAATTGTGCGGTTCACCGGCACTAGAAAAGCCCATTAGTACCAATAGTTCATTTATTTTTTATTTTAATGAATGATACTTTATAAAAACACGCCTGACATGTCATTATATTGCATCGAAATGGTTGCCATCCATCAGCAAATAGTGTCTATTCAGGGAGTACAGTTCAAATGATAGAATTGTCTAGAACAGTTGAAGGATTGGATCCAGGATTGCTGGGAAATGCAAATGCTATTTTAAATGCTTAAATGTTTAATGGTAAATGGAAAATAATGCTTTTCTGACATGTGGCCACTCAAAGCGCTTTACATTCAACCAACACACATTCATACACCAAAATAAGCTCATCCCCATGAGCTTATGTTCACAAAGCCCTTTAAAACCAGAGAGGAGAGAGAGAGAGATCCATACATTTGGAATAAACACACAAACGTCACACCAATGACCTAAGCCAGAAATCAAACCCACATCTTTGAAGGTATAGGGCTACACACTGCATCATCTTCATCATCATCATCCTCATCCTCATCATGACCTTTTGTTTTTGGAAATGAATGGACAAAGTTAACCGGGGTCTTGATTCATATCTGGGAAAAAGGTCGTAAAAAAGAAAAAGTCATGAATGAGTCATGAATAAAAAGGCTCGTGTTTACAGCCGGTCGTCAACATCTGTCCGTCTGCCTGCGGTGATACTGCAGCAGAGGAAAGACAAAGTAGAGGTGAGACGTAAACGGAGGACACAGGGGGAGGGAGGACGAGACGGGGGACGAGGGGGAGACGGGGAAGGACGGCCCGTGGGACGACGGAGGGGTGAGGCGCCACTGGAGCTCTAATGAGAATTAGAAAGTGTCTCCGCGCCACATGATTGGCCGTTAATTGGCTTAATGAATGCATTCTGTTAGCTCTGATGAGACACATGGCCCCGTGTTAACTCTTCAAGGAGTCACGCCAGACGTGTCGTCTTTGTCTCCTCCAGCCCTGCTTTGCCTCCCCTTCGTCTAACGCGCGATCGCTCTCGAAACCAATATCGGCTTTGCGGTGCGTCGTGTGTTATGTGTGTTGTTGTTTTCTGTCGCTTTCTATTCGTCAACATGCTCTCCGTTCTTTCTGTCTCTCTCTCGATTTCTCGTTGGTTCAACCGCTGCGCTGTCGAAAGGTCATGTCAATTGTCCTTGAGATAAGCGGTTACGAAAGAGAAACTAGATAGTCTCAATCACCCTTTTCCAATCTAGCCATCCTCATAAACTCAATAACTGATGTGTGTGCATGTGTGTGTGTGTGTGTGTGTCCATGCTCCCTTTGCAGATTGGCCAGTGGCACTCTGAAGATGGACTTTCCATGGAGAGAAAGCTTCCCTCCATTAATGTGACGGACACCCTCTTCAACACAACCCTCACCATAACCACCATATTGGTGAGTAGTGCGTTCACGTCCCGCAGTGCACCTTTTCCCACCATTATTTAAATTGAACTGTCTGAGGTCAATGACAAGAGACTTCGCGGATGAGAAATGGCAGACGAGTCAAGCACCCCGTCCAAACACGTTGGCAGGTTTTTACAATAAGAGCGGTCGAGAGCAAATTAATCATCGTTTTGCCATCGCAGAGTTTCACCATCGGACAAGAAATGTGGCCGCAACAGGAGCTAATCATTCCAGACATCCAACTGTCCCAGGTCCCTCATTTAAATCCCTTTAGCAGAGATAACTTGATTACATAGATCCACCTAATCATGCAAAAATAACTCAACTGTGACATGCTGTGATCTGCATGATTACAGAACTTATTTTCACAAAGTTGAGCTCAAGCTATTCTAGCTCATTGCTGCCGGCTTCTCAAATCCATATATATTAGTTTATTTGTGGAGAAATTATATATATACAATGGCACCTTCCCCAGACTATGGTAAACAGTACTTAGTGAGCCGACTGCAGTTTGTCTCTACATATCTGCGTCAATGCCAAATGTATTGAGGATTCAATGCGGCTCGGGCTTAGACCTTGACATGCATTAAGAAGTTAACTCACAGAATGAGGCAATCTACAGTAAACAACAACTATGCAGAGAATTACATTTGTATACTACTGTTTTGTAAGCATGGCCCGATAGCCCAAGACGGATCAGCATAGCAATCTCACTAAAACCGAGAGAAGAGGAGGCTGTACGCTTATTAGTTTTACCAAAGAGATAACGTCTAAGTAAATAAACTAATGCTGCTATTAACACTGCTTTAGCTCTATTTTGAAGGGTTTATACTGAATATTCAAAATCAGGGAAGGTATTCCCTCGTGGGTGCGAGACTGAAACTTTGACACGAGTGGAAATTGGGTACGCAAGCGTCCGCGCTCATGCACATGCCGGGAAAAAGGACTCCTGATATCGATGGGCAACGCGCCGATTGGTGCCCACAGCGGTGGACATCTCTGATTGGCTGCGAGATAAGAGGCGTGGGAGATTCGAATCTCCTAATGTGAGAAGAAGCCTTCCTGATTGAACAATCCCTAAAGATTTGTGTCGACGCTGTCAGCGGGCTTCGCTTGTTTTTCCGGATGCACTGAAGCACATACACCCACACACACACACACACACACACTAGCGGGTGATCTTCCTAGAAGATAGGATGTAAAGCAGCTTGTAAGCGGAGCCAAATTGCCTGATGTGTTCTGCTAAAGTGGCCGGCTTATCGGCAGTGGAGCCCAGGGAGCCCGGGGAGAGTGAGCTGCCACACCGAGTCCCACAGACAAACCACCCGTCTTATTGAGACTCACTGGGATTGTGATGGAGTGGTGCGCTTCACTCAGTAAGGGCCAGAGAGAGGGAGAGAGAGAGAGAGAGAGAGAGAGGAGAGAGAGAGGGGTGGTAGGGTGGAGTCAGGTGGTGCTGTGGTGGTGAAAGTGAGGAGGAGGTACTGTGTGTGTGTGTGTGTGTGTGTGTGTGTGTGTGTTGGGGGGCGGGGGGGGGGGGGGGGGGCTTTTTTTCCCCGGCCTATCAGGGCAATTTTCCCCGGCCTATCAGGGCTCATTCATCACGGCTTGGTTAGCGCATGGTGCTCTTATCTGGTTACCGCGGGGTGGGGGACAAGCTGCTGCTGCTGCTGCTGGAAACCTCCCTTGTAAAGTCTTATTGCCTGCAGCACTGGCCGTCCAGGGTTACGTATGTATGTATGTATGCATGTATGCTGGAGTGTGTGTGTGTGTGTGTGTGTGTGTGTCTGCGTGTGCATGTGTGTGTGTGTGTGCATGCACATGGGAGCCTGTGTGTCCTTGTGCATGTTTGTGAATGAGAGAGTGCAAGAGTGTCTATACGCATGCAAACGTGTATCATATTGTGGGTCAGTATGGGTTTATATACCGCGTGTGTGTGTGTGTGTGTGTGTGTGTGTGCGTGCTCACGTGTTCACGTGTGTGTGTGTGTGTGCGCGTTTATACGTTTACACGCATGTGTGTGTCTGTGTGTCCTTGTGCCTGTCTGTGAAAGAGAGAGTGCTAGAGTGAGAGAGGAGAAGCAGATACGTACGCAGGTCTTTGGAGAGCAGTTTTATTATACCTGCGCGTGGCTATCTCTTTACCACTCCAATTTCAGAAACAGCCCCTGTAGAAAGCTACCATAGAATTGATTATCGCTTGACTGGAGGGCCACAGGCCACGTGCTTGTAATCACTGGCGAAGAGTGTTGCAGGGCCATGGTGGTGGTGAGGATCTGGAGGATGTAATGTCTTTATACGTCCACTTAGGTAATGAAGAAGGAGCCTCCTGCACCGTAGATAACATTCTCTCAGCTTGGTTGGCGTCAACGTCATTTTTGTGCGCATTTCAAAGAGGGAATCTATGCGATTGCAGGTAACCGGCTTAACGCTGAATCACGGTCATATCTTAACAGGGCCGGTGTGTGCTCTGTTTGATCACAGGTTGTTTTTTTGGTGAATGGTGAATGTGGTTCATGTCTTTTTGGCTTACAAAAGACCGAGCTTTGTAGTCTTTGTTCGCCCCATGTTTGCATTAACAATAATCTCTGGATGCTTCCGAAAGAGACGGGCTCTTTCCTCTCTTCTCTGATGCTGCTTCCTACATAGGTATCTGTGCTATGGTATTGTTACACACAGCATGCACACACAGGGTGGATGATATAACTGTATCTCTCTTTCCAAATTAACATTCTCTGCTGTATTCTCAAGGCGTCCTCCAATTTATTGTAGGTCGTTTCATTTTATTGGGTTTTTTGGTTTTTTTTTTAACGTTTATTCTGCTCTGTGCAAGCACTAGCCTCTCACTGTTCTTGTTAGCAAGGTGACACCTCCAGAGTGGGAGTCACAGTCTTTTCTAACAAACCGTGGTGATAAATTGTTTTAAGATTGACTGCAATGCAGAGCTCCAACTTTGCCTCTTACTTGCATTATTTCAAATCCAATAAACATTTAACAATTGTTTCGTGCTGTAACCGACACAAAGCCACAAGGCAAAGCCTAAATGTGTTTCGCCTCATAATATTTTATACTCTTTTTCATACCTGCTATACCAGAACCTTGTGCTGGCCACACTATGACTCACTTCAAGGTTAAAATGGATGAGAGAGCTATAATTACAATGACAGATAAATGCCCTTGATTCACTTACCTTTCACCTGTGTAATGGATGGACCTTTGTGAATGCATGAATTATGGTAAAAAGCCCTCTTCGCACTCACGCATAGTGTCGCACGGTGTTGTACCTCAATATATCACCGATTTTTATATCTGCCCATAAACTTTCCGCTGAACAGAAGTTGTGACTCCCTGTCACTTCTATGAGCAACAAGCTTAGCTGTTAGGGGTGTGGCTTTTATTATACTGGAAGATCACTCTTTCTGACCACCTTGCAAGATGAAATAAGTCTTTAAAGAGCTCATTTAACGAGTTTGTGATTTTGGTGTTGGACTTTATTTCATGTAATTATCATCTCCACTATTCCACAGAGCACAAACCATTGATAAAATGGCCACATTATCTAATATTTACTTTTTCGGCTGGCCGCCGCAAAGGAGTGCTGAGGGATGAGAGTGGGTTTTATATGTCAACTGCTGGTTTGCTGGGAGTTTGCTGGGCTCAGGAGACAAGGAAGGAAACAGAGTTTATAAAATGTGTTAAAATGATCAGTCCTTCCCCAGACTCCATGCGACATGGTAATGCAAGCTTGTGTTAAAAAGGTCTACTTCTCTTCATAGCTCCGAATTCGTAACTTTATCCCGGTTTTGCTGGTGTGTGCAAAAGGGGGTAGATATAAATTCTTAGTGAGTTCACCTTTAAGGAAGTTCAACATTTTGTAAGCGTAGACGTCAATGCCGTCTTCCTTTTTTTTCTCTCTCTCTCTCTCGCTCTCTCTCTCTCTCTGTCTCCTCTTCTCGTCGTAGAGACACTCGTGTTTGAAGTGTGGCGTGGTGGCAGGTGTAGGTGTGAGTTATTGGCGAAAGTCTTGCAGGGACTGAATGTGGACATGTGAGGAGGACTGAATGTCGTACTAACAGCGAACCGATCCACTTTTATTAGCCGCTGTAACTCTCTCCCCTCTCCATCCAGCAAATATCTGGGTAATACTAGGATTTATCTGCTTCCTCTGATATTACATTTTTATAGAAGACCTTAAGGCTTGGTGGGAGGAAGGAAAGGTAGCGATGGGGGGGGGGGGGGGGGGGGGGGGGGAGGAGGAGGGACAGAAGGAGAATAATGGGGGACACAGACAGAGAGAGACTTTAACAATGAACGATATAGAAAGAGAGCAGGAGAGCGGCGGGAGAGAGAGAGAGGGGGGGGGGGGGGGGGGGGGCAATATGTTGGGCTGTCCCTGTGTTATCGATTGCTGCTAGATTTTTACTGGTACGATGGATGGGTGTGTACGAGGTCTCATTTTATTAGTCTGTACTTAACCAGGTCAACATTAAAGGGTGGAGAGAGAGACAGAGAGAGAGAGGGAGAGAGACTGTATTTTTTTTCAGCCTTTCTCTGGGAGGTCTGGTCACGTAATGGCTGAGATCATTTGTTACAGGCCACAGAGCACTTTCAGTGCCTCAAACACATCCATCAGCAAGTGAGGCGTTGCAGCAAATTAGACTTGGGAGTAAAGGAGTGAAGTGTTCTACAAGGATTTGGAGTGAGGGTGAGGCGGTCGACGCGGGCGCATATGCATTGCGAGTTCGGTTCGGCCCGTTCGGTAGCCTTTAATTGTTTCTAGCCAATTTGTTTGGGGTTTTGTTTTTTTCCTCAACTATTTACTCTCTGCAGTCCGGCGGTGGAAATACTTGAGCTCACCGATGAATGCCAAGCCACCTTAATAGGCCAATTTTTTGCAACAGAACGTAAGGCAGTGGCAAGTGTCCAGCTCGTTGTGGTCGGGGTGCGATGCTGGAGAGAGCTACATCAGTCTGCCAGCTATGAAATTAGCATTTATATTATGTTGTGTGCATGCCGAACCATAAGCATTGCAGACGAGTCACATCAGACCAGGAAGGTGAAATGGCTGGCTGGTTAAATGAGCTAATGGACAGATGAACAGATTTACATTTATAGAGTGGTACACACTATAAAGGCAATCCGGCGGTGAAGGCAATCTGTATCATCAGTCTGGCTGGCTATTGCTTGTGGACGGACTTTAAGAGCTCGTCTTCTGCTTCTGTTTTTTTTTTTTGGCTTCTTTGTGACTATGCATACAGACAGGTAGCTTACATCCCCCCGCCGCCTCCATCGTGATTGTCGCTATCCTGTCTGCACGGATCCGTGTGCGCACACTGCACTGCACATTTTATCCATGCGAGGGAAGACAGAATAACTTTGTTGTGGAGTCGTTTATCGCAGTTGAATGTGTCTTCTGCTTGGGGAGTTTGAGCCGGAAAGAACAAAAACTCCACAGTGCAGTGCAGTGACAAAATCTGTCTTACCTTTGCACTGAGTAAGTGTCTATGTGCTCCCTCAGTAGGGAAGTGCCAGTGTTGAGTCGTATCGCCCAATGAGCGAGGTGAAAGGGAGAGAAAGAAAGAGGACAGGCGGACGAATCCGGTTTTAAAGGAGATCGATGACGCAGGTGAAAGGCCGCTGCGGTTTGGACAACTGTGGCGTGCAGACATTGTCAGGCCACCTGTTGTGTGCTTTAAAAAAGCGCTTTTTTAGTCGTGGTGAATTCTATATGTGTGGATTATTCTGTAAGGCAAATTAATCTGCCAGAAAAAAAGATATTCAATTGTAAAAAAAAATGATGAAGATTAAGGGTACTGTGTTGAACGTAAGTGATTTCACTGCGTCCTATAAAGCTACTGAAGTGGCCTCAAATGGTTCATTTCACACATGACTATGTATCATTAATGACAATAGCGCTGGCGTTATCTCTCCTGTCTATGTGCAAAGCTTTATGTGTGCTTCGCTGTACTTTCATAATGTCACTGACAATGGAGTAATGAAATGCGTCACATATTTATAGCACTTGTAGTCTGTAAGCGCCCGGCCCCCCCATAACTCATGCTGGCCTTCACATCCTATTTTAGCATTCATTGTTTGCATTAATGATTACCAACAGGTTTGCACATCATCATATTTTCTTGTATTTATGGCAGTATTTTTTTTTTTCCCAGGGAGTACTTTGGAGTCTATTATGAGTGCCACTTGTCATAGTTCTTTGGTGTTTACACACCAGAGTTATATGAGCTGAGGTCAGAGAGGGTCGAAGTGAAAGAGGGGAGGCAGGCGGTGTTGATGATACAGTGGTGTCTCGGTGACTCCGACACGGCTGCTATGAGAAACACCGCTGTGACATTGGCCTCAGAGATTCATCATATACGGAAGTGCTCTAAATCACAACCCCCCCCCCCCCCTACTGCTCAACATAACGGCAAAACAAGATATAACTTGATGTAAGAGCCAAATGCCCTCAAAGATGGGCCATTGTAAATTTGGATTTGGGGTACAACACTATTATAGGTGTTTGGGGGGGTGTTTGGGGGGGGGCTCAGGGTCTGGTGTGTGTGTGTGTGTGTGTGTGTTTGTGTGATTGCTTGCACGCCTGCCCTTTTCAATGGATTTGTAGCTGGGTAGGTCACAGCAGGAGAAGGTGCCTCCCCGTTAAGTTTCGCTTGATATTCTGAATTACTATGTACTTGTTCGAAGGTGATTTTCACATCTGCTTGGCTGCTATCCAATAACAATAGCGCTGGTTTTATATTATATATATATAGATTTTTTTTATTTTTATAAATGAAATCAGATTCGAATGATTTATGGCTTCCAAAGAGAAAATGGATTGTGTCCACAATTCCCTCTGTAAAATACGATGCGAGATTTTTCTCAACTAAAGGCAGAACATTATGCAAGGTCTCTAGGCTGTCATTATAACTGCGAACGAAATGACCCTGCTGAAACAAAAAAATTCAACATAATTGTCCCACTTAAATCGCTTTCGCGCTCCCTCGAATCAAACGAGAGCGACCCTGCCTGTAGACCTGACGAGTTTTGAGTTTCACCATAAAACTTTTTTTACGCTCATGTGTGTCTTTTAGGAGAACCCGTATGTGATGCTGCGGCCGAACCACCAGGAGCTGGAGGGCAACGAGCGCTACGAGGGCTTCTGCGTGGACATGCTGAAGGAGCTGGCCGACATCCTCAAGTTCAAGTATCGCATCCGCCTGGTGGGCGACGGCCTCTATGGGGTCCCCGGCGCTAACGGCACTTGGATCGGCATGGTGGGGGAGCTCATTTCAAGAGTAAGAGCAGCTTTTTGTCTGTCGAGTCGAAAAACCCACCCACAGATCTGCTTGGAAGTGATAGTGTTGTTGGCGCTTTTTTTAAAATTCAATCCATATTTTTCTCCTTGAAAATAACAACAGCCGCGTCTCTCTAGGCTATGGGTAAATAATGCACACGTGCGCGCCTATTAAAACACATAAACATAAACAAAAGCTGGAATGAAGGAAGATTTCCATCGTCAATATTTTCACAGGGAGAGACACGCAGCGTCTTTTCCGGCGCCTTGTTGTTTACCGGCTCATCTCGTGTTTGTTTGCTTACCTCCCTTTTTTCTTTTTCCTTTTGCAAAAGTCCACAACAATCTATGCGTCATGTTTTGTTAGTGCTAAATCTCAGCGTGTGGCCCTTCAGCGCAGCCCATCCTGTTGTTCTGTTGGCGTGGAGGAAGCAGGGAAGAAGGGGAACAGGAAGGGAAAAGAGGAAGGAGGGAGGAGATGGAGGAAGGTGGAGGGGGGGAGCAGGGAGGAGGAGGAGGAAGGAGAACGTATTGCATATTAGCATAGGGACAAGAGGGAATTAAACGAAGCGCCATGGAGGCAAGGGTAAGAATGGCTCGAAGGATGGAGCGAATCTTGCGGCGTAATCTGTCTTAATTTTATGGGCTAATGGAGGGCAGCACCATTATGGATACAAAACCCAAGGAATGGCTGCTATCGGTGACTGTCGCCGTCTGTCTAAACCACCCCACCCCCCTATCCCCACCCAGCCTCACCCTCTCATGGAAGAAAGACGCCTCCGTGTGACTGGGCTGACCTTCAGGAGAGCCAGGGTGCTCTCCTACATGTGTCCCTGCCACCGGCCATTAAAAATATGCCTTGACACGGGACTGGGTGAGAGGGCAGGCGGGGGGGCTTGACGAATGGAAAGCAGGAGAAAGGAAATTAAGAGGGAATAGTGGCTTGGAAGCGAAGGAAGGAGAGATATCTCATTGGATGAGAGTGGTGAAGAAGAAGATCAAAAAAGGGTGAGGGTATGGATCGCAGACATAGGCGTGCGGAGAGGTTGGGCAGTCCGGCGCCTTTGATGCCTCTTTTTTTCCGCACAATATTATGCCAGGTTGATTGACTAAGATGCACGCCGGAAATGCTCAAGTAACATTGACACAAGACTACGTCTAGGCCTCCGCTAGCCCTCAATGCTATGTGGGAAGCCAGTATCCAGCTTTATCTGCAAAGAACAGTGGAAGCATACGGTGAACTCTCATGGTAATGTCACATAATGTAAAGAATATAAAATACAGAAACCCAAACTTTCAAAGCTCATGTTTTATTCTGTGCTACTCGCATTGGGTTTTGGTGCTATGGATTTCACATTATATGAGTAAGCGCACCAGAGGGGTAATGGAGGAGAGAGGGAGAGGGAGGGACAGAGCATGTGGTGGTGCATTATTGAATAGCTGAACTTTCTACATCGCCTTTTTGAATTGTACTATAAGTATAAGGCACGAAAATAGGACGGTTCGTCCGGTAATCAATATTAATATTCCTGAGCCGGATAAATATTTCAGATAGTTATTACGAGTCCTCTTTCAAGGGACTAGTGGCTTCCTTTTTGTTGAGAAAAGAGAAAAAAGCGCCTCGGTATTTGTTCTCTCCCCGTGGGCCTTGCCGGCATCCGGTTTCTTGCAGGAGCACACCACGGAGATGAAGTAGAAGAAGAGAAACGGGAAATGACTGCAGGTGGAGTGACAATAAAGCCTGCGGCTGGACGAGGACAAGGGGGGGGTTTAGTGTAATGTAAATTCTGAGGGTTTGAATGTGCTGGCGAAGTCCTAGGCAAGGCGCAGACAGACATTCAGGCAGCAGGGCTCTAATTGAAGCCGAGACAGAGGGTGACTCTGGGAGCGTAAGCTGAGGACTAATTCATGAAGCTGCCATTGTAAAATGCAAACCTCATGAATTGGCCGTCAGCTTACGTGACTCTGGGAGCGTGGGATGAGGACCAATTCATAAAGCTGCCATTGTAAAATGCAAACCTCATGAATTTTTAAAAGGTGCGGGAATAATTGAGCGTCGGGGCGTAATTGATGCATCGCCTCTGACGAGGAGCAAGGGCCTGCTGTGTAAAATACAAATACTGCAGTGAAGATTTCACATCGCTATAAAAAAAGATGACTTCAGGGTCAGCTTACTCTGTTTACTGTGCACAAACTGCTTTGGACTGTAACCAAGGGCAACCCCAACTCACCCGTGTCACATGATAATTTTTTTAATCAATATTCCAAATCCATCGATGTTTTTTTCGAATCGTCATGCCTATAATACGAGCAGGTCGTCATCATAACTATTGTTATGATCATATTTAAACTGGTAACTGTACCTGTAACCTGGCTTTAACGACCGATCCTTAGCTGCAGTTGGAAGAGACCCAGAGGGGCTATGGCTACGCTGCATCTTAGTAATCCAACCCAGGGTTTGGTCTGAGACACCACCTGCCCTCTATGGGATTTTACCATGCGGCAGAACGCAGAGGATCTGTGTTTCAGGAAGCGGTCCACAGCTCCCCTCAGTGACCCCATACACGTATGCATGCATGTACCATCCTCCCTCCAACCCACACACACACCACACATGTATGTATAGATACGCATATATGTCCACACACAGATACCCATACACATTTATAGACACACGCACACAAACACACATGCGTCGTGAACACACATCCACAACAACACAAAAATAGAAAGGCTTGTTTGTGTGCAGAAACACGCATGCCAGCACAAACACGCTTGGCCTTGCTGTGTCCCAATCTTCCTCACGGCGGAATTTTATAAATGAGACACTGTGACGACCTTCTTCAAAAATAGGCGTCTTTGTTCAGTCAGGTGCTTTTGACTTTGACACAGGTCGAAATAAAGACCAATCCATCTAGAGCTGTGTTGTCACAAGTTTGCGTGTTGCATTCCAGTAGAGACAAAGTTCAACATTATCCTATCAAGGGTTTTATTTGTGCTTGTGCACAGAAACCATCCAAGTAGGTAACTGTGAATATTCACATATGTTATGAAGTCAATTCGGTAAATCAAGGTGATTCTTCATTTTTGTAATTATGTAATCAGGTGTGCTAAGCATCTGCTACATGAGTAAATGTAATTATTAATGTAAATGTAGTGGCATCACCAGGCATCCTAAACAAACTAAAGCAATTGAGACAGGAACAGTTTATCCATCGAATAGCACCCCTGTTGACACCTGTGCCTACTTTTGGCCTACAGCCTTATTAAAATACTACAACTCCAACTAAAATACTACTACAACTGACACATGTTAAGCAGTTCACTGGACAACTAAAAATCTGTATATTGAAGCAAAATTAATGTTGTTCCTTGTAAATCTAAATTAGTTCAATTGTATTACAATACCAGACATTTTATCCCAAGCTGTTATCCCTTACAGACTTACAGTGGATTCAGATACATGTCACTAAGGAGCAGGTAGGGGTTAGGGCATCTTGCTCAAGGATGCCTACAGGTACCTGAGGTAGACATGAGGGATCGAACCCAGTACCTTTTGGCTGAGAGTCAAACATCCTAACCACTTCACTCTCCTACCTCCGTTATTCGAGTCTCTTTGCTGCGATACGATTCGATTTAGTAGCCTATGAATGATATATTGTGATCCAACCACATTTTACAATAAAGTTTAAACATAAGCAAGTCACACATTTAAGAACCAGATTGAGCTTGAGTGAGAGGCTCTGCTTACAACTAAAAAGCAGAGCCTACAATTACACAATTACCACATTGTGTAATGCAATGCATCATTGAATGTGGTAAATTCCTCTTAGCTTAAAATGCAATTAAAATTGCAACTATCATGTCTGACCACAAAAAACAAAAGAAAAACAGTAACGCATGGTCAAGTAAACTCCTCTAATCAACATGTTTTCAAACATATGAATTCAATTGAGGTTTTTTATGGCTGTAATAAAAACAAATTTGAATCAGCAAATATAATTGAACTGAATAAGGAAATGTTGTGCTTAAATAATAGCTTGCTACTCTGGCTCAGTACTTTCCTGACCTCTACTAGACTACATTTCAGTCATTTTATGAGTTTTTTCTTTAAGAACACCAGCTGATCCATGCTTGTTCAGGAGACAAAACACTTGTCTGTACACTTGTACCAGGTATCCAAAGGTAGGTTTTGGCACGGTGTGCCAGCAGAGGAAACTCGGACTGGTGAGTTCTCCAACAAGCCAATGCATTACCACCATCCAGGGTCAGAGAGTCAGCGTCTTTATACTTCACAACCTCAGCATGTGTTGTCTGTCTGGTGGACTTCACCATCTGGTTGTCAGTGCTGAAACTGTCACCAAAGAGCTCAGCCAGTGCCCTTTTCTTATTGGAAAGAGGAACGTATTCTGGGATGAAACAAACACATTTAAATAAATAAATATAATTTAAAAATCTAGTATATCACTTTCATGTATCACCAACACATAACAATAACTTAACATTGTTTAAACAGTGATAGCAGAGTGAAGAACGAGAAAATAAGGAAACATGACACCCTGATCTGTGGAGGATGTTCTGTCTCAATCTGGAGCTTAATAGCACAAAAGAAATAAGTTAACTCAGAGCTGAACTTTAGATTTAACATTAAACAAATATTTTGTATCGAAAGTATTTCAAATGATACAAAATCTTTTTAAATGCCAAAACATAATGTTTTTCTATTAAAAGCATGACAATAAATTGCAATAAAAATGAATATGAAACTGAAATGACATAATGCTGAACTAATAAAGCTTTCGCCGTTGCATATTATTGTTGAGACTGAAATAGGTTAATTCGCCAACATTTAGTAGCTGGCCCGGGTAGGTGGGGTTCCCCCGCGTTCAACAAGTTTTACAATAATGTCCGCCTGCCAGGAACGTCCCACCATCAAAGATTAATGTGACGTTAATAGCAGCATAGCACTACTGTGGTGTTGTATTAAAATAATCACACATCTCTATCACAGTTTATGGCATTTGAAAGTGTTGTTTTTGAAGTTAGAAAGATATCGGATATTTAACACATATTCACGCTCCTAATTACGTGATCACAGCTATGAGGAATTGCTTAATTAAACCAGATACGTCTCACATTACAAAATGTTCAGAATGGATATAACATTAAAATCGCTGTTTAGAAGTGTAACCTGCTAGCTCTACAACAGTAAAAAGCAGGTAAAAAACTGGAGCTCCAGTGTGAATGTAACGCACACAGACTGTTTAAAATACAGGTGACTTTTGATGTGTACATTGGTGGAAGGTACATGAGTACTCACTATTGAGATTTGTACCGTGTATTCAATTACAATTTTCTGGTATTTAGTGCACCAATAGCTACTGGCAACTTTAGGCCAGTACAGGCCACCATAGCTTCTCCTATGTCATTGGAAAAGGAGAGGTGAGGGGGCGGGGGGGTTATTCAGGTGGTTGTAATGTGCAACCTCACCGCTAGATGCCACTACATTTTACACACTGCGTCTTTAATATCACATGCGCTTTTCCCAAGTCTTTTGTCCTGGAGTGATGCGCACACAGCAGCCTGCTCTTCCAAAAACCGCTGTAAGATATGGTAAGAACTTATCCAATGCGTTATGACATCTTGTTTCAGTTTGTGTTCAGGAATTCAAAGCAGCTTCTGTTTCTCGTGCACTACTGCGGATCCCGCTGTGCTTCGGTGAAAATAAGACACCATCTGGCTCCAGGAGAGAGCCTTCCTGTGTTGCCAAGTTAATGGTATGCCGAAAACACTTGATGTGTGCGGTGAAAGACCTGCCTCGGCCTTCCTGCGACGGCCATGTTGCTGCCTTTGTCAGTTACTAAATGCTTCCTTCAGAAGGGACACAACTTTTTTTTTTGCAAGAACGTCATACTTCATGTACTAGTCTTGTTAGTCGTCTTAGTTCTGATGGTTCTGATGAGTCTTTTTCTTGAGGGGAGAGTTTTTAACAGGGGGTTTTCAGGGTACGTCCCAGAGTCCTGCAGTATTTTTAGACCTTTGCGCTGAATGTGGGTTTGCAGCTGATGATTTTTGAGGCAGAGCAAACAATTCTGTCCAGCTGCTTCCTCTGCTGAGCGGTGGAGTGACCATACCACACAGATTGAAAAGGTGAGGTATAACTGCAGCATCCCCTCTCTGGACACTCCAAACTTTTTGAGCTGACGCAGGCAAAATTAGTCTTTGGTGGGCTTTTTTGATGATGCAGATCGAGTTGTCATCCCATTTCAGAGAGGAGGAGATTGTTGTTCCAAGAAACTTAAGGCTGTCCACTCTTTCCAGCTGCAGGCCATTGATGATAAGTGGTGGGAGAGCCTCTCCATCTCTCCGAAAGTCAACCCCCAGCTCTTTTAGTTTTGGGGACATTCAGTTCCAAGTTGTAGAGACAGCACCAGTCAACCAGAGACGAGACCTCATTTCTGTAGGCTGATTAATTGTTGCCACTGTTGTGTCGTCAGCAAATTTAAACATTTTAAGAGAGTCACACTGTGAATTGCAGTCGTTTGTTACAGGAGAGGTGATAGTATGCACTGTGTACTGTGTTTTAGAGAGCCTGTTAATTTCTAATTTTGATGCTTTCGAAATCCAATGACATATAGAGCGATTGACTCCTAGTTGCCATAACTTATCAAAGAGTTTTGTAGGCAAGATCGTATTAAAAGCAGAGCTATAGTCCACAAAGAGAACCCATGCATAAGTAGCAGGAGTTTCTAAGTGCTGCTGGATGGCATGGAGACACAGCGACACAGCATCCTTTACAAACCTATTTTCCCTGTATGCAAAATGGTAGGGCTCTAAGCCTGCGTTGGATAGGTGTCTACATACTAGGTGCCCAAAGATTTTCATTATTACAGATGTTAATGCGACAGGCCTGTAATCATTCAGGCAGCTGATGTGGGATTTCTTAGGCACAGGGATTACGACAGAGGACTTAAAACTTGCAGGAACTTTGCATTTGTTGAGAGACAAATGTCAGTGAAGACTGTAGCAAGTTCATCGGCACAGCATTATTACTAAAATGCTGTCTGGATGGCATAACATATCTAGACTCTAATGTGTCCAGTAAGGAACGGAAGTCTTTGTTTTCAACTGCACTGGATCAGAGACTGTTTACATTTACATACATATTTATTTTTTCTTTTAATTGCAATAATACAAAATACAGGAAAAAGTGTAAACATTGGTAGGCACCCCCCCCTCCAGATACACACACACACACACACACACACTACCCCTTCCTCCAATCCTCTTAGTTCTCCGGCAGAGGACAAAGAGCAATGTGTTGTTGCCTTCCCCTCCTCGCTCCTCTGGGAGATGAAAAATCCCTTGCAAATGCACTATGTTGCCCTGTATGATTAGTGAGGAACAATCCAGTATTCGGTATACGTTGACTATTTGCACATGGCTGTGAGCGTGTGTGTATGTGTATGTGCGTGAGTGTGTGTGTGTGTGTGTGTGTGTGTGTGTGTGTTTCAATGTGTCAGTAGCTGCTTTGTCATGTGATTTGTCTTGACGGTGTGCCCTTGGCCTAGCACAATGGCTAGCTTTTGGGTGCCCAATGCAGTGGTTCCCAACCTTTGACTTTAGGTGTACCACTAAATTGTACCACTAAAAAGTCCTTTCGCCTTTCACCTCATATGCAAACGGTAAAAAATAGATAAATAGATAAATACACATCCAGTGGCTGAGTGCCAGCACCCTTATACTTGCCCTTATACTACACGCCTTTATACTCCCGGTGTGTATAAACAAATTAACAACAAATCACAAATTAACACAAATGAACACAAAACATCAATGGAAAACATTACAATGGAAAATATATGATGGAAAGCACAAAGTGACACTATTTTTGAAATAATAACAAGCTATCCTATATTTGCTGAACAATATCATTCAGGTAACTGATGTTGAATTTCTTAGGCACGGGGATTATGACAGCAGACTTAAAACATTCAGGAACTTTGCATTCCTTAAAAGACATTAAAAAATATCAGTGAAGACTGTCGCAAGTTCATCTGCACAGCATTATTATCCCTTTTGACTTTGTTGTAGTGCTTTGGAGTGGTACCACACGTACCGCAGGTTGAAAAACACTGTCCTTGTGTGATTCTCTCTCGCTGTCTCTGTCTCTCTGCCTGTCCCTTTGTGTGTTTCTCTCTCACTCTCTACCCCTTACAAGTAGTGTTTTTCAGACTAATTGGTTCTGAGGTACAATTGTACAATATTCGGGAACTGTGAAGTCGTTATGTCTTATGTCATCTTCATTTTCAATCACTGATTATTTATGTCGTGTGTGTGTCTGTGTCTGTCTGTGGCTTTGTAAGAAACAGTGGATTTGTGTGAGAGACACACGGCAGCACATGTCATTATATTTCTATAAGAGTATCATGTGAATGGACCTCAATGTTGTCATCTTCCAATGTTCTTGTGGCGTCTTCTTGTCTCTCCTTTCTCTGTATGTGATCTAGAAAGCGGACCTGGCCGTGGCTGGCCTGACCATCACGGCGGAGCGGGAAAAAGTCATCGACTTCTCCAAGCCTTTCATGACCCTGGGCATCAGCATCATGTACCGTGTCCACCTTGTGAGTTACACACACACACACACACATACACAAAGCACCACACCCTTTCCCCGAACCGATACAACCATCTTATGCCCCTACAAAGCGTCTGGCAGCCAGTCAGCCTGGTTAGGTCGGAGATGCACTCTCCCTTTGTTAGTTTACGTGTAGTCTGACTCACCGGATGCCATTGGGCGACTATTTCAGTCGGCGTTCTCCTCCCCTTCAGCAGCCTACACTCTGAAAATGGCAAGATTGGATCGTACAATAAGGCAGGCCTGCTTGGTTCAGTGATTGGTTGTAAAGCCTCCCAAGACAATTGTGATTGGTTTAAAGAAATACAAACAAGCATTTTTTCCCCCCGCTATACCAGAATGATAGCGGATTCAGCCAGACCTTTCTCCAGCGCTGGCTCTTGAAGGTATGGTTATAGTTTATATCTATCATATGACCAATAATTAGGGTCATACTAAGCTTGGTGCCTTTCTGCTTAAGTATAACATAATCATGAGATATAAGCAGAGGCATATAATTATAAAAGCAACTCCTCATAATCAGAATGAGTACGTTGTTGGTGACATGTGTAGAGTAGATAGTGTGAGGTCAGATGATGGCGAAAAACAGGCAGGCTTGTTGCTGTACGTGTAAAGAATCTTTTAGATAATGCCCGGAGGCTACAATCTGGCGCTGGAGCCAGACACCACAAGGAGGAGAAGAAGAAGACAGCCCTTTATGACGTTTTCACTGTTTGTGTATATAACATCCTGGGTCAGGGATAGGTGGAAGTGCAGACTTCGTGAACTGACACACACACTTTTTTTGTTCTGCCAGGGAAACATAGTTGGGCCCAAATATCTGTAAAACTCTGCACATTATACTGGTGTTAACAATAAAACGGATTATTTCTTAAAGCTAAACAACTTCTTCTATCGCTTCATTAAAAGAACATGCGTGAGTAAGGGTTTCATTTTTAGGGCCCTATCATGCACTCAGCGCAATTGACTTTGTGCACTGGCGCTTGTGCAATTCCTATTTTGCACCCGACGCACATTGGAATTTTCCCTCGCAAGGCGCAAGTCCTTCACTTGGGGAATGAAGTTGCGCTCCGGGGGCAGTTCAGCGAAAACAGGAGGCGTGTCCCGGCGCAAACGTTCCCTGGTGCTATTCTGCAGTTTCACAAAACAATTGCGCCACAGACCAGGAAAAACCGAGTCTAAAGTCAGTGGCGCTTATTCAGACGCTATTTTAAGGGCGCATGCTTGGCCATAATCAGGGGGGGGGATGCGCGATTGTTGACGGGGGGGGGGGGGTGAAAAATAATAATACACAAAATACAAAATAAAATAAAAAAATAATTACGGCCGGCCGGCCAGCTCGGCCTGAAATCGTCCGGCCGTTAGGGAAATCTCCCGAACCTCCCGATGGCAGCCCGTCCCTGGCCATAATGTAGTGTACAACGTGCATACACTTTGCTTCTCTCATCTACAAGGAAGCAGTTCCCATTTTTGCAAACCATACATACAAGCAAACATATTACCACATATGTGAAAAAATAGACATAAATCTAGCGTACACAGTTACCCAAAATATTCAGGCTAATAGTAATGATGGATCAAATTAACCTGTTTGACCAATAGTCGCAAGACACATATAAGGACACCAGGATGTAATCGAAAACACACAGAAACACGAAGCGGTGTAACTGAAAGAATATTCGGCATACTGAAAATGCGCTTCAGCTTATTTGACAGAAGAGCTGCATCATCTGTAAGCAGTGCTTGAAGTGGGCCGGTACGCACCGGCACTTTTTCTTGCGTACCGGCACTTGTCACAGGCTGCCCCCCCCCCCCCCCCCCCCCCCCGTCGACAATCGCCCCCCCCCCCCCCGCCGTACGCAGTACCGGCACTTATTTTTTTCCACTTCAAGCACTGTCTATAAGCAAATTAATCTCGGTCTAATGTTAGACCACATTGCAAATATATCACCATGCATTCAAAACCTCGTGATTCAGTGAGAGTGAGGCCAAAACATCGGAAAGTATGTCTTTGTGACATTTCTTTATTTACATTTTGTCAACGGAAAATGAAAAGCTGAAAAGATTTAAACAGAATAACTAATTATTTTTCCCTCTGATGGGCATGCGCGCGCTACGGCGAGATTGGACATGTCTGGGTCCAGTAGTGGCGATGCGCGATGTGCTCGCCATGGAACAAGCGCACCTGCATTTAAAGGGAATGTGAGCCGACGCTCTGATTGGTTTATTGCACGTTACGCCCAAACCACACCTATGACTAATGAGCTACTTCAGACCAACCCATTTTAGATTTGCGCTGGGCGCAAGCGTCATTTATCCCGCCGGCATAATAGCAACAGCGCCCAAGATCCGCCCACAAAGCCACTTGCGCTTTGCGTTTCATACTTGCGTTTCAGACCGGCAAAATAGGGCCCTTAGTTTGAAACTGCTTCACACAACACTCTGCAGGACTAGTTTATATGTGAAGCATTTATCTAAATCCCACTGTAAACTCTCACTTTTACCTTTCAGCCGCCATCCAGCCCCGCCCCCCCTTTGATTCAACCTTCCCTCCAGATATCCCCATTCTTCTTTCATCTTTCCTTCTGCCCCCCCCCCCCCCCCCCCCCCCTCTTCTTCCCAGCAGTCTCCATTAGCTTCTTAACTGCCCTATACGTTTTTCCTACGCTTTCCCAGCATTTGTCCGTAAATCTTCCCATGGTCTTGGCGGCACCAGATGGCCGATGTCAGGGTTTTTTTCTCGCTCTCTCTATGATGAATCCAGCCCATTCTCTTCCACAGCGTGTGCCCATAGTCCATGAACCGTCTGACCGGGTCGGACCCTCCTATGGACACCCTCAACGCCCGCTGTGGCTCACAGGGAGCAGGGAGAGAGAGAGAGAGAGAGAGAGAAAACACCTGCAGCCAGTGGTGAACCTCTAGCCAGTACTAATGAATCACCAGCATCTCCTTCCATCCACCTTTAAGGGAAGAGGAGCTCAGTGTTTAACGATGGACTCAGGCATTGAATTCTATTGGCACATAGGGCTAACATTAGCAGTTAGCGTCCCGGCGGGTCGTTTACGTCCATTCTCCGTTTGACCTCCCCACCCTCCTCGCTCTCCCTCGCTCTGCCTCCCGTGGAAACCCGCCTTCCTCGCTCTCGCCAGTTATACACACATTGGCGCACTAATAGGTGGAGCAGCGAGCGGCAGCGAGCAGCAGTAGCAAGGGACTGGAGTCGAGTGCCAACAGCGAGAGGCGAATCAATGGACGGGAGCAGCAGGTGCGAAGCTAAATGGGCCGCCGCCTTAGCGTTTCACCTCGCAAGCTAGGAGGCAGGCTCCTCACCGTCACAGTGAGGGAAGCGGTTGGGCCGGTGGGGAGAGTTGAGTTGACAATGTGGGCACAATGTTTGCTTGCTGTTGTCCCAAGAGGAGCGTGCGCAGCAAGTCACGCAGCAGAATTAGCAACGTTTGGCGGTTTTCTTTTATAGACTAGTTAAGAAAGACGGGAAGGAATCCAACATGGAAAGTAGGACGCTTTAGAAACGGCATGAAGGGAAAGGGTAAACAGCAAAGTCAGATGTTTTTTCCCCCCTCTATTGCCGCATCGTTCCCGCTTTATTTTCTTGTCCTCTTTCGGACCGTTTCATTGCTATTTGGCACTTTCTCAGCTCTCAGTCGAGGCTGTCACTCAGCAAGCCTCAACAATTCAGCACTGGAATTGGTGTGACTTGTTTAGTTCTAACCCAGTGGCTATTGATCTGAGACGCAGGGCATTGTACAAGAGGCCCGCTGTTTATTTCAAACTTTAAATTAAAATTTCAGTCTGATCGATAACAAGGGTGAGTTCAATAACACAAAGCCGCCTGCTGGGTGTTAATTACCTGCAAATGCTTTTCTGTTTATTCCTTTCGTCTCCTCGCCTTTGCCTTGTCTTCTGTTTTCATCCCCATCTCATCTCTTATCTTCCCTTTCCCCTTCTCCTACCTTGCATTCTCTGCTCTCATCTCTTCTTTCCCCTCTTTTTTGTTCATGAGGTAACCTCTCGCAACAATTTCGAAAGAATAGCACATAGATGACGATATCTTTTGACGGCGACAAGCTTTTATTTTGAAAGACCCTTGCCATCCAAAACTTTGGCTCGCAGAGGTCAGAAGAACGTTGGAGCGCAATTTATGAAGTGACAGTTTGTGAGGTTATAAACTCCTTTAGATTAGCAAGGGCATGTCTGTGAATGGCTTGTTCAGTGTGTGCATTTGTGTGTGTGTGTGTGTGTGTGTGTCTGGGGATGAGACAGGAAGCCAGAGAGACGAGATTACAACAGGTGTCAGGCGGCCGTGTGGTTTCACCTTCAGGATCCTAGAAGCACTGCTGTGAATAAACAGGCTCTATTTGCGGTACGTCTCTCTCTCTCTCTCTCTCTCTCTCTCTCTCTCTCTCTCTCTCTCTGTGCGAATAAAAAATAAATAAATACATATTGTCTGTGTTATCCGAACACACAGCAGTGTGATGCCATGAATCAGTCTACGAACGAGACAAACCAAACTGCCAAAAACTGTGAAAAACATTTTGCGCCCGGTTGTTTCACATAGTCCATTTTATTGTAGTGGCTGCATCATGCAACAGTGTTTTGTTAGTTTCCTGTGAGTCTGTTAGGCACTGTTAACAGATTGTGTGTGTGTGTGGTCTGTGTGTGTGTGTGTGTGTGTGTGTGGCAGCGTGCCTGGGTGTGTGTGTGTGTGTGTGTGTGTGTGTTCCTAATTAGAAGAGGAGATAATGAGGGCTGCACAGAAGCCGCGTCAACGTCAGCAGCTGCCCTGAGGGTTTAGAGAGTGAGAATCAGCCGTATGACTGCCTGGCCTCGCGTGAACCTCGGCACCGTATCCGTTCAAAGACAAATGTTTCCCCGTACGCGCGTAAGCAATTGTGCAAAATTGCCCAGGCAACACAAACGTTAACACCAAACCCGTACAACTTCCACCAGCTCTTCCTTCCTCTTTGTTGTGTTCTCTCAGCCTGACTCTCTCTCTCGCTCTCCCATCTCTATTCCTCAACATGCATCTCGCGTACACTCACACAGCGCAAAGATACAAACACATTAGGAAGAACATGAATGTAGGTTGTAACATATTAGGTGCAATGTGAAACACACACACACACATACACATACACAGTGATAGTCATACCCATATGGAACAGAGAGAACACAGACAGACGAATCCTGAGTAGTCTGTGAGTGTATAGTATAGCATATACTGTATATATATATATATATATATATATATATATATATATATATATATATATATATATATATATATAGTATAGTGTATAGTATAGCAGGTGCATAGCGGCTGCCTGTGACTGTGACCCCCTCCCCATACATCTCCATATCAACCACATCACCGCCACCCCCCCCCCCCCCCCCCGGCCCCCCCCCGCCCCATCTCAGCCTCAGCTACGATCACAACTGCCATCGCAGCACATGCATCTGCTCTGACACAATTAGCTACAAAGAAGAAAACCTCTGGTAGGGTGCGAGCGAACGACAAGGAAAGCACGGCGAAGAAGATGCGGCAGGGACCAAAAAAGAAAAACGACAGGGGAAGGAAAGAAAGAGGGAGGCAGCGGGGAAGACGAAAGGGGAGAGGTGAGAATTGGAAAGACGGCGGGTTGTCTCGGTGCGTCAGTCTGTCCGTCAGTCGCGTGGCAGAGTGTATTCAGGCAAGAGAAATCTCTTGGGGGGGGGGGGGGGGGGGGGGGAGTGTGAGTGTGAGTGCGGTGTGAATACCAAGGAACGGCATGGGCTGGGTAACTGCACCGGGCCCCCTGATCCATTCCCTTAACATGGATGCTGCGCAGTTCTTTGAGTGAGTCCGGCACCGGGGGGGGGGGGGGTGGAGGGGTGGCTGAGATTTAAACCAAATGACCCGTCCATCACTGCTCAGGTAGTGGCCAGAAGATGACTTTTACAGCCGGTGTTTTGCCTGTTATTACATTTGTCGAGATTGCCTCATAAAAACAACCCCCGGTATGATGAATGACGGTCTGGCGGTTTCCTCTGATCCTCCGTCTGTCCGTCCGTCACGCAGGGGTCCACCTTTGGTGCCTTGTAATGATGACTCATGTCGGTAAAACGGCAGCAAGGGTGCAATAAAGATCATCTAAACACACACACGGCGCAGCAGGCGGGGGAGACAGTTGAGAACGACCTGTTAGAATCTCTGGTACCGGTCGTGTTGTTCCTGAAAGTTAAGTTATGTGCTCTCATCTGTTATATTATGACTTTATTAATTATACGCGTTTTAGGACCAGAGATTCTTTTGTTTTTCGTGCACTTGTTTATAAGAAATACGTTCTGGTTTTAAGTCGTCTGACTCACCGGGGTCTAGGTAGTTCGTATGTAAGCCTGCCATTGGGCGACTTTTTCAGTCGGCGTTCTCCTCCCCCTCGGCTATCCGCGTGTTATGGTTTTCAAAGTCCCCCTCGCTACGTGAAGCGACAACAGCCTCCGAGCGAGCCACCTGCACGCTGAAAATGGCGCGTTTTGACGAAGATTTGGATCGTGCAGTAAGGCAGGCCTGCTTGGTCCTTTGGGTAAATGGTTGTAAAGATATACAAGGAATATGTTTACAACATTTGTCAACTTGTCAACCAGTCCCCCCCCCCCCCCCCCAGCGACACTATTTTGCAAGGGCACCGTCGCTGCATCCTGGGCTTAGCGCCACCCAAGACGATGTGTGATTGGTTTAAAGAAATACAAACAAGATATGTTTTTTCCCTCTATACCAGAAGTATAGTGGGTTCAGACCTCTCTCCAGGTAAAACGAAGTGTGGAGATGGATCTGGCTATGCGAGACTAGGTTATAAGTGACGTGCACCTAAAAATAAAAAAAACTGATTCACAATGAACAATCACAATGAACAACAACGACTGATGCTTTTCCAGCGCTATGTTAAAATAATAGTGATTGCATCGAAAAACATATTCTGCGTGATTCTTCCTTGATATGAAGAACAGAACAGAAAACCCTGTGACCTTACAACCTGACGCAGTGATCAATCCACCCACATGCACGCCCATCCAATCCTGTCACCCTCCGCTCACCACCTGTTTCTCCACTAATAGCACGGTAGAACTAAAAGGTATGCACTTTTCGTTCTTTCTGCGTGCATACTTGAGCAGTGTTCACTTCGAAATTAGGTCAAGGGGCTGTGTCCCATTCCCAGTTTGTTCTCCTGTCACCTACTTATAGCCTCATCCTCGTGAGGCTACCAGTCCCCACCCGCCCACGAGTCCCTACTATCCCTCTCTCCCCTCCGCCCCATGCTCCCCGGAGGCCATCTCCCTGCTGCCATTGCTCTCTTGCTGGGCACGATCTCATGCCAAGGCACGTCTCTGCCCTTCTCCAGAGAGAGGCACACGATACAGGCTTCGGCTGACAGACAGAGAGTCGTAGGAAACTCATACAAATCTCATACAGAACGTCTCAGCCATAGCAAACCCATGGCGCATGCATACTGCATACTGACACGAACCAACCTGCCCATACGTAAGGTAACTCAATTGTGTGTGTGTGTGTGCGTGTGCGCGCGCGTGCGTGTGTGCTCACTGTCTGAGAGTAATAGTTATTATCAAGCCTCACGTCATCACCATCCATTCAGGACACTGCACAGAAAATACTGTCACAATGTGTTTGCCGAGATTACAATTTGAGTTTGCCCCAGTGTTTACGCTCCCATTCCAATCTTCCAAAAAACCATAACACCAGAAATCATTCTCTAGTTCTTTTCTAATGTGTGTGAAACGCACGCTTGTGTCCAATCGGACCGTGTTGTGGACACACTGGGCTGAAAGCTGAGCTAACACTGATTGAGCAATAGCTCATTCAGCTCAAGCCCCGACTGAAAACGTGCGGAGTGCACACGGCATAGTTTTAATTCTCCAGTATAATTGAACAACTCTAAGACTATTGCTATGTAAAACATGAGCAGATAAAGCGGGAGGAAGGCCACTGTATTATCTGTCGCAGAGGATGCTCTGCACACGTAATCTGCCGCATGCCGCATAATGTAGAGATAACCTCTTGGCCCGAAGGCAGGCTCATCTTAAACCTTTTCCTCATTTAACTTACAGTACTTTTGAGTTTTCAAACTTGGGTAAAATTCACAGTGTGTGTGTGTGTGATTTATTGTGTTCGGTGTTCAATTTATAACGCAGGTGCTTAAATACCTGCAGCTGTGTTGGAACACAAAGTGCTTTTTCTTGTTTGTTCTTTTGTATTAAATGAATGGATGTTTTTTTATGTGTTTTTATGGCCACTATTAATTGTAACAGAGTCTACATTTAGCAGATTAATAAAAGTTACTAATTAAAGAATTAGTCCGTTTAATAACCTCCGGTACATGAGTTTCCGTCTCATTTTTCAACACAATGGTGAAAAACCGAATGCAATCCTCTGTGACAATGCGCTGACGATGTTTCAACATGAGTCAACTTCGAACGTAAGTAATGCATTGGTTTCGTCAGTATTGTGTCGGATTAGAAGGAGAACCTTCTGTGGGGAAATCTCATGCATTCATATGAGGTTCCTTGTATTGCACATTCCTGTGAGCTTTAGTGAGAATTGACAAGTTTGACCCCATTTGCAATTTCACATCCCAGAACATTTTAATGAAGAACAAACCTTTCAAAGTTTTGCTCTGTAGTATGTTGTTGTTGTTATCTCTCTCTCTCTCTCTCTCTCTCTCTCTCTCTCTCGCTCTCTCTCTCGCTCTCTCTCTCCCCATCAAATCAGCCATTCTTTTCTGCCATCTGTTGTGTTTGGTGTCGTGGTGTCATGCTGTCTATTCTTAATGGCACCTTGGCGACAACTTAGAGAGAGGGCAGGCATGGCCGACCATTTAGCGAAAGCGCTTGTTCAGCACACCACAGCAGCAGTAGATAGCACAACACATGTCAGCACATCACGCCACTCGCTCCTATGCTTTACCCAGTGGCGTCCTGGGGAGCCGTGCAAGTCATTAACCGTCCTACTGGCTCTTCTGAAATGATCGGATATGCATTGCATGTCCGCAATGCTCCAGATGGATTTTCGGTCATCTGTTTGCATAATTTCTGCGTATAACCTGAGCAACGTTCAGATAAGCAGGCTGCTTTGGATCCTGTTAATAACGAGGCTGACTCTCGTTCTGTCCTTGTTTTGCCACAGCTCCTCTTTTACTCACTTAGGTTAATATGGAAGTTATTACAGCGCTATGCGTAGACGTCTACACCGTGCCCATTGTGGCTTCATTTATCAGCATAAAGGCTCGCCCATGATCATTTTACTCATTTGCTGAAAATTGTTTTGAGGGTGCGTGTATTATTTTCTCGCAGTTCATTTATCTGGTGTTTCTTTTGATAGACATGGTTTCTGTATTGCAGGCTGCATGTAATCACGACAACATTATAGTAGTCATAACAAGTGTGCCCCTCTCTTGCTCCGAAAATGTAATTCACAACTTGCTCTTTGTTTACTTTTAATAAATGCATTGGTCTGCTATCAGCCGTAGCCATTGCCATTGTCATGTGGTTTGCCAAGCTTCTGGCTGTAAGAAATTGCTATGTTAATATATCCTTAAAGCAGCTTGTTGAATAAGGCCATATACACAAGTGCAATCATACAAATATGCCAACACACACACACACACACACACACACACACACACACACACACACACACACACACACACGCACACACAGTACAATCTCCTTAGTGCCTGGTTCAATTTCATCAGTAATTGGTTTCATTTAGAGGAAAATGGCTGTTGGTGCAGGATAATGAAACATTGGGCATTTCCCCCCATATGTCCCCACTGGCCTACTGGCTGCCAACCCTGTTTTAGCCACTTTGTCCACACTATCACAGGTTACCAATCCAAACATACAAATTACCGCCCTTAACCGTCCCTGCTTTCTCCTTCCAGTGCAGCACAAACATATTAATCTCCCTCCTTTTTTTCCCCAATGTTTTGGTGAAATAAATCAGCAGTAGGCCACAGAAAAGGCATATTGTTTGAACGTCGCTGTGTTATTTGACTCCACTCTCCTTGGAGTGTACAGGCAACCTTGCAGAGAATGCAAATATGGCCCCTGAGTTAGTTGATGCTCTTCTTGTGGTGTAATATTCTCTAAGAAAGCTAAAATAAAAAGAATAGCTTATAGGTATGACCACCGAGACCTACACAAGCCCACATCCCACTCAGGCAATGCTTATTTGCACATTTGCATGCAAATTGGATTCATATGAGCATTTGCTAGATTAGGTAGTGAACATGTACTCTCCTGTAATTTGAATTCCTCCTCTTGACCATTGCACTGTGTGTTAATTTATCCAAACTGTGGGAAATATTGACTAATATAGTCCTCACAGCTTGGGGGGGGCGGGGGGGGGGAATCTTGTGTTTAAGCGTTGTTCTGTTTTAATTAACCTCCCTCCCTCTTCACTCAGGGAAACGCTGTTAAATGATACCTCGCCGGATAATGAGTCCCTCTCCATCTCCGCCTGTGAAGCTGTACCTGTAGATATGGTTTTGCTGCAGCAGAGGCACTCCATCCAAGCAGTGTTCAATGTCTCAGTCTCTAAATGCGTGTGCTTTTGTTTGTGTCCATGTTGCAGGGCCGCAGGCCAGGCTACTTCTCCTTCCTGGACCCCTTCTCCCCCGGAGTGTGGCTCTTCATGCTGCTGGCGTACCTCGCCGTCAGTTGTGTCCTCTTCCTGGTTGCCAGGTAGCGGCAACACAACAACAGCAACACACACACGCACTGTGTACTAACAGATATAATTAAAAAGTAATAATAAAAGAGATGAGGGGGAGAAATGGGGAGAGAGAGTTACTGAGCCGGGGTTAAGGAGAGAGCGAGAGAGAGATAAAGAGCGGGGAAAGAGAAAATAAAGAAAAGACTGAAATACAGGAAGAAAGGCAAGAAGATAAAGCAAGAAAAAAAAAACTCTGTTCTGAGTTATAGCGAGATGAAGAAACATGAAACCACTCTCGAACTGGTCTAATCCATCTCAATGGCATTGGTCATAATCCTCTCTCTACAGCACCATACTGACACCTGCTGGTCCAACTGGACATGACATAACAGCCAATGCAAATCAACATCAGTTTAACAAGTAATATGGAACCCCCTTACTGTGCATTAAAAATACACAACCACTCATCTCCGCTAAGATATCCCCCCTGCTGTTACAACTGTACCCACCTGCGGAAGTTGATTTGTTTATATTGGTTACTTTATTACTGATTGAACATTGCTAAGTACAAGTCATTCGCTGATGTTCACTTTTTAACATAAGTGGATGTAATTGTTAAACCAGAGGAGCGCTGTTTCCCCCCCCCCATTGTGTCAAGAATGAGTCATAATGCCTTATAGTTGTTTCATTTGATTGGGCCAATTAGTCTGCCTTCACTCACAGTGTATGTAGATGGCACACTTCACTTACCTCCCCTGAGAGCCAAGGTGACTTTGTGTCGTCTCCGTGCTCAGTTAGAGTCTCCTTGTTCCCTCCTTATTATCCCTCCCTGCCTTTCTCTCTCTCGCTGTCTCTCTCTCTCTCTCTGTCTCTGTATCTCTCTCTCGCTCTGTCTCTGTCTGTCTCTCTCTCTCTCGCTCTCTCTCTCTGTCTCTTTCTCTGTCTGTCTGTCTGTCTGTCTGTCTCTCTCTCTCTCTCTCTCTGTCTCTCTCTCTGTCTCTTTCTCCTTCTCCCTATCCCTCCTTTCGTCCCTCGGGGTTTCGGTCCCTTTCTTTTGCGCAATCTGTGTCAGACTTCCGTCTCACCCAAACTTAGTTTTCTGTTTGCTCTAACCCCCCCCCCCCCCCTAGCTGCTCTGTACTCTGCAATGCACTCAATCAAAAAATACCATTCCTCCCTTCCTTCCATCTCTCCCCTCCACACGCCGCCACCTGTTTTCTGTGATCTTATCGCTCAGGCTGACGCCGTACGAGTGGTACAACCCCCACCCGTGTCTGAAGGGCCGCTGTAACCTGCTGATCAACCAGTACTCGCTGGGGAACAGCTTCTGGTTCCCCGTCGGGGGCTTCATGCAGCAGGGCTCCACCATCGCACCCCGGGCCCTGTCCACTCGGTGTGTCAGCGGAGTGTGGTGAGCATGGACACACACACACACACACACATCATTCACACACAGGGGGCGACACACACACACACACACACACACACAGGACAAAACACATACAATGCACATACACAGAAATGTACATGGAAACACGTACACACCGACACACAGACACACACACAGATACAGAAACACACACACACACACAGGGTCCAAAACACACACACACACGCCTACACTAACTTGCATGAGGGACAAATGCATACTGAATGCATGAAGAACGTATCCATGCAATCCATGCACCATTCCCATCCAATGAGATACATGCATTCGTTCAAACATCATATACATCGCTTAAGTACAATGCTTAGGCCTATGTAATATATGGCATAAGAACTGTATGGTTTTAATGTTAATTTCTTCAACATATTTGCCGCTTTACGTGTGTTATGTTTCTACCTGTGTGTGCAAAAGCATTCACGCATAACTTGATATCTTCTCCAATACAGCATTGTTCCCAAATACCCATCATGCTATCCATCCATTCCATTCTGCCATCGAACAATCCTGCAGCATTCTGTGCATCAGGTTTGCCCTATTTACGTTATATAAAACGGATAGTTGCGGTCCTTGATTCTGATTGGCTCGAAGCTGTCGTAAAATACTCTAAACACACACACGTGTGACCTCGTACCGATATTTTTTTTGTATTAACGCACTTTGTATGTATGCATGCTACAGCCTGTATGCTGGCCTGTGTTGCTGGGCAACCATTTTGCTATCTTAAAGAACTATATTGCTTGGCAGAAGAATGATGATTTGCTTTCAAGAGATTATCGCATTTTATGTTGCTGTGTGTTTATTTTGTGAAATCCTACTAGGTAGTCTATAGTGGCCGTTTTATAACACTTTGCATTGTGCCTAACAATGCCCCACACTCCTCTAAACCACTGTAAACCACGGCCTCTCATGACTTATTGCTTATTTCTATTCTCCCTACTCGTATGGCTAACCTGGTACTTTCTGGATCTATAGGAGGGTTTTAATCATGTGATCTTTTGTCCCCAAAGCACATTATATTATTTGTATTATACCGGATGAAAAAGTACCAAGACGGTGGCTTGAAATGTGCGGGACATCATGTGAAACGCTCACTATTCACAACGTTGTTGGAATTGATTTGGAGATATTAAAAGGCAGAGGTGTCCCGTTTTTTGAAAAATAATGGGCTCCCTCGGCTCCGTTGTTGACCAATCGGAATCAAGTGTTGCAACAATGCCGCAGTACAAATGCTGTTTCTGGTCACGTGCCCTCCTGCCGTCGGGGGGAGAAGGTAACGTCTCTCTTCCGCTCCCCAGGTGGGCCTTCACGTTGATCATCATCTCGTCGTACACCGCCAACCTGGCGGCCTTCCTGACGGTGCAGAGGATGGAGGTGCCCATCGAGTCGGTGGACGACCTGGCCGACCAGACCGCCATCGAGTACGGCACCATGCACGGCGGCTCCACCATGACCTTTTTCCAGGTCTGCAGTCGCCTCACATATATATGCATGCTAATGAAAATGACACCGCGCCGTGCATCTGAGATGCACGATGAGAAGGGCTATAGACTTGCAAATGTGGTTAAATGTGAGGTGTGGAGGAAATATGAAAATGCGCACACACACACACACACACATGTGCTGACATACACAAGGGCATGTGCATGTGCTCTTGCACTTGCACTTGCACACATATACACACACACACACACACACACACAAACACACACATACATGCCTGCCTATATGTATGTACACCCACACAAATACACATCCACACATACACGCACACACACACCAGGACAACTAACTAAGACACACACACACACACACACACGTGTACCAGCTCGCCTAAAACAGACAGACAGACACACACAAACACACACACACACAAATGCAGACATTCACCAGTTCCCATAAGTCATACACACACACACACATGCACCAGTTCCCATAAGAGTCCTTCACAATCAATGAGTCATCAGGGATGTTATCCTCCAAGTCACCTTCCTGTGCAGCCTGTCCTCAAACCGCTTCAGGTCTTATCAGCTTCCTGTCTGCTCCTCACTACCATAACTCAATACACTTCCCCCTCAGACGAATGAAGTGAAACTAGTGGGCTCTGCTTGACAACCGCCCGTTCCATTCCCCCCTTTTCTAATTCCTGTGTGAATTTTGACCTCAGTGAGAGAGAGAGGCGTGAGAGCGGACCGGCGAGACTAGTTACGGTGTTCACTTCCCGGTGGTTGTTCTTGTTGTCGTTCCCGGGACTTTGGAAAAAAACATTCACTACTGACAGAAGGAACAAAGAATCAGAAGGAGAATTAGACGTGTTGCAATCTTGAGCACAAAAAGGACAATGTGAGACTAAACAAAGGGATTTGTGTGACGCAACAAATCCGCATTTGAATAAATCCGTCAGTCAACATGAACGGAAACGAAGAATAAATATGACAGAAAAATAACCAGAGGCTGTTTTGTTTATCATGTCAAGTTTGGGCACTTTTCTTCTGTCCTCTTTGTGATTTGTCCCCCTCCCTCCCTGCCTATGTGTCTGTCTTACAAGTTTTCTCTTCCTACTCCCTCTCTCTCCCTCTCTCTCCTACTCCATCCCCTCTCTCCCTCTCCCCCTATCTCTCTCTCTCTCTCTCTCTCTCCCTTTCCCTCTCATACTCCATCCTCCCTCTCTCTCCCTTTCCCTCTCTTACTCCCTCCCTCTCTCTCCCTCTCTCTCTCTCCCTCTCTCTCCCTCTCCTACTCCATCCCCTTTCTCTCTCTCCCTCTCGCTCTCTCTCGCGCGCTCTCACTCTCTCCCTTTCCCTCTCCTACTCCCTCCCTTTCTCTCCCTCTCTCCCTCTCCCTCCCTTTTTCTCTCTCTCTCTCTCTCTCTCTCTCTCCCCTTTCCCTCTCCTACTCCCTCCCTCTCCCTCTTTCTCTCCCTCTCCTACTCCCACCCTCTCTCTCTCTCTCCCTTTCCCTCTCCTACTCCCTCCCTCTCCCTCTTTCTCTCCCTCTCCTACTCCCACCCTCTCTCTCCCTCTCTCTCCCTCTCCTACTCCATCCCCTTTCTCTCTCTCCCTCTCTCTCCCTCTTTTTTTCTCTCTCTCTCTCTCCTACTCCCTGCCTCTCTCTCCCTCTCCCACTCTCTCTCTCTCTCTCTCCTACTCCATCCCCTCTCTCTTTCTCTCTCTCTCTCCCTCTCTCTCTCCCCTTCTCTCTCTCTGCAGAACTCCCGCTACCAGACGTACCAGCGCATGTGGAACTTCATGCACTCCAAGCAGCCCAGTGTGTTCGTCAAGAGCACAGAGGAGGGCATCGCGCGAGTGCTCAACTCCAACTACGCCTTCCTGCTGGAGAGCACCATGAACGAGTACTACCGCCAGAGGAACTGCAACCTGACGCAGATCGGAGGCCTGCTGGACACCAAAGGCTACGGCATCGGCATGCCTCTGGGTCAGTGGGGAGCACGGCTGTCAACATCGGGATTCGGAAATAAGGGACATTTTTCCGTCCCACCACCCCCCCATCCACTGTCCACATACCAATATTTCAGTCCAATATTTAGACAAGGGTACACACAGTGAATTCTAAAATCACCACTTGGCAACGGCTTGCTTTAAAATATCAGTGCCTACATTAGTTCCTACATTAGGTAGGTGACTACAATTAGGTGTTAGAATCAGATAGCTGGTTGAAAGGGAAATGCTGTGAACATTCTTCAAAATAAAACACAAAAGGGCAAAAAATAATAATCCTGGGAAAAACCGGAGGGTTGACAGGTATGGCGGAGTGGGATGGTGGTGGTGGTGGTGGTGGTGGGGTGGGGGGGGTCGGGGTTTTGTCTGACTGTCCCCGTCGCTGTCAGACGGAGAAGCGGACAGTTAATAGTCCATGGCTTGGCGGGTTGACGGGAGCCGAGAACAGATGGATATGAAGGGAACAGATTGAGAAAAAGGCAAAGAGAGACGGAGCTAAGCAAAGAGAGACAGACGAGGGAGATTTGCTTGGGATAGTATGCAGGTTGGAGGGAGAAAACGTTCAGAGATTCACATTTCACATTTACCCAATGTTGGTGAAGTATTTGCATCTAGTAAAAATAAAGACCTTCCCAGAACACAGTATGTAATTTGAGTGAAACAAGAACATAATGCCTGAAACACTCATTGTAGTGCTTATGCTTTTGTTATATTCTGCATAGCAGGGGGGCATACATTACAATTTGTATTTGAATAGATGCTCTTGAAACGCATTTTCACACTACTGGCAGTTGTTGAAAGATTGTAAAGATTATTGTATTATATATCCAGGCTCTGGGATATAATACAAAGTGGTGTTGGAAGTGTGCTTTTTTTTCAGGGTGCAGCTTAAAGCCTGTTCACTTCTCTTTGCCAACCCCAGGCTCAATATACCGAGATGAGTTTGACCTGGCCATTCTGAAGATGCAGGAGGACAACCGCCTAGAAATCCTGAAGAGGAAATGGTGGGATGGTGGCAAGTGCCCGAAAGAGGAAGACCACCGTGCCAAAGGTGCGACTGAACCTCTTGTCACCACTCCTATGCTATGTACTATTTAATGATTCAGCAGATGGTTTTATTCAACTTGCACTAAAAATACAATGTCAGTAAGGAGCAGGTAGTGGTTAGGAATTTTGCCCAAGGATTTGCCCAAGGTAGACCTTTTGGCTTGGTGTCGAAACACCCTAATCACTACACTGCCCTGCCATCTTGCTCCCATTCCTGTATCTTTCTCTCCATTGTGAATCCAGGTGTTGTGTTATATCTCACCACCCAAACTCTCTCTCTCTCTCTCTCTCTCTCTCCTCTAGGGTTGGGCATGGAGAACATTGGCGGCATCTTCGTCGTGCTGGTCTGCGGTCTGCTGGTGGCCATCTTCATGGCGGTGCTGGAGTTTGTGTGGATGATGAGGCAGACGCCCGTGACTGAGGTGAGGGAGGGCTATCTAACCTGCATCTGCTTTCTCTCTCTCTCTCTGCCCTGGCTTCCGCCCCCACGCGGGGCTACTCGCTTATGAATGTTTTGGCAGAAAATATGGCGTGTTGCCAATCGGCTCGCCCATCTCCAGCCTCATCAGACTTCAGAAAGAGGAAACTAGCACAAAACCAAAGTGTATACCTTTATTAACATGTAGTAACTGGTCTCTAGTTGCAGATTCTGGTGGTGGTTGTTGGTGGTTTAAGGAGTATATAAAACTTAGTAGTAGTTAGATCTCGGCTGCAGCCGGGCATGAATAAGTAAAAGGTGCTGATGTTAAAGTCTTACTTTAATAGTTGTTGTCATGACTTAATGGTGTCCCAGGGGTCTACTATTGCTGGTTATTGTTGCAATTCATTTATTCAAAAGATATAATTGTCTTGATTTTTACTCAATAAAACTTTCTAAATCCCACATTATGTGGCTTATGTTGTCTGTTTCAATGTTTTGTGTGTGTGTGTGTACATTTTTAATGTTGTTCTTAGTTCTTACTACTATGCATAAATGTATACTATATATAATATATGTCTCTGTATGTACTGCATGTATGTATTTATCCAATTTACTAACTAAATAAGTATTATTCTAGTCACCCGTTTTATTGTCCTTTTCACATATGTATACAAACTGACTTGACACCGTACATTAAAGATCAAATCACCTATCTCACTTTAGCTAGCATCTCTCTCCCTCTCTCTCTCCCACCTATCTACCTCTCTCCCTGTCTGTGTGTGTGTGTGTGTGTGTGCGCGTGCGTGCAGCAGTCCATGTGTGAGGAGATGCTGCGGGAGCTGCAGGGGATCGTCCTGTGTCGCGACAGCCTGCAGGTGAGGCGCCGGCGGGGGGCGTCCATCCTGCGGCCGCGGCCCCTCCCCCTGGAGGAGCGCCGGTCACGGGCCGCCGCCGCCAGCCTCAGCAACGGCAAGCTGTGCGGGGGTACGGGTCTCGCCGAGCCGCCCCTCTCCCACAGACTGGCCCAGGAGGCCGCGCTGGTGGCGCGGGGCTGCAGCCACATCCGCATCTGCCCCGAGTGCCGGCGCTTTCAGGGACTAAGGATGCGGCCCCCGGGGGCCACGGGCACCCTGCCCTCCCCGACACACAGCGACGACAGCGTAGAGTGGGACAAAACCACCAATAGCAGTGAACCTGAATAACCAGTCAAACCAAACACTGTGTCGCTCGCATTACAACACAGCAACACGCGTCCAGGACTCCAGCCACCCCCCTCCCCCGCCCCCGCCGCCTCCCTCAGTTGTCCACTTTACAGGGATTTGAACATCACCTGGTACACACCTGTCTCTGAGATTGAGAGACAAGGAGACAAGGACCTTCCGGCGGGAAATTCAGACTCATGAAGGAATCGTCCGGTATTGAACCCTGGAATATTGTTGCTGTTTTCCTCCTCCTTTCGGTGGTGGTGGTGGTGGTGGTGGTGGTGGGGGGGGGGGTGGGGTCAACAAGATGTATCATTCATCCCTGTCCAATAGAGAAAAAAAAACTAAACAAAAGAGTGTGTATCCATGTGGACTGTCTGTTGGCCCTCTCTCCTGCATCAACTTGGCAGGAAACAGACTGTTGGGTATTTGTACTATGCAGTATTTTTCAGCCATGTTTCATTGTGCCGTTTTGTTTTTCTTTTTGTATTCTTGCCCCTCCTCTGTTGTTACCGTACTGATTATTGTTCTTCTATTGCTCTTCGATGGACTCTTCAAAATTATCTTTTTAATCTAGAGACTTAGGAAGGTGTATTGCCTCTGGGGAGCTGCAAATGAACACGTTGAATAAACAAAAAAAACAACAAAAAAAACAAGGTCCTTCTTCAGATACTTTTACTTTGAAAGTGCCAAAAACCATGTGGATACTGGGGAGGGGGCACCACAGCCTGTTTAAAACAGCAAAGAGAATGCTGAAGCATACATGGACTTGTTTTATAATAGGGACTATTCTACGAACAAAAAAAAGTGTTTTAATTGTAATTATCTCTGAAAGACAGCAATGCATGTCAGAGGCCTTGGCAGTAGCTCAATGAGTGATTTCTATTTCCAAGAGTGTTCAAAGTGTGAGTATTAGTATTCCTAACCGAGAGTATGTTTTGTTTGTATAACATGGCGGCTAAAGAAATGTACCCATCCCTGTCAACACACACACACACACACACACACACAGTACATACATACATACTGCATACAATATTGAAGGCCTTTATGCTCCATTGTTTTGTTTATTTGTTTGTTGTTGTTTTTTTACTTTATCACAAAAATATGTCATCTTAAACATGACCACTTTATCTCTGATGTTGCATTTTAACACTATCCATATTAAAAAAGGGAAAATATTCAAACGCTGGTAAATTGTGGATGTAAGAAGCATTTTTCTTGAGTAGTTTCAAATGTCAAAGCAGTTAAACCTTTGTTGAATGTCACGCTTCAGTCACTATCACAGATTCCAGTGGAGGGACACCACTCGGAGCATTTCACAGTTATGGTTGCAAAGCTAAAAAACAGTTTGCATAGGATTACAATCTAATCTTGTCCTCAGTGTCAACATTATTGCATCATCATTTATAATTAAAAGTATAATTGAAGTATTAACTTCTTGAGAGATCTTGAAATCATAATAGTCCAATATTTGCGTTTGCTTGTATTTCTATATTTCCTGAACACTACTCCACATCATGACTCCTTTTCTAGGCATTGAGAACAAAGCACCAGCAATAGCCATCTCCAAATAGATTTTTATGGCGCCGGGTCAGAAATTAACGAGGACCTTAAGGGGCCATTCAAATTTTAAATGTGTGGGGAACAAAAAAATATGCCCATAATATACGGCCGCATGTCTGGTGACACCACAATTTGCCTGTGGTTAGAATAACAAAGGTCAAAGTGATGCCATAGGAATTCAAATCCAAAAAAAAATGTTCTGACATGCTCATGCTGCGGTCAGCGTGCATGCTGCTATAGTGAGAGCCAGCAGCCATCCATGTGTGTGTGTGTGTGTGTGTGTGATGTGGATGCTGATGGGCACTGAGTTCAGGATGTTGGTATACCTGCATGTGGTGCCGGTCTCTTCCCATAGCCCCGGGTCGTACTTCAGTGGTAGTAGTACCGTTTGCTGTGCTGCATTTTTGCATTAAAATTATGGATTCATGGATTTTGTTTGGGATTCTCAGTGGGCCATCTCATTTCTTTATTTTACACACCACTTCTACTTTCTAGAAGGAATTTAAGCAAGGTTTGACCCCAGGTCTCTGGTGTATCTTGGTTCTTACTTTAACACATTTGATACTTTTAGCTTTCCATAGGTGAGAGATATCCTGCAGGAGTGGATGGTTATATTTGCCCCAGTAAAGGCCATTCCTATTAACAAAATGAAATTGATCATACTGGCCAAAAAAAAAAAAAGATACCGATAACAGAAATATATTTTACATTAATAAACACAGATACGCACATTGTGAATGCAACTGATCATTTATGCTTTCCATTCTGTACTTCATGACTAGTTTCAGTGCATTATTTTAAGCAAAAAGCAGAGAGTTATATTCCTACATAATTAACAGCTGTATAAAAGACATGCCAAGAAACTGCTAGGTGGCACTTCAAAAACTCCCAGGAGGAGAATGTTCTCTATCAACAACTACGGAAAACATTTACAGAGTGTGCTAAATTAAGCATGGTTGGAAGAGGATTGCCAATTACCTTAAAGACAAGAGAAGAAAGAAGCTGCCACTGCCAGACCAGGAGCCAGATAGTGGGTTATGTATATCCTTAATTTAATACAAAAAAAGACTTGAACAGAAACATTTAGCTCCAGCATTTAAATGTAGCTTGTACCATATTCTTTATACACTTCTTCTGGCTTCATAGGTGAAGAGAATCGCTTAATAGGTCCAGCTTCTGGTCCTTTGTGAAAAATTTGAAATCATAAGGTTAATGAATATGTGAAGAAGTCTCCCAACTCACTCTTACAGTAGCCACTTAAAACCCACCTAACAACTGTGGAACTTTCTCTCATTAGAGCTGTCAGACAGGCGCCATGCACACTATATCCTCAACCACGCAGGAGATAAAAATCTCTCCTCCTCTGAGCACCTGTTTCTGCATCCTCAGCATAATGTGGCATTCGACATGGCCGTTTTGTAGCACGTCACCACCTGTGTGTCACGCTGCATCGTATTCATACCACACACACACACACACACAAACACACACACCAGCTGTATGGCAGTGTTGTGTCAAGTTTATTTTCTACTGCTGCCGTGCATAAATAAAGTACGTCCCTATCTGGCATGAAGTACCAGCTGTTGGATTTATGGCGGCCATGATGTGTGGTGATGGTCTGCCGAGGCATGTGTAAATCTAGTTAATTGTTTAGGCTCATCCAATTGTATCAACACAGATTTCTTTGTGTTTTTTTTCAGTGTGCATTTTGTCATGTACTATATACATATACATATATATATACTCTGAAAAACAGTTCTGCCAACATGAATGGCATTGGCTTTAGCATATTTTTTGAACATGTTCTCTACCTTGTCACCCACACAGTGGTGGGTTTTAAACCTATTGAATTGAATGTATTCATTTCATTTTCAAGGCAAAAAAGTGCCTCTCGTAGTCTGCAGTGATTTGATTTTGCAAGGTTGAATGTGTGTGCTTGCTTTCCATAACAGGCCATAATGAGAATTAGATCGGAGAAAAATTAAAAGAGACTTATCTGTTGATTTAATGGCATCGGGTTGCCAGGGCTTGTTGTTGCTTGTTTAAGGAGACAACAATGTTTGTGTTAGAATTCTCCTCAAGGTGAGATGCTGTCAAGGCCTGTACTCAGCCATTTGTTCACACATAGTTGCTGAACATATTGACCAAAACATCTTGACATTGTTTGTCTTTCAGAGAAATAAAATGAGGCTTCATTTACTTGGTGTTTCTTTCCTTTGATAATCACCATTGATCCTGTCGCGATTGATGGTGAAGCATCGATTACCTGTGTGTGTGTGTGTGTGTGTGTGTGTGTGTGTGTGTGTGTGTGTGTGTGTGTGTGTGTGTGTGTGTGTGTGTGTGTGTGTGTGTGTGTGTGTGTGTGTGTGTGTGTGTGTGCAATTTGAGGAGTGCATTCCCCCCCTGTCTCCCACTAGGGTTAGGGTTAGTAATAGGGTTAGTGTTATAGGGTTAGTAATTACTCGAGGAGTATATCATGTCCTTAACCCTATCTAGCCCTATTACTAACACTAACCCTATCTATAGCTGCAGTGTCTTAATTATGTCACACTAAATAAACAGCTTATTTGATAGTTCATTTATACCAAGGATCCCTCTGAACATTTGATAATATTACCTATTTAACATTAAACAATTTTTCTTCTGAAACATTTTGTCAACTTCAAGATTTTGTAGATTTTGAACTGTATTCCCAAAACGCCAACCAAAGGAAACCATCATTTTAGAGAAAAACAATTATTGTGCTAATTTATTGTTAGAGAATGCAATTATCCATGAGTAAATGATTTATTAGCTCAGATGAGATGCTGAACAATCCACCAGTCCATGAAGAAGACCCCAAAATTACTTTGCAAGTAAAATCTGTTTATTCCCTCTTCCAATAGAAATGGTGGGTTTAATCTACTGTACAAAAGGTGATTGAACCAAATTTCTTGCACCATTAATTGTTTGTTTTTCCTGCATGAATTATGACTATATTGTATTTTGGTAATATATTCTCATTTATAATCTGTTTTCTTCATTTTGATCTTCTGCTGGATAATTTGGTTTTATGAGCAGTGCAGTGCCAATTACCTTTTTAGCTCTGATGATGAAAAAATAGATAGATAGACAGACAGACAGACAGACAGACAGACAGACAGACAGACAGATAGATAGATAGATAGATAGATAGATAGATAGATAGATAGATAGATAGATAGATAGATAGATAGATAGATAGATAGATAGATAGATAGATAGATAGATAGATAGATAGATGAAGGTCACCTGCTACACCTAGTGGACACTACAGAACATTACAGTCATTGTATAACTGCATTTAATACATGAATTGATTAAAAATAATGTATGACACCATGTTGGACACACCATCATACATATTTAACATAGAGGACATACTGAAACAATGTTATAAATATGTATAACCTTTGCATAGAAATATAGTCTCCACACTCGTCTCTCATTTCTGTGTGGTCAATTAATCCTGGGATTGAATTGGGCACACGCTTTTAGGATACACCTAATAATAAAATGTAATAATGTTACATGAGTGGTTTATACGGCTCCCTGTAGGGTTAGTGAACTCACAGCTATACATATAATGCAGAGTCATTGCCAAATGTTTTACTGTAGCTGGACCACCTCCTCCTCCAACCTCTTCACCTTTATGCTCAGGTGTTTCCATGGTAGTGTATGTCATTCTGGAATGGCCAATTAGCTAACTAGATAGAATTTGGGGAAATAACTATTTGGATCAGGGTTATCCCAATTGCTATTATTGTTTGTGCACACACAATAGTCTATATACTATATGTATATATTTGTATATATATATATATATATATGTATATATATATATATATATATATATATATATATATATATATATATATATATATATATATATAACATAAGGGCCAGAAACAGTATATCTATGTTACATTACCACTTTAGAATATTACAAAATGTTACAATGCCAAATTAGTTATTATTTATAATTATTAATAATATATTAGGTACGGAAGCACATTCTACGGGGGTATGCAGCAACCATTTTGGCGCCCCCCATAAACATTACGTGCCGCGCGATTGTTGACGGGGGCGCCCCCCTGGTGCGGCGCCCCTATGCGCCGCATACAGCGCATACCCACTTTTTGCGCCACTGACCCTCTCCTTCTCCGAGAATTTATAGGCGTGGAATTACCCTAATTACTCGCATATTAATTCCTCTTCAATTAATTAATCACGTTTGCATGCACACCAAGAGAAAACAATGACAAGTAGGCTAATTGATTGATTGACGTAGGTGAGGGCAGATTCAGATTCCAGACTCAGATTTCCACACAAAGTAGGCTAGACTATTTCAGAATATATTTCAACATTATTTGCGTTTTATTATATTAAAGTTCACTTTACATTCCCATTAAGTTTTTGTTGGTAATTATAGCACAAAATGCATCCAACATTAAGTTAAGACTGCGTCTGCTGGAGTATAACGAGAAATCAGAGTACTTCCGGTTTAACCCGAGTTTAACTAGGAATCAGCTGAACCTGTGTCGGTCAGTACACAGCAATCAGGTTTAACTTCGTGCGCAGCTGCGTGTTAAACTCCAAAACCTCCGGTTTCCGGAGTGCGGTTTTAAACCGCAGCACAGCTAACGCAATGCTAACTGACAGAGCAATTGCCCCAGACTTTAACTGTGTTGGCCTGAGTAATAACACTTGAATCAATATAAAAAACAGCCAACAGATTTAAATGAAATGAGAAATGACTATATATGTAATATTTTAATTCGGGATAATTAAAATGATGCAACATACTTAGAAAGACCACATGCTGTAAAACACATTGGGGCAATTGCTCTGTCAGTTAGCATTGCGTTAGCTGTGCTGCGGTTTAAAACCGCACTCCGGAAACCGGAGGTTTTGGAGTTTAACACGCAGCTGCGCACGAAGTTAAACCTGATTGCTGTGTACTGACCGACACAGGATCAGCTGATTCCTAGTTAAACTCGGGTTAAACCGGAAGTACTCTGATTTCTCGTTATACCCCAGCAGACGCAGTCTTAACTTAATGTTGGATGCATTTTGTGCTATAATTACCAACAAAAACTTAATGGGAATGTAAAGTGAACTTTAATATAATAAAACGCAAATAATGTTGAAATATATTATGAAATAGTCTAGCCTACTTTTTGTGGAAATCTGAGTCTGGAATCTGAATCTGCCCTCACCTACGTCAATCAATCAATTACTTGTCATTGTTTTCTCTTGGTGTGCATGCAAACGTGATTAATTAATTGAAGAGGAATTAATATGCGAGTAATTAGGGTAATTCCACGCCTATAAATTCTCGGAGAAGGAGAGGGTCAGTGGCGCAAAAAGTGGGTATGCGCTGTATGCGGCGCATAGGGGCGCCGCACCAGGGGGGCGCCCCCGTCAACAATCGCGCGGCACGTAATGTTTATGGGGGGCGCCAAAATGGTTGCTGCATACCCCCCTGACACTGGGTAGTTGCACCCCTGATTTGGCGTACTTGGTATTGAGAAAATTACGAGATTAAATTCAGTATCACATATTAACATGATAGTTTTGTTGTTATTACGCGATAGTTTGCTCGGTATTACGGTATAAGTTCAGTATCACGCATTAACATGATGTTGTGTTGTTATTACGTGATAGTTTGCTCGGTATTACGGGACACGTTTAGTATCACGCATTAACATGATTGTTTTGTTGTTATTACGTGATAGTTTGCTCGGTATTACGGGATAAATTCAGTATCACGCATTATCATGATAGTTTTGTTGTTATTACGTGATAGTTTGCTCGGTATTACGGGATAACTTCAGTATCACGCATTAACATGATAGTTGTGTTGTTATTACGTAATAGTTTTCTTGGTATTATGGGGATAAGTTCAGTGTCACGTATTAACGTGGCACGTACGTGACAGTTTTGTCGTTATTACGTGATAATCTCGATAAATACGACGGAACTTTTTAAAAATTATTTTTCTGTAGTGGCAGCAATGCGCTTCCATCAAGACGAGACCAGCCAATGTCAGGCTTTATTTCCCATTAAGTCTGCGTGTCTTGTAGTCATCGTGACCGTTGCAGTTATAAGTTAAGAGAAGACGGGAGCTAGCCTGGCAAGCCAGACCTACATCAGAAAGATGTAAGGTCTGGCGCAGCTCCATTGGCAGTGTGGGCGGGATAAACGGTTGTCTTTCAAGTTCCCTCTGCACGCAATAGGATAGCGCTACAACCAATCAGAGCAACGAAGAAGGTGACGTAGTCAGAGCCGTCGCTCTGACTACGTAATTAATCAAAACTCCGAATACATATTTATTTTCGAGGAAAGACTTCAGTGCCGTTCTTTGTTCTTTTCTCAAATAAAATGTTAACTTCAAGTCTTGAAGAGTCGCGGCCAAAGCCGAGTGGAAAGACAGCCGTTCGCCAGCAGCAGCAGCCATTGTTTACCTAACACGGAACCGTCGCAACTCTGTCGTCATGGTAGCCCGGCTTTCGACTCCGCCCCTCACGCTGTGATTGGTCAGACATACAAGACACACTTGGTGTTTCCAGCACCAAAAAGCGGACGGAGCTATGCTAGACCTACACTAGCTGCCAAATAAATTTGCTGCCGCTAGGGGGTGTCTAGAGTTCTAGGCTAGACGGGAGCGGTTGAATCTCTCAATGGCCGCGGTTGTGAGTGGAGGCGCGCGCGCCCCGCCGTGCGCGCCGCGGTGCACGAGAGCGGAACACGTACACGCATGCGCACACCGAGTTCGAGGAAGGGCGAGGTAAACGGAAGAGGACGTATAGGAGGGAAGGGGAAGGGCTGCATGCATACGTCACGGCGAAATAGAAAATAGCAGGCGCTGTTTCACGTACTATTTTCACCTCTATTTATTTATCAATCCCCCCCCCACACACGTGCGTCCGTAATATCTTGACACCGTTAGAAGTAATTCGTTTTTGCGCTAAAAATATGTACGTTATATATAGACGAAAGACTCAGACGGAAAGCTGAGAGAATGTGACTGGAGGCTGGAGCCACAGAGCCGCTGAACTTCCCGTCAGAGACTGAGAGGAGGCTGAGAGGGGGAACGACGACGACATTTGGCTTTTTGTCTCGGACTTTTAAACTGAGGGCAGTTTGCTCGGGGACGACGACGACGAAGAAGAGACGTTTGTTTCTTGGACATTGCCTTGCGCTGGTCTCTGCGGTGTGTATCGAGAGAGAGGGGGAGAGAGGCTGCACCACAGCTGCCAAAACTGCACCAGAGAGACCAGAGAGAGAGCCTTGGACGGTTGGATGAGGGGGTTTGCGTGAACCACCAGCAGCAGCAAGCAACCTGGGCAACCTGCTGTCAGGTTAACTACCATGGAAACCTTGATTGGATAAAAAAAGAAAAAACAACCCATCCTCCCCACACACCCCCCCTCTCCCCTGTCCCCTATCCCTCCCCCCCCCCCCCCCCAGTCGGACCTACGACACCCGGGTGCTGCTGTCCTCACCGGGGGGGGGGGGGGGGGTGGAGGTGGCCAGATCATCGCCGGTGGTTGCAGCAGGAGGAGGCGGTGTGTGTGTGTGTGGTTCCCCAGGTCCCTACCCTGGTCCCTACCCTGCCCACCCGTCGCTCTGGCCGACCCTAGGCGAGCCCGACCATGGCAGGGAACCTGAAGAAAGGCGGGGGGCTCATCGGCATGATGAAGGACGCCTTCCAGCCGCACCACCACCACCTCCACTCGCACCACCAGCCGGGCGCCGTGGACAAGAAGACGGTGGAGAAATGCTGGAAGCTGATGGACAAGGTTTGTGGTTCCTCTTTTATCTCCAGCCGCTGCTGCTTGTGCTGCTGTAGACGCGAGCGGACGCGGCAAGCTAGCGTTGTAGCTAACTAGCCATTAGCGAGCTAATCCGCTTCGGACCGTCGCGGCTGCCCCTTGTCGTTGCCCCCCGGCGAGAGGAGCCGCTAGCTGGGCAGGAGACTAGGGCACGCGTCGGTGACTTGAGCTGTTTTCCCCTTAACCCAACTTGTTGGACTTTTATAGTGTGAAAAGCGGGGGGGGGGGGGGGGGGGGGATAATGAATGCCACGTCAAATAAACATGACAAATGACTGCTATTGTGTTCGCTCACAAATCGGGGCCACTGACACAGAGTCGCCGAACGGTTTGTTATTACGTACCGAGTGCTAATATAGTGCGTTGTTGTGTGCTAAACGGCTCTTTGTCATTGTGCAAACGTTTGTGGACGGCAACAGCCGTCGAAATCCGTCCAACCGTGACGGCTAAGGTGGGCTTTAACGCTGGCCGAGGTAAGCTAAGTGTGTCGGAATAGTTGAGCCGGGTCACCGGAGTGGCCCTAACAAAGGCTCATCTCCTACGGTAGCCCTGCGTCGACGTTGACGTTTTTCGCTGTCTTTCCACCACCTCTCGGGAAGCCAGGCTTTTAATTAAAAAAAAAAAAAAAAACCGTTGTGAAACACAAAGACATCGTGACCATTTTTAGGCAGATACATATTGTTGCACTGGCTTCTCGTTTTCGCAGCTTCACTTCTCGGAAAACTCCGTGGCTGCAGTTGACCCCCGGCTTCCTGTGAGAATCCCACAGCATTGTCAGACGAGAGAGGACAAGACAGCCTTTTGTGTGTCTCCCACTACCATTTGAGGTCTTATTTTAGTAGAATGAGCTTATAGTTATCCATATAGGAGTCCCCTAATCCCCTGTTAATAAAAGTGACACTATTGCTGTGCTAAAGAGATGAATTGGATCCATCTCAGGGAATGCATTCAGAACTATCTACCTTTCTACAGTTATTATACAGCAGCACATTCAGATCATTTGAGTTTTCAATGAATGGATTATTAATTCATTACAATATGATTCTATATTTCAGGATATGATTGGCAATGGTGTGAGAAGCCGCAGCTTACTTTTAAAGATGAGATTCTAACAATGTTACTATTGGTTAATGTTTTGCTTGTTGATGCAATCTTTGGTTATTAGATTTATATGTATAATGTGTCATTTGTGTGGATGTCTTGGCGCTCTTTGTGACAGATGCATACTGTTGTGACGGTATTGCAAACCCCTAAAATATCCTATTGTGAATGTTAAGTTAAACTTGAGAAAACAAACTTCAGCCCACCTTTACTAGAACTTAGCAACTTGTTGGTGAATACAGAGGAAACGGTATCAAAGCAATAATAGAGGAACCATTATGACACTGACTGTACTAATTCTTTTTCTCGTGGTATTAACAACAAATGTGGAATGTGGTTTGTCCACAATATGTTTTGTTCTGATTACTGTTCTACAGTAGTGTGTGTAGACAAGTGGGAACATCAACAGCAGAGAGGAGTGGAATGCTGCTTAGCTTGAAGGCAAACATTTAACTCCAGGCATGTCACCTTGATTGTGGCAAGACAACAAACAGTTGTTAAAAGGGCATCATTATGCACAGACTATACCATGTAGACTAAGTGTGTATCAAAGTATTCTCGGCATTTGGATAACTTTACTAACCCCTGGTTACTGTCTTATCTGGCCTTTTACATATTAGCCTAGGTTTGTAGGGCAGGGCTAGCAACAGAGTTGGATTAGCATGAGGGGAGTGGGGGTGGTGGTAACTGTAATTATGCTGTAGGTTTATGAACTTTCAACAAGCTCCACGCATATCAAACATTCTCTTGCTCCCTTTAGTTGTGTGTGTGTGTGTACATAAAGGGACTTACCTGAATGACAAAGTCAATTGTTACCAAGTTACTTTGAGACTTGAAATGGGGTCATGCAAAGTGTTTACATCCTAAGATAGTATTGCTTCCCCACCCTCAAAATGAATTTAGAAGCTTAGAAAGGTAGGAAACTAAACCTGATAGCTTGCCATTCTATTCCTGCCATGTTGCTGTGAAACAAAATAAGTGTCAATGCAGGGCTAATATGTAGCGTTTGACTTATAGGATCTTAAGTAAGCTATTTTATGTTATGTACAGTATATTTTCCCTCAAATCACCAGTAATTGCATACAGAGCCTTTTGAGTTATACGTTTTGGTCCACTATCCAGTGATGAAACATTACATGAACAAAATTACAGTATAACTAATGTGAGACTGGAAGAAGACAAGTTGTCAATAGTACATAGTTGATGTGACCTATGTGAAAAATGTTTAATGTTCAATTTTTTACCAACTTCTCATGTTTACTTTTACAGTTCTACCTGTTAGGCTGGTCCAACCTTGTTAACTTATTACTAAATGTTCCCGTTCTAACGTTGATGATTGATGTCAGTCGTCCTGTTCAACACCATTGTGAAAATTGGTGGTTTAGGTTTTAGTGTTGTTAAAGGCAGAGAGGTTCAAAACCGTGTGTGTGTGTGTGTGTGTGTGTGTGTGTGTGTGTGTGTGTGTTGTGATCTATGTGGTGAATTATTTAGAAATGCCTTGTAGCTCCGTAGGGTTAAGTGAGAGAGGGTTGTTAAGTGGCTGTCCATCAGGTAGCCTTCAGTGGTTATTTTGAGCAACTGAAGCTACCCAGTTTTTCTCTTATAGTAGCAGTTGGGGTTTGAAGGGCAAATTGATAGTGGTCCAACTTGCATACAGTTCACACCACCCGCCCGAAGTTGATGAACTAAAAGGTTCTTGTGGTACGTGGGCTTTGAAAGGCTATTTTCTTCTTGCCCTTTCTCACATCACTGTGTCATTTCATATTCTGTATATCTCCACTTTACCATTCCAACAATATTGTGCTCTATGTTTAAGTGTCCTATTGGAGAGAAGAGCTATGTTACTGTTGCCAGTGTCACTTGTGTATTAAATAAATTAGGCCTAGCTTACAAACTAATCAAACCTCTTTTTTTATTCCACCCTTTCACTTTCACTCCCCTCTACTCTTTACCGTGCATACATCTGCTTATCTCTTGTATCTCCATCCCTTATCTCCCACCTCACCTCAAACCCTCTGCCTCTCTGCTCCCCCCCCCCCCCCCCCCCCCCCATCCCCGGCCTCTGCAGGTGGTACGACTCTGCCAGAACCCCAAGCTGGCGCTGAAGAACAGCCCGCCTTACATCCTGGACCTGCTCCCAGACACCTATCAGCACCTGCGCACCATCCTCTCCCGCTACGAGGGCAAGATGGAAACGCTGGGGGACAATGAGTACTTCCGCGTCTTCATGGAAAACCTGACCAAGAAGACCAAGCAGACCATCAGCCTGTTTAAAGATGGCAAGGAGCGGATGTACGAAGAGAACTCACAGCCCCGGTGAGCAAACACATGCTTGGTTGTACATAATACATAAAACAATATGTAGTATTGTTACAATAACAATTAGTAGTAGAAGTAGTAGTAATAGTAGAGCTTTGGGGAAATGGACCTGCAATTATTCTCTGGATTTAAATGCTTTGAGGGAGTCTAGCATGTTTTTATTTTATTTTTTGGAAATATGCATGACTGCACAGATGTAAGTACAAAGTAACAAAGTCAGTTACGGTTACAATAAAAGGCAGGGTGGTTTTGTCCATGTCGCAGTGGAGCGTCATTGTGGTTTGTGTACAGAATGCTGCTCAACTTTCAGCTGCCTGCCTTTCACTTTCTTTGTGGCTCTAGATCTCATCCTACTTGCCCCTAAATCCATTTTTTTGTTTGCTTTTCTAACTCTGTTAGCAAAGCTTTAGCTTTTTCAGAAAGCAAAAAGCAAGTCATGTTATCACATCTTTCTTTTGAAGAAAAACAAACAAAAAACACAATTGTGTGAAGATGAGGGACTGTTCCCCTTCTACAGAAACCTTGCAATCATTTGGGGTTGTGTTGACAATTTGTGGCTGACTGCCATACGTATGTAACAGAAATATTCTCAAAGCTTATATGCAATTGTACACCTAGAAAACCTCTGTTCTGCTCATTATGTCAAGACCTTAAACAATAGATGTCAATGTGCCGCTGAGCAGGTAACTCAACTCTCAATAGTCCCTTCTTTAGTGCTTCCTCCATGCCAACAGTAGAGGACTTGTTCTACAGTACAGCTCATGTCCACGTCTGAAGGAATAAGAACTAAGCACGTTGTTAAAAAGCGACTTTTAAACCAAGTAAAGGATGGTCAGGTGAATCTCGGTGAAAGATGCAACATAAATTGAACAGAATATGAGACTTCAAGCAAGTCAAGACTTCCTGCAATAGAGTGTCCACTCTTTCACTGTTGTTCCAGGATGGCTGGCTCTTGAATTGGCTGGATTTATATAAACGAGTTAAAGATGAACCTAGATTAAAAATAGATTTCTCAAGGATAAAGTCAGCATCTAGTTGTTGTTGCCATCGAAAAACTAGCAGTGCAAGCAGCACCGTGGAGACCTACTGTTATTATCAACAGTCAGCAAACGGAAGTGAGGCTTTGTCTTGTTTCAGGAGCTTGAGATTATTGTTTCAGACAACGTCATTAAAGGGATATGGAAGTGAGTATGATTGAAACCCTCTAGTTGCTGAAAAAGTAAGGGTTTAAGGAGAGTTTCTCATGCATATGTACTGATTAAACTGATCTGCACTGCACATTCCCCTGCATTTAATGTTGCTGCCAAATTGGTTTCTGTGATTATGTAGTCATAGCAATAGTGTGGGGTACATAAAGGCCTATATATAACCTAGCTCTTTGAACTCTATTTTCACTTAAAATAAATAAGCCTATGTAATGGTAACCGAAGTGATGCAGTCTGTCGATTTTGTCACATTTAGATACAAGTAGACTGACAAAGGATTTGGGGTTTGCGCTCTAACCTGCTACATCGGTCGACAGCCATACTAGGCCTGTCAATCATGTGTACCCTTTATCTTCCTTCCGAGTGTTGGTTGTGAGCAAACGGAAATGGAGGCCCTCAGCTGTGCTCTATGCATTTTCTATTTAGAAATAACACATTTTGCATTATTAATGCTGTTTCTGTCATAGACATGAATAAGGCATACCCTGAAGGTGAGGATTTGTGTAGCATTTGTAATATGCACATACTGCTAAAGTAGATGAAGGGAGTTGCAAGTTCCGTCCCACTCCTGTCTGAACAAGTGTTATTAATAGCTGGCCGGAAGTATGCATGAATATAGTTTCACCTCAAAAGGAAGATGAGTTAAGAAGTTAAACAAAATAACTTTGGTTTCATAAAAAAAATGCCTGAGAATTCACTGAATGACACAGCTGTCACACTTACATACACTGGTGTCTGTATTTTAAGTCTTATTATAATTCATTGGCAAGTTGGATTATAGATATGAAACATTATGAATCGCCAATGGGAATTGTATATTTCTTGAGGCTGCCTCTATGAAGTCAGGGTATCGATTTAAAGCAGCACCCCTAGCTCAAATTGAAATTGACAAAGACTGCAGAATGCTGATTGGTTTGAGGACTAACTCAGTATTTACGTCTATGTACAGTATTCTCAACCCATTAGATTGTTCTACTGAATCAGTAATTGAATACTGTCTAGTAAATGAAAAACTATCATTGTACTGTCGTGTGCTGCGATCGTTTTTTTGTCTGTGCGCCTTTTGGGATACGTCCTCATCTGTTCCTACATAGAGAGGCCGTGTTTTGTCATCTACAATGGCAGACTTCAACAGGTTCGGAGGAAAAAAGGAAGCCTGTAGAACTTTCTTCCCCCTGGTTTAATTGTCACAGGACTACAAGAGACATTTGAACCACATATTTTGGAGGAAGTTAATTAAATTAATTCATTATCATTACTCCATTAAAACAAGAAGCTGCAGCGGAAAAGAAATCCTGGTCAGAAGAGTTCTAAGCTAACACTCACACGCACAGCGCACAGTGTTGCATACAAAGACAGCTATTGTCTGGGCAAGAAGGCAGTGGCACTCACTCTAACCAATGGATATTAGCCCACAAGCGAATGCTTAGGATTCAGCCAATGACTTTAAGCCTCTAGAGAGCCTAGCGTGGTGTTTAAACTGCAACTAATTGTAGCACATGGTTTTGACTTAGACTGTCTTAAAGGAAATTTGCTTTAATTTGAATGCCTCCTTTTTAATTGAAATTATGGAAATTGATTTAAGAAGAGTTTGATTGTGTTTAGCTGTTTTATCAAATAAAGTATTCCTTCCTTTAGTGTTCACCACATGAAATAATCACCTCCATTTTTTTTTTTTGGTGACACGACACCCTTTCTGCTGAAGAGCTTGCACATCATGGTAAAAGATACTAGTGTCTCTGCAAGAATGCAGCGTGGGAGGAGATTCTGTGTTGTGATGTCCTGCGGATTTCTCCACAATCACATCATCCGCCACAGATTCTGCGCCTCTTGCTTATCTATCGTTTTTCCACAGCCTCTGCTAGGTTCCCCTCAAGACATGATGTTCGATGACAAAACGTTTAAGTTTTGAGTTTTGTGGAGCCCACACTAGACTTTGTTACACTGTAAGCTCAACTCTGTAGACAGGGGAAGTGATAAATATAGGTGTGTGTATATATATATATATATATATATATATATATATACATCCTATATGTTAAATATAGGATGTATATATATACATCCTATATGTTAAATATAGGATGAGCTAGACAGTAAATTCGATCGAAAACCATTTCTTTAGTTATTTTTAACATCAGTTTTAACGTAAATCAGGTTGTGACCCTCACACCACTGCACAACCTCTTCTCAGACCCCTTGATAATGTAGTTGTTTGTGTAATGTTTTCTATAATCATTTGTATATAATGTGAAAAGAAGGGGAGAGCTTATGCAGCCTTGAGGAGCTCCAGTTCTTATGACGTGTATATCGGAGACATATCTGCTCCAGACTTATCTACTCCACCTGCCATTTTGGCATGCTACATTGTGTTGCACTCATATTTTAAAAGTCACCATGGCATCTATATTGGTGAGCCAGTGGGTCTTCAGATTCAGTAAAAGCTGAGCCTATGGTTGAGTAGGTTTAGTGTCCTGTCAGATAGTGTTGACCTCACTGTGAGAGACTGCTTGATCCGTCTTCCTGTGCTACGCTACTGTTGCATCCTGACCCTTGTAAATACATTCTCTTCACAGGAACTGGCACCATCTGAGCTAAAGAGGAAGCCAGTAGCATTCATTGGCCCAGCTTGTATTTAAGAGGAAAAACCAATGCATTCATCCAGGCATATTATTTACAGCAGATTCTCTTCGGTTTCCAGTCATTTTGACTTCCTCTATAATTGAGCAGTGGTATATTACTATTTAGTACTAATCAATAGTTTGACTTTACGTAATGGGTTGACTTTTTTCTTTCCATATTCCAATTTGATATCAAACATCTAATAGTACTGCAGATAGGTAAAATATTGTGGGTTTGATGAAACAAGCATGACATTTGGTCCACAGGTAGACAATGCCTCAGTGGTCATTTTTAGCTATAGGGCCATCTCAGATTCAACCCGTGACAAAAATGGTGGCCATTTTAAAGATGGCCGCCATTGCTTATTAGAAATTCTTTAATATTGTAGGTTTAATCAATTCTAGGGGCGGGAATGTTTTTTGTGTGTATTATAAATCATGCATCAGTAATTTTACTATCCACATAACAGTTGAAATGACAAATAATTACTATTTTGAGCAACAACAAAAAAAGATGCATTATAATTTTTGAGCAATTTCACTCAGAACACTGTCCACCGCACTGACAAAGTGCTGTACACTGAAGAGACGCCTTATGACATTTGCAGCGTCCTCTGCAGCCAACCTTGCAGCCACATCGCAAGAGTTCCCTGCAGGCTTCTGATGCTTCTGGTAGGGTCGTCCAGGTTACACTCCATCCACCACCAGACTTCTTGTTCCAGCCCCATTCACTTGGTGACGGAAGCTCTGGAGCAGGGGTCATCATTTGGGCCCAACAGTGACCAGCCTGGTAGGCAGCTCTCTTAGTGTGTTGGATGAGTGCTGCCTGTGTTGGAGGCAGACCATCAATAGCTCTGCCTTTCTTGCTGAACAGCTGTTTCCTTGCCTCGTTCACACTCTCGTCTGTGCTGGTACGATCATACAGCAGGACCACAAATCGCTCCAGTGGTTGCATCCACTCATCAATGGCACATAGGTCTGGCATGGTACCCAAGGCGCAGAATGCTGGTGTGACGTCTCCATAGGTGGTCCAGGTGTCCCATGCAGTCTTCTTGCCCCTGCCTCCAAAACAGGACTGTGGCAGGGTACGTCCGGCCACACGCCACCGAAGTGGCTTTCTTTGAGGCCCTCCGACACAGGACACGGGTAGATGTTATTCAAGGTGTTTATTTGGAGTTTAAGGCCAGTTGGTATTCGCCGAGCTGATAGTACAACATGTCATGACAGTGCTCCTCTTCGAGTGTGTGTGTTGATGGCTGGTTTATCCTGGGTGCCATGATTGCTCATGCACCACAGGTGTGCAGCCCCACCCAGCCAGAGTCCAATCAGTGTGACTCAGGCCAGGTGAGGCTGTAAACCAGCCACCAACAACACACACTCCACATAAACCCTCCACATATCCCCAACACCAGATTGAGCGCCTACTCCCCCATCCAAGCAAACAAAAAAAAAAAAACACATACCGGACTCTGAACAGGGTTACCATACCTACAAAAAACCTGGACTCTTTTCAGGGTTGCCATACCTAAACAAAAAATAAACACAGCCCCCCAAACCCCACTACCTCCACACCTCCCCAGGGTCACACGCCCACCCCACCCTCCCCCTCCGTCCCGGAGACCGGAGGCCTGGGGCTGCTGCTCCAGCTGGCGGAGGTGTCTCTGGGGTAGCTGGACTGCAGGGGCTGGCTGGATGGGCTCGGAGGAGGCCCGACAGCTGGGCCGCGGAGGTAGCTCTCGGAGGGCCTGGAACAGTTCGTAGTCACCCCCCTCCACCAGGGCGACGAGGCATGATCCCCCTCCCATCTCCTCCTGGAGCATGGGGCCTTGGGCTCCTGGTCCCCTGGCAGAGGGGCGGCTGGCCTGGGCTGCTCCAGGCTGGATCCGGGGGAGGCTAGCTGCAGACGGTTGCCGGTGGCGGTCGCTGCGCTGCCTCCCCGCTCCTCCGCTGGCCGTCGCTGCCGTTCAGGGGGAGCTGGTGCTGGGGTGGCTGTCCTCGCCGCGGCTGGTGGCTCCAGTGTAGCTTGGACAGCCCTTCCGTGTCCCGTCCTGGTCGGAGGAGCCCCACATTGGGCGCCAGTGTGGCAGGGTACGTCCGGCCACACGCCACCGAAGTGGCTTTCTTTGGGGCCCTCCGACACAGGACACGGGTAGATGTTATTCAAGGTGTTTATTTGGAGTTTAAGGCCAGTTGGTATTCGCCGAGCTGATAGTACAACATGTCATGACAGTGCTCCTCTTCGAGTGTGTGTGTTGATGGCTGGTTTATCCTGGGTGCCATGATTGCTCATGCACCACAGGTGTGCAGCCCCACCCAGCCAGAGTCCAATCAGTGTGACTCAGGCCAGGTGAGGCTGTAAACCAGCCACCAACAACACACACTCCACATAAACCCTCCACAAGGACACTGTGTCACATCCAGTGAAGGCATGGAACATCGTCAAGGCCACACATCGGTCGGGACCAAGAGCTTTAGCAATCTCATGAGCAGCGATGAACCTGAAGGTCTTCCCAGCTCCAAAAGCAATCCACAGTTCAGATATGTTGAGGCGATTGACTGATGCTACGGCCAGGACTACCACGTCTGTATCAACTGTGCGTATTGACACTTTGCTGTACCTCTGTTGTACGGCATCCTGTAGGTGTAGGAAGATACGAGTGTCAGCCTCCTCATGCGTGCATGGCGCTAGAGCAGACAGGTCCTGTCGATTTGAGCAAAGAACGCCAGTGCCTTGTGTGGTGATGAGATGTTTGTTTGTCTCAATTTCTGCCACGTTAGAAGCCAGGAAGGAGAACAGCTCTGTCTTGTTGTCGTCAATTCGGAGAAACTCTTGCCAGTTTCCAGGAATTGCACTTGAAGGCTCGACTCGTCTCCTAACTCCCTTTCCTCTCTTGCTGCGAGTGTCTGCCTTCAAGCTGTCTGCCATGTACAGATCCCAGATAATATCTAGTCTGTCTACATGCTGAAGCTGGGATATGACATAAGGCACGAAGACATCAGTGGCATAACTTTGAAATGTCATTGCAGTCCCTGGTCGCAGCATGTTGACGATGCCAGCACCATCCAGGATGTTGACCTGAACTCTGGGGGTGGAGAGATCCTCTCGCACTGGAACAAGCTTTTCCAGGCAGCCCATCAAGTCCGACTTGGTTCCAGTTCTCAGGCTGCCCATCTGAGAAAGAGATGGTGGACAAGCCTGGTTTTCGTGCAGAAAGAAGTCATCCAAATTACCATGCCGTATCTGGGAGGCAATGTACAGCCTTGAGAAGAGCGAACAGTCGTTCTTCATGGATGACATCTGTAGCTGTTTCCTTGACTTCTCTCTGACTGGTGGGCGGCTGAAAAGATGGAGGTTGTTCCGCTTGATGGGGTCTGTGATAAGCACTGTCTGGTTCAAACATATAACATTAAGTGCTTTGGTGTAAATTACCTGATATTATTAGTAAAATATACAAAATGTTATAATTTTAAGTATATTATTTGTCATTTCAACTGTTATGTGGATAGTAAACTTACTGATGCATGATTTATAATACACACAAAAAACATTCCCACCCCTAGAACTGGTTAAACCTACTATATTAAAGAATTTCTAATAAGCGATGGTGGCCATCTTTAAAATGGCCGCCATTTTTGTCACGGGTCAAATCTGAGATGGCCCTATAGCTAAAAATGACCTCTGAGGCATTGTCTACCTGTGGACCAAATTTCATGCTTGTTTCACCAAACCCACAATTCTTCCCAATTTTGTCACCTATCCGCCGTACTATAACGTGAACCTGCTGTAAATATTTCTAATCGGCGAGGAATGTCTGTTTAGCTATTCCTTCAGAATTGTAGACATTTACATGAAACATATGGACAAACAATACAGTGGTGCCAAATAACGCCACCTGCTCTGGCAAAGCATTAATGTTCCAATTTCTGATCTATATTTAGAAGCCATTTTTGCCATGCTACCTGCTTTTGCCATCAGACCTCTATTGCACTTCCGTAATGCTGCAGCTCAAATTTGAGTTGAAGTTTCAAAAGAGGAAGCTAAATCCATGCTCTTGATGCAACACAACCGATGACCGTCACAGTTAAAAAGGCAACTCCAGCAATGATATCACATAGTCATCCTCCGAAATGGAGTTCTTCCTAAGTTAGAGTCACAGAGACATGTGCCCCCCTGTTGGACAGAGATGTCAAAGGGACATATCTGCCCCCCTGTTGGCCAAGTTTGAGAACAGAAATAGCAATGAGTCCACATGCACTCATCCAAGATGACATTGGTGCTACAGTTTTCTATACCACACTGGCCTTCTCTTTATTTTACTTGCATTCAGCTAGACTTAATGAGTAATCAAAAAACAATTACTTAAACACTTTAGTTGAGATTACGTTAGCCATCATCAAAATGGCCTGTTTTGACACCTGCTGTCCAGTGTGAGAATCGGCAAGAATGACAGAGACAGACTTTAAACTAACTGGTTGTAATAATATGTTCTAGAGTTCTCCCCAGGATTTTGTTTTCCATGACGCTCCTACTAGTCAGTTGCGCCCATAGAGATAAGAGGTTGTGGCAAACAAGGGATTAATGGTTAAAACAAGCTCTAAAAAGCTTGGTTGTTTTTTGCTTTTATGGCGATCCGTCACCCACAATAGTGCCTGCATGATTTCTCTTTGGGTGAATAGCACTAATCCTACCATGCAATTTCATCAAAACTTTGCATAATGTTCAAACCAGCTATTTGCTTTGTGATAATTGGAAGTAGGCCTACCCTCGTACAATGGAAGGTGTCTTTGGAAACTGTTAGGCTACATTGAAGCCCTGCCGTAACCAAGTCGGACTTGGACCGAGGAGTGGATCCGAAAGCCACTGACGTCCATGCAGCAATCCTACGTGATATTGTAGTTTTGCTTTTTGCATTATTAAAACAACACTGGAAATGAGAAGGAAAAACGATCAGTTGATTAAAAATGCGATTCTGCAGCAGTGGTCTCTGCTGGCTCCGATTCAGGCAGGGAAAGATAAGCACTGTGAATTTACTTTAATTTCTCCAAATATTTGTTCGGAAAACCTAACGATTATTCAAAGCTTGAAATGATGTATTCGGGCCAGCCCTAGTTGATAGTCATGTGTATTTTAATGTGTTTTGCATTTGGGTCGTCTACAAGAGGTATAGAGATTAAACTACAGTATGTTTTCCATGCACTCCATAATGCTAGTAAAATGTTGTGTTGCCTGACCACCATACCAGGTGTCTAGCACCAATGCATCTCCTTGCTCCCATTTCTAAGTTATCTAGTTAACTTTCTTTGCTCTTCACAACACCTGGACGATTATTACATTTTTAGACAGAAAATCGTTATTCTACTTGCTGCTTGGGCTAGATTGTATATTGCAGAAGACACAATCTTAAACATGGATAAATTAATCAAAGTGTTTTTTTTAAGCCTGTATTATTCCTTTTAAAAAAACCTTGCATACATGCAAAACAAAGGTTAAGTCAGAGTAAGTGTGAAGATTTTGACTATGTATCTATATCCACATCTTATCACTGAGACTATAGAACAGCAGGGGGAAGCTGTGTATTTATAGCACTAGATAAAGCCAAAAGGAACTGCCACCATACATAACAAAATGTCAAGCTGACCCAACACTATTTGGTAGAGTTTGCATATTTATCATAACAGTACAGCCTAAACAGTAATTGTCGCGCTATGTTATGCTTCTTGACTTGAAATGTAAATGACAGCTGTGCCATCAGGTCTTATTGGTTGCCAGTAGGTAACATCACTCATCATGTCATGAAGTGGTTAACCAAGAGGTGTACTCAACCCAGTTGCCCAGCCACTTTGTTTTCCTTGCCTGTTCCAGAAAGGACAGTTGGAGAGCTCACATGGACTGGAGCCCACACAGATCATTCATAACCAACCATAATGAATTCCCCCAGTTTATACATTATATGTAAGTTACACAAATCTGAACATGCCGCCCCCCGATTGCATTTACGCAATCATGCTGGCAGTGCGTAACTGTACTGCGTCTGTACTGCACAAAGTACAGAACACATCTTCTCCTCTCACGATGACTGTACAGCATCCAGCCACCAACGGAGCTAGATTTGTGATGGACTTTTTGCCAGAATCTCTAATCTCTCACTTTTAGCAAGGAATCTCTTGCTGTTTCACCTGATGTATTTTGCACACTGTGAGATTGATGCACACTGTGGCACACTGCTTCTCTTGGTTTTGGCTCTGCCACTGACTGGATCTTGGCAGTTGATGTGGTTTGTAGTGGCATTGGTGGAAATGCAAGAATAGATGTTTTTAGTGGTTTACACATAGGCATCCCAGGTGTTGGAAATGGAAAAAGCCAGTTCACACTTCTGAATTTGTTGTGTTTTTTAACGTGTGACAATAGCCAACACTTCTGGCCTTCACAAGTGTAAATACACACACGGAACATGGTTAGAGGAACATGCTTTTTCATGCCAACATGAAACAGAAATAGTATGTTCTTATTTAATGAAAAGTCGATAAGATTGAGTGATTGTGACACCATTAAGTCCAAGTGTCCAAGTCCAAGGGTGTTGACAAGTAATCTTCATCACACTGTTGGTGTGTGTCTACTAATCACTCCTGTTATTGCAAATCAAACACTGTCAATAATCTGTCACTGTCATCAATAGATTGATGATCACTCCCTCCCCAATTGTTTAACCTTATCCCAATATTTAGTTAATAACTAAACCAATATAAAGTAAAAAATAACACATGGTCCCTGAAGGTAATTTCAGTATTGTATAATGACTAGTTTGAATCCTTGTGTGAATGCGTGATGACATTACAAGTGTCATTAGTCAGCTAAAGAGCTGCACTTCCTAGTCATCCTGGAGAACTGCCTCCTCTGGTTTATGAACAAATGCGTCATGCGCATGTTTTCATATTGTTTTTGTATCATGGCTCTACTAAAGTACTGCCACGCCCATCTACGCATCTTGTCTGGTGTAAGCCTAAACTGAAAACCTAGTGTTTGGATTATTAGCATACAGGTGCTAAGGACACATTGTGCATATGTGGCAAGTAGTTATTTGTGTTGATTGGAGACACCAGGTATATAGGGGCAGATACTGGGTATTGTGTAGGGATAGATACCGGGGGTGTATAGGGATACACATAGGGGTGTAAGGGATCATTCCATGTGTATACAGGGGTCATACCGGGTGTATATAAGGATTGATACCAGGGGTGTATAGGGATAGATAGATATCGGGTGTATATAGAGATAGATACCGAGTGTGTATATAGAGATAGATAGATATCGGGAGTGTATAGGGATAGATATATACCGGGAGTGTATAGGGATAGATAGATACTGGGGCTGTATAGGGATAGATGGATACCGGGGGTGTATATAGTGATAGATAGATACCGGGGGTGTATAGTGATAGATAGATACTGGGGGTGTATAGGGATAGATAGATACCGGGGGTGTATAGGGATAGATACTGGCGGTCAGGGGTCATACCGCATGTGTATAGGAGTCATACAGGGGGTGTATAGGGGTAGATACTGGGTGTATACAGGGCTCGATACTGGGTGTATACATGGCTCGATACTGGGTATATAGCCTACAGCTCGATAATCACCTGATCACCCAAACCACATTCAAAGATGCACATAAGCACATTGTTAGTATAGCATGACAAGAAAAAGTGCTGCGTACTCATTCATGTGTTCATTCTTTCCCAGCTTCTTCCTCACCCAATAAGACAAATAACCAGACAGGTCAGACAGGTCCTAGCACACCAAACAGTGCTCTGGGTCGTGTACGTGCTGTCACTGCCATTTCCTGATGTTATCTAGAGTGGCCACATTTCCATCCCATGGTGCAATGATATTTTACCATACAAACGTGTACGTGTGTACAGTGGTATTGCTATTATTTTTTTCTTTTCTTTATTTTTTAATGGTGTTTAAAAGCCATGGGGACAATCTGTCACTTGTTACGCACTGACCCATCCCACTGTGTTGTGGTGCAGTAGTGCATTAGTGCAGAGCTGTCTGGCTGACTACTGCCTTATCACAGCCAGCAGGAAACAGGAAAGGAGCAGTCAGCTGCAGGGTTGGAGGTCAAGCTATAGCATTAGGGGAAGGGATTGTGAGCGACAAAAAAACGATATTCTGTCCAAAGGATGCCATTACAAGGATTCCCTTGTAATGGCCGGCGGTGGCCATGAGTTGTGGACTGGAGAGAATATTACAGGCTTGCGATGATCCACTTGTGGTTGAGCAAGCCCTGCGCTCTTTTACCGTGGCCATGGCCCACTGACTTCACATCCTCCCTGGCACAGCAGCAGCTGAAATAGCAGTAGCAGTTCTGGGGCTAAGCTATCAGAGTGCTGGCTTCCACTCAGCAGACACACAAACTACAGAGTGGACATTGTGCTAACAAACAGCCCCAGAGGATGGGAGGAAGAGACAGAGGCACAGTTGTGTATGAATAGAAAGAGACAAAGGGGGCATGAAAAGATGATGATACTCAAAAAGATATTGGCTTACACTCCCTGCCTCTCTCTTTCTGGCTGTCTGATTCTTACACATCATATTATGAAATTTGACTGCACTGTTTATAATTGACATTTTGTCAAGAATTGGTGTTGGTAAGATGAAATGTTGATAAAATGCTAGCCTTACTCTTTGTCTCTCCTTTACACTTCTCCTATTTTTCTTCCTCAAAATGACATTGTACAATCAATTTGTACCCAAATTTGAAAACTGAATGTTCAGATCTGAATCGAGAAACCACTCTAATATAGACATTGATTGATTAAATGGCCTCCGAAAAGTAAAAACAGAGGTGTGCCTGGAAACACAACAGCAGAACCTTATGCACAGTGGGCTTCATTAAGGTTCCAAGTAAGGGCACAGATAAGGAGCTTCCGCAAGGCTCTGAACTGTGCTAGATGAGGAAATGAAAGCATCGAGTGTGGAGAAGATTAGGGCTAAGGCTATATGAAGTGCCTTGGGTGTTGGGGTAAATGACTTGATAACAAACACGCAGCACATGTAAGTCGAGTGTAAAGTGTTCAGAGGCGGTAAAGGGGGTAGAGAACAGATTAAAGGAGAGAGGACTACGGAGAGGTTGATGGTGCAATGGATGGGATGGCTGCTTCAAGGCAGCTCGGTGGGCCAGTAGAGCTAGCGGGGAGCAGAGGAAATAGAATAGGACCTCCTGCCGGGAGGGGAGCTGCTGGAGATGACACTCTGCACACTGCTCATTCGTGCAGATATGACACCGGAGATGGAAAATGATCGCATTCGCTCAGATGATGAAAGACCCGCAGAGACTCAGGCTTCACAGAGATCTAGTTGTTGATTGGGAAATTAAGTCATGAATATTGATTTTTAAAATTAGCAGCTTGCAAAAAATATTAACCATCTTCAACATAACTCCAAATGTGAAGCTACCCTGCTGCTGCTACATAATAGACCTTGCCTGTTGTCTTTTCATATTATTGTCTTCAGTACAAGTCATCGTAACCCAGAAGCCCTCGCCACATTTTGGCATCATGTCAACATTGACTTATCTTATACACTGTACCCATCTTTAGAGACACAAAGAACCAGGAATTAGAAAGGTCCCCTTCTGTCTCCTTCTCTCGTCCCCACCCCATAGATTGCACAGTGTTGGCCCTTAGCTTAGGACTAGCTTGGTGTTCGCATTAGCTAGTTGTTAGGGTTAGCTTGGCCTAAGCATTAGCTTGGTGTTAGCTTTGCATTAGCATTAGCTTGGCATTAGTGTCGTTAGCCTAGCAAGGCGCAGCGTGGGGGCAGATGTGATGCGCTCGACGCCCCCATGGCTCTCTCTCGTGCATGTCAATGCTCCCCTCCTTGAGAGCCAAATACAATCCCCCTCTGTGTTGCCTCGTAAATCACGCCTTTCTCTACATACCACTTCCTAGTGCTCTGCTGGGGTGGTGAGGCGGCTTTGTGGCATGGTGCTATTTCCTAACCCCCTACCCGCTCTCCTTGACTCATTCCCTCTGCTTCTCCCCTCCTAATTCTCTCCTCGTTGACTTCACTCTCCTCTCCGCATTTGGACTTCCTTTCCTCTTTCACATGCTTGCCTTTGTTTTCCTTTTTTCAAATGATATATTTGCATACGCTCAACATAGACCAAATTAATACTTGCGTGTTTGTGCCAACATACCTGTCAAAAAAAGTCTGTCGCTCTGTTCTTAATTATCCTCATCTCTTCTGCCTCTCCTATCGAGAGTTTTTCTCCCTAATTATCCACCTCTCAAATCTTCCCCCATCTTGTTTCTCTAAATCCATTTAGTTGTTTTTTTAACTGAAATTATGATCATTAAGCTGCGTGTGCGTGTTTGCATGCTGTCTTAGAGGGGGTCATTTATATCTCTGCCTTATGGAGGCAGCTCAAGACTGGTCTGACTCTGAAGTGGGAGGAAACCTGTAAAATCCCTTTCTCTCCCACTTAAAAGGACCAATTTCCCACAAAATGTTAACAGTAATAATAGCAAGGATTGTATGATGGTGTCCAAATCACCTTGATTATAATGACACTGTAAATAATGGCCATAGCTTTACATGAGTGGACAATATATGCTCGTATCTAGTGGTGGTATTCAATAGGGCCGTATCAACGTATGATTCTCACTCTCCACCACCCCCCTGCAACCCATTTCCTGTCCACAGACGGAATCTGACCAAGCTGTCGTTGATCTTCAGCCACATGCTGGCGGAGTTAAAGGCCATCTTCCCCAACGGCCTGTTTCAGGGCGACAACTTCCGCATCACCAAGGCCGATGCCGCCGAGTTCTGGAGGCGAGCCTTCGGGGACAAGTAAGTCAAAACAAACAAAGTCGTCTCGGAACAGAACACACAACGACTTGTGTGTTTCACTACAAGATAGGACCGTGTGTAAAGGAACGACAATGTTATAGGTCAACAGATAAAATACACACTGAGCTTCAGTGACACAAAACATCATCCTGCACAAGCAAGACGTTTGTTTTCCCCTATAGCCTCATTTATTACCTCCTCTCAATACATGAATGAATCAGAGACGACATTGTGCAGTGCAGTGTGCAGAACCATTCATAGCTGTATTTGTGTTGTTATTTTCAATAACGATTCTGTAATATAGTGTATAGTGTTTATTGTGATAGGCTGTTTACTACTACTTACTGTTCCATTGCTTCCTGAGGCGCCAGGAAGCAACGTTAAAAATACTAGCTACCATACATGGTGTAGATCTCTTTGTAATATACAGGCTACACACACACACACACACAGAACACAGCCGTAAAATCGTACATATCAAAGTTGTGTAAGGTAAGTTAGGTAGGTAAGAACAGTTTCCAAGAAATGTAACTACAACATTTTATACCCTTTCCACTGTGCACGATATACTGCGCCATCTTTTGCTGAATACATTGTGACACCTGCCCTTATTCCAATAAAGGCGAGGGGTTTCCACCTTAATTAGTCCCTGTAGACATTTGCCTACTGCTAATAGTACTCGGTTGTGTCATAATTTAGATTAAAATGTATTTATAATAGCCTTCATCATTATGTTAAATACTGTGCACTACACAATAGCGGCGCATGACGGATTCATTCCTTATTGTAAAACACTTTCGTGTGTGTGTGTGTGTGTGTGTGTGTGTGTGTGTGTGTGTGTGTGTGTGTGTGTGTGTGTGTGTGTGTGTGTGTGTGTGTGTGTGTGTGTGTGTGTGTGTGTGTGTGTGTGTGTGTGTTGCAGGACCATTGTGCCTTGGAAGGTGTTCCGCCAGTCGCTCCACGAGTTTCACCCCATCAGCTCAGGCCTGGAGGCTATGGCCCTCAAGTCCACCATAGACCTCACCTGCAACGACTACATCTCCGTCTTCGAGTTTGACATTTTCACCAGACTATTTCAGGTAGGGACCGGAGCGCCCGCGGCTCAATGTGTTGACATTTGCATGGACTCCCTGACGTAGACGCACAATCCTCCACACGCTAACCGCCAACCAACTGAATGGTCTCGGCGCTGCTGGCTGTCATGGTCTTGTAAATGAGAGATGCAAAGAGAGAGAGGTAGGAAGAGAACAAGAGGCCTGGGATCAATTCATAATGTTCAATGAGCTTCGTTGTAGGATGCAAACTTAATTTCAGCTAGACGTAATTAACTTTAGCTCCTCTGCCACATCTTTTTTGGGCTAACTCTGTCAACTAGTTAAGAGGATGTCCACTGACTTACATTGTCAGCGTGGATGAGAGTAAAAGTATCCTTAAGTTTTTTTGTTGGTTTACTATTTTGGGAAGTTGGCTTGGTTTTTGTTATTTAATTTCTTACGACGTCGCCTAATCACCTTTGTTACAGTGTTTCGCAATACAAGCACTCTTTCCATCTCCACAGGCCAGAATAGCTTCTCAAGGCCTGTGTAATTGTGTTTGCAAAGTGATTAAGTAGAACAAGCTGGCATTCTGGCACTGTGTAACTGCACTTACCATGAGCTACATATTTATATCATAAGTAGAACATTATCCCTTACAATTAGAGGAGTGTGTGTGTGTGTGTGTGTGTGTGTGTGTGTGTGTGTGTGTGTGTGTGTGTGTGTGTGTGTGTGTGTGTGTGTGTGTGTGTGTGTGTGTGTGTGTGTGTGTGTGTGTGTACACGCACAAAGGTGTTTATCAGTGTGCATATGCAGCACAGCAATCTCCATCAAGGTCACTATAATGATCAGCATGCCAATGAAGCAGATGCAGGCAGGGGGGGAAAAGGAGAGTAGAGACCAGTTAGAGAGGAAAGCCATCATCTCCTGGCTTAGATTGTAGGCTATAGCAATGGTAATTGTTGGTATGCTATGCCTCGTGCAGTTGAAAATAGGCTATACTTTTGATATTTAATCAGATTTTGAAATACCTTTTTTTTCGCTTCTTTTTTTCCTTGTTCTGCCATAAACAATGCTATTGCTATTGTAATGATATTGTTATCGTTATAATGTTATTGAAGCCATTATCCTTTTGCATTAGACAAAATATCAGCTTATGATGGCTCCAACAGATGATGGGCCCACAGTAATGTTTCTTGCACTCGTCCTCCACTGAATGACATGACGCTCTGTGGCCATTTTGAGCTACCCTTTCTCAAAGCCCCAGACATGCTCTGTGTTGTCAGTTGGGTCGAGTCCTTTAATTCTCCTTGATTATGTAGCTACAGTCAATGATGACCGATTTCTGAGAACTAAGGCTCATGCTTCAACGTGCCATTGTTCCATCCACCTGGGTATTTAAAAGCTAAAGTTTTTCTCACTTGATGTGTGTAGCCGCGGCAGTTAATTAACAAGCCTATGGGTGTTATTTTCACTTCCTCCCTACCACCAAGCGGGCTTGTCTGTGGTGGTGGAGTGTCTTATTCGTCTTTATCGTCCTTTAGAAAAATGACAACGTCTTTTCTTATTAAGACTAATGCTTCCCAGCAGGTGCTTTTTTTTTAAATTTTCCCCAAGTTAAGGGACTTGATGTGGGCTTAAAGGTTAAATGCTTTTTTAAACATTACATAGCACCAGGAACCTGCTTTAATACAAAATTAGAACCATTGACTTGGTCCCCCCCCCCCCCCCCCCCCCATCACCACCCAGTCAAGCATGTTCACATGTTGGATAATGAATATGAATGCTACTAGCTTGCTAGGCAGTGGTTGAAACCATCATCCATGATTCAGGAAGTTTTTCTATTAATCTGCTCTCACTGCCATAGCAATGTCTATTCAACCACTCGATGACTCACTCCTCGTGTGTGTGTGTGTGTGTGTGTGTGTGTGTGTGTGTGTGTGTGTGTGTGTGTGTGTGTGTGTGTGTGTGTGTGTGTGTGTGTGTGTGTGTGTGTGTGTGTGTGTGTGTGTGTGTGTGTGTGTGTGTGTGTGTGCATTTGTGTGCGTAGCCGTGGTCATCCCTGTTGCGGAACTGGAACAGCTTGGCTGTGACTCATCCGGGTTACATGGCCTTCCTCACCTACGACGAGGTCAAAGCGCGGTTACAGAAGTTCATCCACAAGCCTGGCAGGTGAGGCAGAAAAACACAGACGCACACACACACATTGAGGCAGATTAGCGTGTTGTCACAACATAAACGCTGTGCTGAGATTCCATGACCTCCCATTGACGCAAGTGACACAGTGTGTCTCCTACCTCACCTTGTCCTCACTTCTTCAGCTGTACCCATTCTGGCCATCTGAACACCGCCCATACATTGTGTCATTGGCAATCATCATCGTTTCAAGTTCATCTTGGACATACATTTGTTTTTATATCACTTCAATGACAGACTGCCGTAGTTAGGTCTTGGAGCCACTTTCATGGGCCTGTGTGTGTGTGTGTGTCTCTAGGCCCCAGGGCAGCGTGGTACTGGTACCTAGCATCAATGGCTTTATTGTGCGCCGGGCGCTGATGTCACCTCTTAGTGTTTGCCTACATAGTGCCACGTGGAAAACAGTGCCCCTCAATGACATGCACATTTACCCACTTACACTGCTGTTCCTCCCAGTTTAGTCGACTGGCCTGTACCGTTACATGGCAGCACTCCTATTTTAATTTTGTCAAGAACATGAACAAGACACTGCATAAATATGTTGCAGGGTTTTTTCATTTTTCAACCACTTGGTTAAAGGCTTGAGTTGCATTTCAATAGTATTTTCACTGGGAGATATGGGTATAATGTATAATACAGCATCTACATGATTAAGCTCTGCATCTCCCTTCCTCAGTTATATCTTCCGACTGAGCTGTACGCGGCTGGGCCAATGGGCCATCGGGTACGTGACGGCGGACGGCAACATCCTGCAGACCATTCCCCACAACAAGCCCCTCTTCCAGGCCCTTATTGACGGCTTCAGGGAAGGATTGTGAGTATCTGTCTCTGACACACCGCAGCCATGCACGGCAGCCACGCCACGGCTACCGTGCCATCACACTACGATCTCCTCTCTCTCTCTGCACAGGCCTCCCCTCTTCAACCCCAACTTCTCCCCTCTTCTTCTCCTTACGGGTTATATTGAAGGTTGGCATAACCGAGTACAGTCTACTGGCCGGCCCATGGACCAAGCCGGCCGTATCATGTTGCTCGTTACCGTTGCGCCGCTGTTGTCCTGAGCAGAGTGGAGATGGGTTGCAGTGCATTAGTCACGCCGGCGGTTTGGACGTTCAATGTGATGCTTGCCTTTTTGATGCCAATTCAGATTCCTGTCTTTGATTAAAAGTTACTGTTGGCGCATCCAAACCTGTAATCAAATGGTCATTTAAACGGGGTAATCGTACACGCGGCATTGCCTCCAGCTACAAAGCATTTCTCAAACAGTCCAATTGCGTCCATCCCGTCCTTTATGTTCTCGTCATGTGTGCACGGACCACATGGTGATGTATTACCACAAACTGTCTGATGTTGTCAGATCGACAGATGTTTTAATCACATCCACACGTGAAAATGACAATTTGAATCAAATACATGCCTTTGAAATGGATAGACCAAGGTGTGTGTGTGTGTGTGTGTGTGTGTGTGTAGCTATTTGTTCCCTGATGGACGGCCCCAGAACCCGGATCTCACAGGGCTGTGCGAGCCTTCCCCTCAGGACCACATCAAAGTCACCCAGGTGAGAGGCGTGCCAGTTAGAATCCTTCATCATTAGTCTCTGAACCGTGACTGCTCATTTTTTAAATGACTAGAGACTGTGTTTGTAGGGTTTTCTAGGTCAAGCTGCTTTGCCAATCGGGCCGAGGAATTCATCGATATGAGACTAGTTATCATCTTAGATTTTGGATATCGTAATATCGTGAGATGGCATAAGTGTTGTCTTTTCCTGGTTTTAAAGGCTGCATTACAGTAAAGTGATGATAAAAATAAGAAAATACTCTGTACTTTTCATTTGCCAAGTATATAAATCACACAGGAGTATACAAAACTAGGCTTTACCATGTGGTTATTTTATATAGACTTTATTTACATAATATTATATTATGAAATAATATTTATATAATTTATATAATAGATTTATTTATTGAAGCACCAGAAAACATGCTATATCGTGATATATATTGTTATCGAGATATTAAATGACCTATATAGGGATAGAAGATTTTGGCCTTATCGCCCAGCCCTATTTGCCACATTTGCATTTATTTTCGAATGAATGGTTGCTGATCTTCAGCTATTCATTGTTCAACTTTTGCCGTCACTGACATTCACCAATCTGTGGGAAGCAATGCAAATAGTCATCCAGTCACCACATTCACAAAAAAGGATTCTTGAACGGCGTCCAACCTTTATTTTATCAATGTGTTCATCCAGGAAGATCACAGATTGTCTTATTGAAGTGTGGTGCCGTTGGTACTGAAAGCCTTGGGGTTTTTCTCCCCCCTCAGGAACAATATGAACTCTACTGTGAGATGGGCTCCACTTTCCAGCTGTGCAAGATCTGTGCGGAGAATGACAAGGACGTGAAGATAGAGCCCTGTGGACACCTCATGTGCACCTCCTGCCTCACCGCCTGGCAGGTACGGCTACCTCTCTGTGTAACTTATAGTTGCTTGGTGCGCCATTTGTGAAGTGCGTGGGCAGTCCACACACGGCCATGGTGTTTATAGTCACCGTTTCGCCATAGCGATGCTGTGGACGCGAAGTTCGCGCACTCTGCTTGAGGAGCTTAACATTTTCAGAGGTGAGCAACACACGACTAAACAATGTATGAACCCGCGTGCCAGGGCCGTGATTACGTCTGTATTTTGTTCACGCCAGTTAGCGCAGTTCACACATGGCGACAGTAAATTAGGCTTTTGCAGGCTGGCCTACTGCTGGCTTGCTGCTGGCCTGGGAGCTGTCGTGCTGCACATCCATAAGTTCATTTGCATATCCCTTCCATCACACTTACAGTCTCAATTGGCTTCACAGGCCTACGTTTTATTCAACTGAAAGGCAAATAAATGTATATAGGCATGGAAATATGAAGGCTCATCACAATGCAATTTAAATGTCTCTGTTCCGACAGTCAAATGAGCAAGTGAACAGGTCTCCTCACGTCGGGCCATGTTGATAGGGTATGTTTCTGCCTGCGTGTCCCCCAGGAGTCGGAGGGCCAGGGGACAGGCTGCCCCTTCTGCCGCTGCGAGATCAAAGGCACGGAGCCCATTGTGGTGGACCCCTTCGACCCCAAGGACAACGGGGCTGGCTATGGGATCTCCTACGGAGGCTGCAGGGGCATGTTCGGGGCTGAGGGCGCCCCCTCGCCCAGCTACGACGACGACGATGACGACCGGCTCGAAGACCCCCACCTCATGATGAGCAAACTGGCCTGCTCAAAGGTCAGACCCTCCACCTTCCCCTTTTTTCTGTGACTGTTTATATAAAAGTAGGAGTCAGACTTCCAGGTATAAGGAGACTGCTATGGGTATATTAGAACAGAACAGAACATATATTACACAGGTATGTGTGTATATAGAAGTCACAGTCTGACTTCGAGTTGTAAGGAGACTACTATGGGTAGACGGCCACAGCCCTGGCCTAGTCTCACTTCTTTGTAGCCTGTCTCTGCCTCGAGTTGCACCTCTGGGCCTCCACCTGCTGCTCTCTCTCTCTCTCTCTCTCTCTCTCTCTCTCTCTCTCTCTCTCTCTCTCTCTCTCTCTCTCTCTCTCTCTCTCTCTCTCTCTCTCTCTCTCTCTCTCTCTCTCTCTCTCTCTCTCTCTCTCTCTCTCTCTCTCTCTCTCTCTCCCTATTCTAGAGCACATTCGCTTCACAACCACCAGGCGCTCTGCACTGCTCTCTTTCTCTTACTCTTTATCACTGGGTACTTCTCCTTCACATGACAGTGCTCTATGTACGGACAGCAATATTTAGCACGGTATAAAACTGACATGGGAAGTTCTGATGACATTCAAATCAACTGTTTACATTTAAGAAGAGATAACCAATGGTGATGTTTGTTGTAAGCCTCACTTCTCTCACTCTGTCTACTAAGAGATGAATTGTGGCCATAACACTGTGTGTGCTTACTTTTCAGGTGGAGCGTCCTCCCTCCCCTATGTCCCTCACCCCCCAGTCCTCTCTGCCCCCCGTGCCCCCCAGGCTGGACCTGCTGCAGCACCGGCCGGCCAACCCCCCTGGAGCCTCCAGCCCAGTGGTCGCCACCAAAGTAAGGTCTACTTCCACATAGGACACCTTGCACAGAGTTGACCATATTCAATATGATATTCAATATGCATGGCTGAATTATTATGCGTTATGTTCAACCCAACCACTCATCCGTTTGCCTTTCAGGCAGCGACCCACCACAAAGACAAGCCCCTCCCCCCGCCCCCGGCGCTGAGGGACCTCCCCCCTCCGCCTCCCCCGGACCGCCCCCACTCTGCTGGGGCTGCCGCCGACGGCAGGCTCCAGAGGAGGCCCTTACCCAACACCCCCGGGGACCCATCATCCAGAGACAAGCTTCCCCCTACACCCCCCAACCGCCCGCTGGCCGACTGGAACTCCCGGTCCGTCCCCAAGGCCCCCGCCACCGCCTCCTCCTCGTCGTCATCCTCATCATCGTCGTCATCCTCATCGTCGTCGTCGTCGTCATCCTCCTCCTCCTCCTCTTCTTCCTCCAGCCAGGCCTCGGGTCTCGGAGGGGACGTTCGAGGAGGAGGGAACCGGGAGCTGTCCAACCGACACTCCCTCCCCCTGGCCTTGCCCTCCGCCTTGGAGACCACCGCAGCCAGCACCCAGAGGAATAACAGCACCCTCTGCCTGGACCACCAGCCGGTAGGACACAGACAAACGCACACACATGCACGCTAGGGCTGGGCAATATATCGATATTATATCGATATATTGTCATATGAGACTAGCTATCGTCTTAGATTTTGGATATCGTAATATCGTGATATGGCATGTGTTGTCTTTTCCTGGTTTAAATGCTGCATGCAGCCATCAGAAGATGGGTACACTGTGGTCATAAAGGGATGGACATTGTCAGCAACAATACTCAGGTAGTCAGTGGCTTTGACACGATGCTCAATTGGTACTAATAAGCCCAAAGTGTGCCAGGAAAATATCCCCCACACCATTACACCACCACCACCAGCCTGAACCGTTGATACAAGGCAGGATGGATCCATGCTTTCATGTTGTTGACGCCAAATTCTGACCCTACCATCCGAATGTCGCAGCAGAAATCGAGACTCATCAGACCAGGCAACGTTTTTCCAATCTTCGATTGTCCAATTTTGGTGAGGCTGTGCGAATTGTAGCCTCAGTTTCCTGTTCTTAGCTGACAGGAGTGGCACCCGGTGTGGTCTTCTACTGCTGTAGCCCATCCGCCTCAAGGTTCGACGTGTTGTGCGTTCAGAGATGCTCTTCTGCATACCTCTGTTGTAACGAGTGGTTATTTGAGTTACAGTTGCCTTTCTATCAGCTCGAACCAGTCTGGCCATTCTCCTCTGACCTCTAGCATCAACAAGGCATTTGCGCCCACAGAACTGCCGCTCACTGGATATTTTCTCTTTTTCTGACCATTCTCTGTAAACCCTAGAGATGGTTGTGCGTGAAAATCCCAGTAGATCAGCAGTCTCTGAAATACTCAGACCAGCCCGTCTGGTACCAACAACCATGCCACGTTCAAAGTCACTTAAATCACCTTTCTTCCCCATTCTGATGCTCGGTTTGAACTGCAGCAGATCGTCCTGACCATGTCTACATGCCTAAATGCATTGAGTTGCTGCCATGTGATTGGCTGATTAGAAATTTGCGTTAACTAGCAGTTGGACAGGTGTACCTAATAAAGTGGCCGGTGAGTGTATACAGAAACATTTTTCACTTCATTCGTAACACACATTTTTTTCAAACCAATTGCGACCGAAAAAATCCCCATATACTCAACCGAAACCGTCAAGTCTAAATCATGCGATAGGCGCGCACGATGACATCCTCACAGCATGCACACCGGCTGTGTGTGGACTCGGGTCTGCAGCTGAGTCCGCGGCCGGGTCCGCGGTTGGCGGGTTCGGTGCTGGGTCCGCGGCCGGGCCCGGGGCTGAGTCCGCGGTCGGGTCCGCGGCTGGCGGGTCCGGTGCTGGGTCCGTGGCCCAGCACCCCCCCGTTGACAATCGCGCCCCCCCCCCCCCCCCGTCGACAATCGCGCACCCCCCCCAATTGCGCCGAATTTTGTTCCCACTCCAGCCCTGGTCCCCACCACTTCTAAAACCAAACTGACGCCCTTGATGATGGGCTTTTATTTTTTTAGATTACTCGCCAGAGTGGCGAGTGGTCTTCATAAATTACTCGACAAATACAAAAATCACTCGCATTTGGTGAGTAAAACAGCTTAATTTCAACCCCTGCACACACGATAAGTGAATCTACTGGGAAGGGGAAGTGATGCTCATCACTTCGTGCTATTGGTTGATTGTCTTCCAGTTTTTGACATCCAAGGATCTGTATGTTTTATATTTCCACAGGCGTTTGTCCCTGCAGTGGGCCACGAGTATGAAAGCCCAAAGGTGAAGCCCTCAGCCTCAGCCAACGCCATTTACAGTCTGGCCACCAGGTACTTCCCCTCATCTAACTGCTTCCCACTTTCTCTTCTCATCTCTGATGGTTTCAGTTTCACCTTATATCTGTTGAACATGGTGTGTATGTGTGAGAAGAAGGCACAGAGCTTGAACAACAAGGCAACAAAAAAATGTATATAGAAACTCTTACTTTTACTTGGTTACCCATTGCATTATTAAGATTGTTTGCTGTACATTCACTTCCTGACTTGATACATAATGTATTGTCCGCTGAAACGATTTCCTCCCCTCCACCGTTTTTTCATGGTATCATAGACCACACTGTTGATACCATGGAAATGATAATTAATAATTGTTTTTCACATATACTTTTTTAAGGAGGATTACAAAAGCATTAAAGCTAGAACGAAACACCGGTGTGCAGAATATTTCCAGTAGCGAGTGTCGCAGATTATCTACATCTGTGACTAGCAGCTACGGTCACAGAAAATAGGGAACCGTGTTCGTTTTTGGAAAGCCTGTGATAATGGCTCGCTGTGACAGACGAATATGGGAAATCCCGTTAATTTATCCTACGGGCATTTGAAATTAAAATTAAACACCTTTTTGCATCCCGAGAACATATTTTTGTATCCTAATTTATTTCTATACAGACAGCATTGCAGTGCGGCAGTGCTGCGGTCGGTCCCAGGAGGGGCGGCAGGCGAGAGCGACGAGGAGTCCGAGTACATGGTCCCGTCCTCCCGGCCCGTCCATCCCCCGCCCTCCGCCCTGCCCGCCGCCGAGACGCCCCCTCCCCCCAGGGCCTCGCAGCCTGCAGCCCCCCTGCAGACCACCTCCCAGGCCTGCACATTCAACTCCCGGTGAGACTCCTCCCTCACTCAGGTCCTGTTGTCTCGGTTGCTCTACTGTCAAAATGTGAACCAAGCGTGGACTGATTGGTCCGTCTGGTGCAGCCTTTTTCAAATAGGGGTACGTGTGCCCCTGGAGGTACATGTACTCTGGGGGGTACTTCGAAGGTTTGCAGGGGGTACAAGGGACATTTCTAAAACTGTGTCTTTGTCATTGTTTTAATATTGGTTATGATGAACAATTGAATTTAATAATTCCCCCTTCATAAAATTAATTAAATCTGAATACTCGTAGCGGTGTTTCTGTAAATATTATATTATTTTATTATTATTAATTGTTGTTGTTGTTGTTGTTGTTATCATCATCATCTAAGCATATCACTTCAACTTTAAAGGGGTACTTGGCTGAAAGAATATCTTGGAGGGGGTACATCAGAGAGCCACTGATGTAGTGTGTTTACAGATGTGTATTTTGTTAAATGCCAGGCCTCCGTTTGGTGGCGACCTCCAGGACAGACCCCAGATGTATCAAGCCATGTACAACGTACAGGCCCAGGCTCTCACAGCCTCCCTACCTCACCTGACCAGGGACTCAGGTACGCTACCTTCTGGTTGATGGGAACCATATCTGGTTTACTTTAAAAATCACAGATTTCACTAGACTCTACTAGCGCTGCAACTAACGATTATGTTCATAGTCCAGTCATCTAAAGATCATTTTTTCGATTAATAACTTTTCAAAATGTCATAAATATAACGAATGCCATCACAAGTTACCAGAGTCCAGAGTGATGTCTTAAATTTGCTTGCTTTATCTGACAAGCAGCCAAGAAAAACTAAAGTATGCATTTTATAATGATCCATGAACCAAACATTTGAATTTCTGAAGCCTCAAGTAGCAGATGTTTGGTATTTGTAGTTGATAAATTACCTATTCATCGATTATTAAAATTTGATCGGGTTAATTTAATTAATAAAAAGTCTTAAATTGAACTGGTTGAAACCTGCCGATACCCTGTATAGAAGGTGGAGTTTGCACCCTGTGGTTTTAATCCCGTTCATCTCCATCTCCCCTGCAGACTACTCTGAGCTGCCCCCGCTAGTGCTGACCAATGGCCCCCAGGTCCTGTCTGCGGAGGACAGCGAGGTGGTGGAGGTGGTGGAAATGGTGGAGGTGGTGGAGGAGGAGGCGCTGTACGACTTCCCTAAAACCCGGCTGCCGGTAGCCACCACTCGACCCTGCACCCTGGCGGAGCTGGGGGCCTCGGCCTCTTTGTCATCCTCCTCCTCTTCATCCGGCTCCTCGTCCATGGCGGCCTTCAGCCGCCTATCCTTAGACATAGAGTCTCGGGCAGCAACGCGTACGTTCAGAGTCTCTCTTACTATTCATTTGGCCGTTTTTTGGATTCCACTCATTTGGGGATTTATTGTTTCTGTGGGAAGAAAAGCCGGCTTGCATTGAGTAACTAACTAAATAATTGCAACCCTACACTATTTTTACAGCTACGTTGTACGATGATAGATTTTATTGAACCCCCAGGGGGAAATTAATTGATTCAAACACATTGAAATGGTACAGTGGGTTACAGCAACCTGATAGCAGCGGGTACAAAAGACCTCCGCAGCCTCTCAGGAGAGCAGGGCGGCCACTGAGCAGACTTTTGTGCTAAATTGTTTTGAACACTTAGTTTTTCATTGACACACCAAATTAATTAAATCCAGAAGTAGAGAAGTATGTCAACCCTGGGTAGCCGCCGTGTTAAATAACAAGCGGCCGTATGTTCTCCACAGCGTTCTCCGACACAGCGGAGGCCCCCGAGAGACCGCCCAAGCCCCTGCCCCGGCGGATAAACTCCGAGCACCGCACCAGCCCCAGCCCCTTCCTCGCTGCCGCCGGGCCCCCTGCGGGCGGGGCCTCGGGTGGAGGAGGAGGGGAGGACCCCGTGATCAGCGGCGAGATCGAGCACCTGATGAGCCAGGGCTACTCCTCCCAGGACATCCAGAAAGCGCTCATGATCGCGCAGAACAACGTGGAGATGGCCAAGAACATCCTGCGCGAGTTTGTCTCCATTCCCTCCAACGTGCTCACATAGCGGCGCACTCCCGGAGGCTCCTGCGGTCCCTCGCTTTGCTCAGCCTGCTTGGAGGAGGGGAGGGGAGGTTGAGGTTGGCCCTGGTCCGGCCTGTAACCCTCAAACCCTGCTGCCTGCACCAAGGCCTCCAGTGCCGGCTTGAAACACCCCCCACCCGCCCCCCCCCCCGCGTGCCGTGCACTCCATGCGCTTTTGACACTGTCTGCCCTGTACAACTCTGCTACAGCAGGCCTTCAAGTACGCGTGTGTGCGCGCCTGGTGTGTGTGCGCGTGTGCGTGTGCGCGTGTGTGTGTGTATCCATGTGCAGAACGATAAAGGAGTGGCGCGTCAGAAGGCAGATCCATACGTTCCATGTTGAAAACCTCCTGGCGAAATATATTACCAACAACTTTTACAAACGACGACGACAAAAAAAAACCTGAAAAAAATGTATGTGTCTATATGAGAATTTAATATATGAGTAAATGTATATTAAACGTGTGTAATTTATACGTGCATATACAGCATGTGAACTGGAGCTGAGCGGCGGGGCGGTTCACCTACTGTCGGGCTGGCAGGTGGGTAGGTGCCTACTAAAAGAGATGACAAGTACCTGTGAGGAAGAGCTCTCTGTCTGAGCTGTGTCTCGGCAGCATCTTGAGGTACAACTGGCTCTGGGGAGTTCTGCTGAAGGACTTCAAGCGTATTATGGCCTTCACTTCACAATGTTGCGTTGGTGCATTGTTTTGAAGGAAATCATTATTGTTTTTCTTCCCACATCTTTATTTTTTTCCCCCCCCATCAGGATGTTCATTCAGGGGTCTGTATTGTTTTCTGGCAGCCTTAGTCGTACACATGGTGTGTGTGTGTGTGTGTGTGTGTGTGTGTGTGTGTGTGTGTGTGTGTGTGTGTGTGTGTGTGTGTGCGTGTGCGTGTGTCTGAGTGCGCGGGCGTATGTCTTGAGTGCGTGCATGCGTATGTCTGAATTTGCGTGCCTGTGTACTCGGCAGTGGAGGAATTTGGTTAGTTGCCTGACCCGAAAACCTGCTCTCTAACTAACGTTGTCTTGACATGAATGTGTATTCACCATGCAGTAGAACATAACTATTCATAGTCTGTTTGTCATCCTTAGTCTCCATTGACTCCTAGGGAAGAGGCTGCTCTACCTAGAAGACCTGCCGGCGCTATAACGGGCTGTGTTAACTTTCTGTCCACGCCATTGGCTGAAACGCTCCCATCTCTTTACCTTCTGATTGGTGGACTGTCGAGAATCTGTAACTGCGGCCCAGTCGAAAGATTTGTGAAACCAACAAAACATGTCTTTGATTTACTTTGATAATATATTGTTGTAATCATAAATATTATTATATTATAATGAATTCAGAAGTGCTTCACTGCTGCTACCATTGTTAGTGCTAAACAATTAAGCCTTAAATGTACATTTGTGAATATGTGTGTTGAACGGTCTCTCTGCTCTTTAAAGTGACAGTATCGATGTCCTCTAGTCTGTAATGTAGCATACTTGAACTTACAAACAGCTTGTGAAGCTGCAGTCCTCGCAAGCTGATGATCTCTTCAGTGTTTGTTACTCTTTTTGCTTTATTTTTTATTTTTTGAAAACAATTGTCTGGGCCTACTGGCTAGCATCTGCATATGGAAACCACAAAAAGGATGGAAAATGAAAATACCAATCTTTTTTTTTGTTGTTGCTTTTTTTCCGTGATATCCGTTGTGGTGCGTCTGCTTGTTCCTCTGTCCTGAGGGACGGTGACGACGACGGCGGCGGCGGAGGTTCTTCTCAAGTAGGCTAATGGGTCTGCTGCCCCCCCCCCCCCACCCCTCTAGTCTACACGGAAAAATCAGTATTTCGGGCCAACTGTAAGAACTAACTCAGGAATTATCTATATCCAAACAAGTGTCTTTTTTGCACTCTGCCTGTCGTTAAGTGAGGCCTGACCCAGTCTCGAGGTGATGTCGGATGAGTCAGCGTGCGTTTTTAGCCCTTCTCTCCCTTCCCATTCATCCCCGCGCGGCCGCCGGCTTCCAGGCTGACAATATCCCATTGATGAAGTTACGTAAGCAACCTACATTATTGAGCGTTCTTTTTTTCTTTTCTTTTTTTTTTCTTCTAGTTTTTGTTTGTCACATTGCGACTTGCACATTTGACTTATTTCCATTGTCAGCGGCAGGACAGGAGACATAGGTACTATGAATGAGTGAACCGAGGTACACTGACCGCACCTCTCCCAGCATATGAAGAATGTTGTCAATGGGGTGTGAATGATGTCACTCATCAGGCCATGGTTATTATTATGATATAATTTTTTTTTTTACTGTATATTTCTGTCTTCTGACTGGAACGTACCTCTTTGTGTCGTCTGGCCACTTCCTGGTTTCTGTTCATAGTTGCCTTGAGAAACGAAATGGGGAGCGAGGGTAAAAGGTTGAATGCGTGACGGACAGTGGATGGATGAGTGGGAAGGGAGGGCCACTCCTCCCGGGTCCTTGGATCGTTATTACTGTACCAATGTTGTGTTGATGTTCTGATCAAACATTGATGGATCTACCTTTTTTTGTTTCGAACAGCACGCCATTGTGCTCTAATACTGTCACTCTAAAGAGAAAAAAAATATATTGTATAAAGTTACTGAGATGAAAGAAATGGCTGTTTTTATTTTGTTTTGTTTTTTGCATTCCTGTAAAATGTCAAGAAGAATCTAATTATTTTGATCCAAAGGTTTTGTTTACTCCTGTACATAATAATGTGAGCAGTGCCATACGTTCAGACTTGGTAGACGGGTGTCACCCGTTTCAGTACAGTTTGAAGGCCTATGTCACCGTGACCCGTTGACCTCCGGAGGCGAACATCGTCCATACTCCCCGCTAACGGCTATGCTTAACGGCAGCGCTACGACCCACACAGCCCTCAGGAACCCTTCAGAGTGATCATCTGTGATAATAAGAATCAACTTAAAAAGATTAAAACGTACCGGAAACCGGAAAACCACCCACCCCTAAGCGCTCCTGGGGTTAGCGGCTGAAGGGCCGTCTTGTCCTGCAGCAGCCGCCTCCTCCCACTGGAGGTCAATGGAAACCTTCCATCTGAAGAGGGAGCTGTTGGTCCACGTTGCCATGTTGCTTTTCATCAGTATACGGCATTTCATTCACTTTTTGATGGTTTTTAAATGCTCATATCACCTTGGCAGTATGCACATTGCTGTTAATAAAAATGATAAGCAAAGAACAGCTGATTTTGTCTTTTGTTGCAGTTTAGTTGCAATTCAATTTAAAAAAAAAAACAAAAAAAACAATTTATCCCCGAGGAGCAATTGTAACAATTCCAATGGGAAGCATATGATAGAAGATGAAGAATGAAAAGTCAACTCATTCATTTATTAGCTACACCAATGCAGTACAGTAGATTACACAACAGTATACAGTACAATAAAAACAACCGGACATGTGTGTGATTATCTTTGTTTTTTCTGGTAGTTTTTTTTTGTAAAGTAGTACTTATTTGTCTCTGATGACGGCCTTACATAATGGGTTGACAAGTGGAGGAGGTTTATATTGATTATTTTGGCAAGCTCCCTTGTTCTTTTTTATTGTTTCTTTGGTATTCATGTTCAGAATTTATTATAGGCTACAGTGATTTTCTGTAAAATAAAATGCGACGAACTGAAGTCTAAAATTAAATATTGGTAGCCTAGTTGAAAAAGTAGAAATAATAATGATGTTTATGATTGAAGGTTGTATTTGTGTTTATTTATTATGTGGAATGTGAGGCACTTTTTATAATCTAAGTCTGTATTGTTGCTTTGGTATTTATGTTCAGAATTTACTATACAGTGATTTTCTGTACATATTGTTTTGTGACAAACTTAAGTCTAAAATTAAATATTGGTAGTATAAATAGTAGAAATAATACTGATGTTTATGACAAAATGTTGTAATTGTGTGTATTTATTATTCCTTATGTGGAATGTGAGGCACTTTTTATAATCCGAGTCTGTATTGTGTCTCAGATTATTCCTGATGGCTACATTGCTGGCCTACAGTTAGCTTGTTGCTATAGTGATAGTCAGTGACAGCAGTCACACACGTGTCCACGTGACAAAATTCCTTCCATTGTCATTTCAGTTCTCAACAAAACAAAAATGCTAGGTTTTATATTGTTATGCCCTGCATTTCTGAAAGGATCTGATCAAAGCACTGAAAATAACCTTTTTAGTCAATCAACTAATTAATTGAACTATAATATACAATGGACCAATGATCTCATATACATACATCACCCTAAAAAAACACCTATCTCCTGCTTTAAATTCACTTCAAACATTTCACTAAGAAGAACAAGTTTCACATTAAAACTGAAATAACACACATAGGAAGAAAGAAAACTCGGTCAGTGCACTGGACAGTGAATGTTACATTTGTTCCTCTAATTAATATTATGACACAAGGGGTTTGACGTTAAGCCTAAAACTCAGAAGACATGAATCACATTCAATTAAAGGCAATCTTCAAACTCTATGATCACATAAACAAAAATATAAAAATCCAAAAAGAAAGGAACGATAAGCCATGTAAAAATAGGATATAGATATAAAGACGTCTATGGCAGGAAACTGACAAATAGGAACAGCTCATGTTGTCGCTAAGAGACAGAACAGGGTCAGGCATTGTGCACATTATTGACGGTGATTGGCCAAAACAAAAATAATTAATCAAACGGAACTGAACTGTAATGATCCATGAGTCCAATTTTCAGTCAAATTGCAGTAATTTCTCTGTGGTGTTATAAATGCAGCTGAAAGCGGTATGCTTTCATAACGCATAATGTTTTATATGACCCATGATATTCAGTGTACAGACTCGAGCACAGCACAGGTCCATGGCGAATACGCAGAAAATATAACGAAGAAGGAAAGGCTACGAATAACTAAACATCGAGTAATAATGAAACTAATAACGGTCTCAACCTCCCAATGACATTTTCTAATCTTTTTTTTTTTTTAAATAAAGAAATATGTACATACAAAGCGTATAATATATACACTCGATAAAGAGCAGTTTTTCAGCCTGTTCTGCAGTGATTTGCCTGAGGAGGCCACAACTTCCTGTTTAGCTGACTGATCTGCCATCTTCCGCTAGGCTCTCGTGGTTATGAGACGTGCATATACAGGGGACTGGTGAAAGCAAAGGCAGTGGTTTGTTTTGTCTTTGGTAGGATTGCACCACAGAGCTAAAGTGGCGCCTCAAAAAAGGACCCGCGACACCCGAGGGGGGAACGCCAACAGGGTGCTTTTTTTGATTCTCCACACTTTAGCGTCTGTCTTCTTGCAACAGCTGTGCAGGGTGTATTTAACTGGTATCCAAAAAAAACAAACCTTTCTCCTCCAGAAGAGGAGAAAGGCTTCGTGAAGATGAAGATCTGATCTTTGATCGCCAGATGGGACGCAGAGAAAGGGAGACAAAGGGGGTGGGAGTGTGGGGAGAGGCGGCCGTGGGTCCCTCGCACATCCCCTCACCACGGTCTTCCTCACCACTGCATATCCAGGTAGTCCAGCTACACATTACTGCAGAGTGGGGGGGAGAGAGAGAGAGAGAGAGAGAGAAAGAGAGAGGAGAAATACCATGGGAGATAGCGGGTCAGCCAGCGTGTCAAACAGAGAACAGATAGAAAGAGATCAAGACATCATTGGTTGGAAATAGCATCCAAGCAACGGTCGGTTATTCAGAAATGATGACAGACCGTAGAATGCCGTAATTGACCAATCAGAATCAAGTATTCAACAGTGCTGTGGTATATAGATAAGTAGTAAGTATGGTAGGTGGATCAGGTATGTGGACCGGGTGGGTAAGTGTGTGTGTGTGTGTGTCTCCTCTCTACCTGCTCGCCAGGTGGCTTCTTGTCCCCGTTGACCGCCAGCAGCACGGCGTCCTCTGTGCTGTCGCTCTTCATCTCCACCACGATGTTGTCCTTGCTCGTCTTCTCCTTGGTGCTGAACACACATCGCTAAGTCAAATACCATATCCTCAACGGACATGAATATATATAATGATATGTTAAAAAATATATCTCCTCCTTCTCCTTGGTGCTGAACACACATCGCTAAGTCAATACCATATCCTCAACAGGCATGGATATACTCGCTACTTGGAATATCAGTTGGAATATTAAGTACTTTGTTTTTACTTGTGTCATTAGCAATGGCAAAAGAATGGCTAAATATATAATCAAACAAGCATAGCATCAAACAATTAATCACAATAAAAGGAAAAACCGCAACAAAATGAACAGGCCACAGTATGCCCACAACTGTATCCTGTCCTGAAATCCTCCACATACTAGATAATGCCTACTATAAAATAATTACAACAAATATGACCTTAAAAAAAAGTCCAGTACACTCTGTGGTTTATTCCATATGTTAAAAAATATATCTCCTCTACACACACACACACACATATATATATATATATATATATATATATATATATATTGAATTGTTTTTATAAATAAAAAACAATTCAAAGTTAATATTTCACCACAAAATAAGTCATCACATGCAGATTTAAGTTATTTCAAACTTTGGACTTTTTTTAATTTTATAATATAGAACAAAGCTGTAAAATGCATATATATATATATATATATATTTTTTTTTTTGATTATTGGATGACATTATATATATATATATATATAATGTATATATAACATATATATATATATACATATATATATACACATATATTTGACTATTGGATGACATTTATTTCTTGTCCTTCTAGAAAAAGAGAGAAAAAGAGAGAGCGAGAGAAATAGAAAGAGAAAGAAAGAGGACGTTTTTTGACACGTGTGTGAGGACACTTACAGGTCCTGCTTGCCGGAGCGACCGCAGATCTTGCCCTTCTTGTAGAGGAAGTAGAGCACGCTCCCCAGCACGGCCAGCAGCAGCAGGCAGATGATGACGACGGCGATGATGACACCGCGGCTCTCTGGTGGAGGAAAATAACATTACGACCACAGGAGTCACTCCCTATACCTCAGCAGAAGCAAGGAAGGTATAGGAAGCTAAAGGAGCGTAGGAGGAGCCGTTGCAGGGGAAAGAGAAGGCACAGGATGTTGTTGCTGTTGTTGTTGTTGTTTTTCAAGGCAGGCATGTGTGACTGGGCGTGGAGAGAGCAAGCATCGCTCCGATGCTTGGTGGTCTGACGCGCCGCCGCCTATGAAGAAAGGGCGCCGCCGCAGCGAAGTGACAGCCGAGTCAGTCATAGACATGTCAGCATGCACAGGAAGCGATGAAGGAAGTGAAGTGAGCGGCTCATAGTGAGGAATGCAGCGCAACGTGTGGCCTATCAAAGGCAGCGAGGAGGCAGAGGATAGAAATGACGACAAAAAAACCTTGGTGTTTTTTTTTTTCAATAGAGCAAGATGCAGCGGAGCCAGGTGCTTCCTGTACAAACCTTTCTTGACGGGGGATGCGGGGCCCGCTTTGACTGTGAAAAACCAATACGAAGTACGGTTATCAACAGACCCTGTGTGTACCCGTGTGTACGACGTGGTTAGGAAATACACCCTGGCTGGGCCCTAATTCAAACAGGTGCCTCGAACAGAAGCCCAATACATCGGATTTGGGAGATCCATATCTGTGCTAATTCTCCTTGCTAAGCTACAAGCAGAGTGAGTTATGTGGAGGAGCACAGCGGGCCCAGCAGGCCTCTTTAATCGCATCTGGCTGGCGCTGAGCAAGATACGACAACAAGCTAAACAGACTTCTCTTCTGAGAATCTGACATCTGACGTATGACGTATGAGCGAGAGAGACAGAGAGAGAGAGAGAGAGAGAGAGATGGATAGATGTAGGGAGAGAGAGAGCGAGACACAGAGAGAGAGAGGGAGAGAGAGAGAGAGAGAGAGAGATGGATAGATGTAGGGAGAGAGAGAGAGAGAGAGAGAGAGAGAGAGAGAGATGGATAGATGTAGGGAGAGAGAGCAAGGGAGAGAGAGAGAGAGAGAGAGAGAGAGAGAGAGAGAAAGAGATCAATAGATGTAGGGAGAGAGAGCAAGGGAGGGAGAGAGAGAGAGAGAGAGAGAGAGAGAGAGAGAGCACATAAAGCAGCAGTCATAATGGGAGTCAGGAGACTTGCCGTAAGTGCATTTTGAATATCAGCTGCCTTCTAGAGTTACACTAATATGTTTCTGTGTGGTGTTGTCTGCATACACGTGTGTGTGTGTGTGTGTGTGTGTGTGTGTGTGTGTGTGTGTGTGTGTGTGTGTGTGTGTGTGTGTGTGTGTGTGTGTGTGTGTGTGTGTGTGTGACTTTTGTTGGTATGTCTGGAAGTGCACACACACTGTAATTCGAGAAGATACGCATGCCATGACATTACTCTATTAGCATGTGAAAAAACACACAGAAGCTGAATTGAAGGCCATTTCAATACTTAATATGATTATGTTAATCCCAGACAATAATGTTTTCATTTTGTGACCTCCCATAAGGCTGTTAGAGATCAAATTACACCAGAGTTATCAGAAGTATTAATTTTACTTCAGGCAGCAGAAAACATCTGTACCTGGTATCGCCTGGTACAAAACAGTTTGCTCTATGTGTCTGAGAAACAACTCAAACGGCCCATAGCAACCTTCTGTTAATGAACCAACCACAGCCACAGGTTGTTGTCGCACTGGTTGTGGGTGGAGTGGATACAGAAGCGAGTACTCGGGTCTTACCTGTGGTTTTGGTGATGGTGGTGGACGGGTCAGTGGTTGGCATGACTGAAAATAGTTAGGGGCAAAGGGGAAACTCCCTGTCAACACTTAGGGAGGGGGCGCACACTCAACACAAGACACAAACTTTTACAACATCACTCATATGTGGACACGTTAAAGATAGACACACGAGCAGAAGACACCCACGATACAGGATAGGGCTAGGAGAGGAGAACATGGAGAGACTAAAGTAGAAACACACACACACACACATATACATACATGAATACATAGACATAAACAATATACGCGCACACCCAAATACACATATACATAGACACATGTGCACACACACACACACACACACACGCGACAGGTGTGGTCCTGACTAGCTCAACTGGTAGAGCATGGCAGGGTTAGGGGTTTGATAACCAATGGGACCACCGATGCTAAACATGTATGCACTCACGGTATTGTGAGACGCTTTTGATCAAAGCGTCCACCAAATATATATATATAAATATATATATTGGAAGAGCATGCAGGAACGCACTGGGAGAAACCACTATGAAACCATTAGTAGACCACATTATATAAACTCAAACGGCCCATAGCAACCTTCTGTTAATGAACCAACCACAGCCACAGGTTGTTGTCGCACTGGTTGTGGGTGGAGTGGATACGGAAGCGAGTACTCGGGTCTTACCTGTGGTTTTGGTGATGGTGGTGGACGGGTCAGTGGTTGGCATGACTGAAAATAGTTAGAGGCAAAGGGGAAACTCCCTGTCAACACTTAGGGAGGGGTGGCGCACACTCAACAGACACAAACTTTTACAACATCACTCATATTTGGACATGTTTAAAGACAGACACGAGCAGAAGACACCCACGATACAGGATAGGTCTAGGAGAGGAGAACATGGAGAGACTAAAAAGGGGTCAAAGATATGAAGTAGAAACACACACACACACACACACACACATATACATACATGAATACATAGACATAAACACATACGCACACACCCAAATACACATACAGTACATAGACACATGTGCACACACACACACACACACACAACAGGTGTGGTCCTGACTAGCTCAACTGGTAGAGCATGGCAGGGTTAGGGGTTTGATAACCAATGGGACCACCGATGCTAAACATGTATGCACTCACGGTATTGTGAGACGCTTTTGATCAAAGCGTCCACCAAATATATATATAAATATATATATATTGGAAGAGCATGCAGGAACTCACTGGCTTTGATGGAGAAGAGCACCTCTGCTCTGCCGTGGTCATTGGAGGCGGTACAGTTCACATCCATGTCCGAGGTGACCTTGACTCTGGCCATGCTAACAACCCAATCCTCCTTCTTAGTGGAAGACACAAGGACGACCTGATGTCAAAACACACACACACACAGAAACAGTTGCTTTTACACATAGCTTTAAAGTGGCTCATTCCTTTGAGAGGCGAGGCTAACCAATATGGTTTGATAGTCTTCTCTTAAAAACGATTTTGAGTGAAGAGTGAAGATGTTCAAAAATCAAAAGGAACTTCTCAGGAGAGTTCAGATGCAGATGTATGTATTGGTCCCACAGGAGAAGGAGGCCTAACCGCACCTGCGAGGGCGTCCAGGTGACGGTGGGTATGGGGAACCCTCTGGCAGTGCAGGTCAGGTCCACCATACTGTTCAGCGTCTCCTCGATGCTGGTGGTCTGCGGCTTCTGCATCTCCGGTGGACCTTTGGTTTCAGACAGGAATAGAGTTGGATGGGGGGGTCCAAATGGTTCAAATGCTGCGTGTGTGGTATGTTGCAGTATGCATACGGACCTACGTTAACACTATAAATTACATGTGTTACATATACAGAAATGTGACGTGAATGATGGAAAATATGTCCGAAATTGCCTCGTGAGGCCGTCCTGATCACGCAAGTTCACATTCTGTTTCTCTCCCGTTGAAAGCCTATTCCCACATTGTTGAAGTGATAGGACCAATCGGCACTCGGGGGAGGGAGTTTCAGTTCATTGCCGAACAAGAAGCTCCACAGTTTATCAAATTAAAAAAAAAAAACGATGGTGACCCCAGAGGAAAGTGTCACAAATCTACAGAGCAATCAAAACTGTTTAATCCAATATAGACCGAATGACGAATGAAGATTAACAGAAATCTGCACCGAAGGCTTTTCTCTCGGAGGGGACGATGTTTTTGCTTTACGTCCAACCGGATTCGGCAAGAGCAAAGAGAGCAAGAGTGTCACTCGGTTATTCAATCTGCCCAGCCAAGGACAGACTGATATTCAGTTTTGAAACGTATTGAAAATCCTTTAAACGCGTTGGTGGGAAAACTCACCCGTGACGATAAGCTGAAGGGCGGCGCTGGACGTCATGTTGACCATCTGGGGAACGGTCGCTATACACTCATAGGTTCCAGCTGTGTCGTACTCAACGTCCGTCAGCGACAGTATGTTGCCCGTGGCCATCATCATTTTGTCCTACACACACACACACACACACACACACACAGAAACACCATGTGGTCAGATAAACTAGAAACGACGGCATCATGGGTTCAATCGCTTTATAGTCTGGATGAATAGTTAGGATGTTTCAGTCCCAGCCGCCGAGGTTCTGTCTCTCATACTATTTCATATATATTTGGCAGACCTATGGCCGTCAGCAGCACATTAAGACGTGACAAAGCCTCAGACGTAAAACATCAAAAAGAACGACATGGCGTGTGTGTGTGTGTGTGCAATCCTTCACGCACCTTCATCCAGTAGATGTCCGTGTCGAGGGAAGAGAGGGCGTTGCAGCTCGCGTTCAGCTCGCCTCCCTTGAACAGGCTGTGGCTGTTAGGACTCACTACCGCTGCATCCAAATCTACGCACACACACGTGCACACACACGAACACGAACGCGCACACACACACACACACATACACACACAAAACACAAACAAAGAAAGATATTGGCACAGTGGTGGAGATGCTGGAAGATCAATATGAGTAACATGAGATGTATTCATTGTGCACTTGTTGTATCCTAGAGAAGAGAGTATCATAGTATACAGTAATGTGTGTGTGTGTGTGTGTGTGTGTGTGTGTGTGTGTGTGTGTGTGTGTGTGTGTGTGTGTGTGGTGCTTACAGTGGACGAACAGCGTGGCATTCCCCACCACTTCCACAAAGTCCTCGAGGTTAAAGGTGCTGCACTCGTATAGCCCACTGTTGAGGCGGCTCACGTTTCTCAGGACCAACACGTTGTTCGTAGACTCCAGCTCCGTCTGACGTACACACACACACACACACACACACACACACACACACAAGGAAAACATGATGTACACACGCGTACACATCCATGCCCTTACAGAGATAAGACGTATGGACCCTGTGTAGAAAGACCTGCTGTCTTTCAGCTTGTGATTTCACTTTGGCATTATTGTTGCTGTATTCAGGTGTGTGGAGTGTGTGTGTTGTTGATGGCTGGTTTAAGCAGCTGCACCAGTCCCAGTGTCTAACCAGTCTGACTCGGGCCAGGTGAGGCTGCTTAAACCAGCCATCAACCACACGTACGCTCCACAAAGTGCATTCAAGTGTAATCAAAATGACTGTTTACAGGCGGATTACAGGCATATTGGCCGGCCCCAGATGTTGGACACATAGTTGTGCAGTTGTAAGGACTTGTAACTTTTTTTTACGCAAAGCACAGATATCTTACAATATAAATCATATGCAGCGCGGGTATCCATTGTCCAAAAAGTTAAGTAAAGATGAGTGGCAGCAATCACATGAATCATGATCACACATGATCGCAAATGCATCCTGGGTCATTGTGGTGTGAATGTGTTTCAGAGTGTATTCATGTATCAGGGGCCACCCTGAACAACTGCTCCAAATGTGTGTTTCTGTGAATGGATGCAAGATCACTATGTTAATGAATAGTGAATGGATCTTGGATGGTCTTTATGTGTCTTACTTGATCTGTTTTTTGATCAAAATTGATCAATTCACACAGATAATCGATCAAGGTAATAGGGGTTGTTGGGCTGTGGATTTTACCGTTTCATGCTTGAAAGAGAACGTTGGCTGAGGATTGCCGTTGCTGTGACACTGAAGTTCAACAGTGTCTCCCTCTTTGATGTCACCCTTGGGTGACTCCACCCATACGCTGACCTTATCTGCGGGGTCTGAAACACAGAGGAGAGGGTCTGTTGATATAATAACCACAATGAGTCGATGGGAAGCTCTGCCTCAGATTCACTTGAGGAAGACGGGACGCAACTCAATTGTAATTATTGCAGTACATTCAATTCATTAAACGTATGGACTCTAAGAAATGCATGGAATTAATGAATGCATTTAGGCTCAGAGAAAGGTTGAGAATCAGGTTAAAGGGGAAACGTCATGCCTGGCTATTTTCTATATATAAGGCAGTAACGGCTTCATATGTGGTCTGCAACATCAATCCTGGGGAAGTTGGACCTATGATGTCATTGCTCCAGGGTTTGCGTTTTGTTCCAATGGTCTAACTTTTTGAGTTGATTTTGCAGAGCAGGATCTTTTCACAACCCGCGTATGAAAGAATGAAGGATGAAACAAATGTGATCGGATAGCTGCATGTAGAGCACTCACAGTGTACCATGATCTTGATTCGGTCAGACTCCATCATGCCATGTCCGTCTATGGTCATGTAGTTGACCTCACAGTAGAACTCAGAGTCTTTGTCCTCCTTCACCACCTTCAAGCTCAGCTCGCTCTTCACGGAAAACAACTGACTGGACTCTGTGGTAACTTCGGGGACCACAGACACCTCTGGCAGACACACACACACACACACACACACACACACACACACACACACACACACACACACACACACAGGGTTAGAAAGGGACTGTGTGAGAAATAAAATCTTTAACTTGAGCCTGACTGGAGAAGAAAATACGTAAACCGCTCCAAGGATTAGGAAGGAGGAATAGATAAAAAGGAAGATAAAGACACTGGTTCAGACACTAGAGGGAAAGTGCATGTATGTTCTCACCATTAGGAATGTTGACCAATGGTTGGTTGTCTTTATACCAGGTGATGTTTGGTCTGGGATAACCATTTTTAACCTCACAGCTTCCAATCTGTAAGCAGAGAGAAGAGAGGAGAGGAGGAAAGAAGAGGAGAGGAGAGGGAATTAGAGGAGCAGAGAGGAGAGGAGAGGAGAGGAGAGGAGAGCAGAGGAGCAGAGAGGAGAAGAGAGGAGAGGATAGGAGAGTAGAGACAGAGAGAGTAGGGCAGATAATTAATTCATTTCCAATGTAATTTTACAATTTTATGTATTTATTATTTTCAATCAAGTTTATTTGACCCCCCTCAAAAAAATAATAATAACATTTCATTTTCCAAAAGTGTAACATGGAGCCTTGCCTTGGATGGTTCTGTGTTGTCGTACCAGATCCCTGAGTCAACGGGGTGGATGATCGGGAATTCAGGCTTGTCTGTGGTCACAAAACAACAACAACAACAACAGTGTTTATTCTCCATCCCTATATCATCCCCTCCACTCAAAAAATAATAATTCATCATATGGAGTAAACACGCCCCTCACCAAACACCCTCAGCTGAGTCCGGCCCTCGGCGCTGCTGCCCGTCAGGCTCTTGACCTTGCAGATGAAGTCCACCTCGTCCCTGGGCTGGGTCTTGTTGATATTCAGGTGGGCGTGGCCGGCCCCTTTGGATCCCTCTCTGGCCACTTGGATCCGGTCGGTGAACTGGGTGCCGAGCTCCATTCTGAGCACGGTGGCATCATGGTAGTAGATCCTGATTTGCTGGCCGGTCGGTTTCAGCTAGTGTATTACGGTAGTAGTCATCACACAGGTATCCAATGAATGGCATGGAATACAGTGTGTGTGTGTGTGTGTGTGTGTGTGTGTGTGTGTGTGTGTGTACGTGTACGTGTACGTGTGCGCGTGTATACGCGCGCGTGTGCTTCTGCATCCGCAAGATTTATAATAAATAAATCTCGCACCAGGGCCCATGGCAACTGCGCTTCACCACTGATGTAATATGTAAGTGTGTATAAGTGTGTTTGTGGTTGTGAGTCTGTGAGTCTTCAAATGGTCTCAACCTGAACTTAAAGAGTAATTACAAACTGGGAATATGCATGGAAAAAAGACAATGATGTTAAAAACAGGAAAGTGTTATTTTAACAAATATTTCTGTTAACTATTTAATGTATAATGGCAACAAGATTCATTTTTATCATTTGAGTTCATCATTCAAGTTGAGTCCACTTAAAAAAATAAAAAGTTTGAGAGAGAAACTCACATAAAACCACTCTATCATCAAGCTGCCGATGCCTTCGTCTGTAGTGTACAGACAGGGGATCTGGACATCTTTACCCACGGGCCCTTTTACAAGACCCTCCATGTCCACCTTCACCTCACCCTTGACTGGCCATAGACAGAGAGAGCGAGGCAAAGAGAGAGAGAGAGAGAGAGAGAGAGACACACACACACACACACACAAACAGAACCTCAGTATATTGAACCGTTGTGCTGCAACTATGACCACTTCAACAGAGCTTGTACATCGTGACGTGATGCCATTTTGCGAGCGTATTGGAGCATATTTGGGAGTGCATTGGAGTGTTAGTTATTGGTGTTGGTAGTAATGTTTCTTTGGTCATTGGTTAGTGAATAATCGTGTAATGATTTGTCATTATAGGGAGACATTGTTGTGTTTGAAACTGCCTTTCATCATTTACGTTGATTTAGGATTTTACAGTACTACAACTCCCTGGAGTCCTCTCAATATATATCGCCGGTATCGCCAGCAAAAAATCCCATGATGCATTCTGATGCACTAAGCCCTGTTCTATTTTTTTAAACATCGATTCACACAAAAAAACAATCTATGACGTATCTCGCCATCGTTTAGTGGCGGGCGATCGTACGTCGAATGTGGCGCGCAAACACATTCTCCAGACGCTCGCGGTCTCTTCTTGACACACACCCCTAACGTGAGGCAGGCCAGGGAGAGGCAGAGGAAGAGGGAAAAAGAAGAGGACCAGACTGGTAATGGATGTGAAAGAGGAGATGGAAGAGAGAGAGAGAGAGCGATAAATGCTATGGCAGGAATGAAAAGCCCACCCATGTCCACATTAATGTGTGGCATTCCAGCATGTCACACTCGCACACAGGAAGAAAGGCTCAATTTACAGACGACATAGAAGCGCCACTGTTCCTGCTGCGAGTCACTCAGAGGAATGAATGGTTTTTCCCCCCCATCTATAGGCATGAGGCAACTGACCGTAGGGTGGGACGCCCAATCACATTTCCTCTCCATGTATCGTGTGTGTGTGTGTGTGTGTGTGTACGCTCGTTACTGAAACACATTTCATATACAAAACGAAATTAGATGGAAAACCACAACCCACTTCACTCGAATTTAATCTACTCAGATACACTCAATCCTCCTCCTCTCTACCTAATCTGTTCCCCCTGCCTCCCATCTCTGCTATTTTCACCCTATCTTCCTATCTTTGGCTCCTTTCTCACTTTCCATCTATCTCATCTCCTCTCACCTCCCTCATCTCCTCCTGCCAAGCCTCCTAACTCCTGCCTTCAATCTGTTGTCACATTTCATGCCCTAATATTTTCTCCCACCTGCATTTGTTGCCGTTTACTGTGGCCTAATGGAACCGGACGGATGTTTTTCCTCTCAAAGGAATCTAATTAACATCTCTGACAAAGACATTTCCTGGCCATTAGCAACAGTAGACAGCGCTGACTCACCCACAGCAGACTCTAGCCCGCACCTTGGGATGGAGAGGAACCCATTATTTTGTTGCTGTAGCTTTGGGTTAGTTTGTTTTTGTTGCCTTTGTATTGTTATTACCGGTATTAACAAAATAACCCTCCCATTGTTCTGGTAATAAGTGGTTGATTGGGTGTCTAGGAGAGACACGTCTTTACATACACTCCCAGTTGGGGGAGTCCCCATCTTAAGCTCATGTGTCCCAGCGTATCCCTGTCGTCGTCGCGTGCTCGTTCTAACGGTCCATCATGGACGGCGGTGCTCGCGAGCCCTCGGAGATCGATTACCCCCTCTGTTGATGAGAAAGCAGTTCTGCTGGAGCCAACGCAGATTGTTTATCAGCTACCTAAATCTCTCTATGACAAGCCAAGGCCGCCCCCCCCCCCCCCCCCCCCCCCCGCCAGGCTGAAATATGGAGGAGGTTGGGAGAGCTATAGGCCCTTAGAAGCTTTATGAGTTTGTTTAAGCCAACAGTATGTTTTCCCCCTGGAGAGTGTGTGTGTTGTGTTGTGTGTGATGTGTGTGTGTGTGTGTGTGTGTGTGTGTGTGTGTGTGTGTGTGTGTGTGTGTGGTTGACCCAACGAGAGTGGTTAACATGCAGCCTCGCTACATGTGAAACCGAGACTATGTGTCTGACACATAGTTTCGGCTCAGAGCATGTCTGTCCTTCTGCTCCCTTTAATGGCAATGGGAAGGAGTTAATAAGAGGAGAGGAGACGAGATGAAAAGAAAAGGAATGAACGTAAAGGTAGAAATATGCGTAGATGAGATATGATGCCCAGATGAAAGGAGAGTACATCTACAACATATGGAGAGTGTGTGATTCTTGGCGACCCCGTGCCATCAGTTCAACCTCTACCTGCTTGCTTACCCCTGCAAGACACAGAGAGAGTGGGAGAGAGAGAGAGAGAGAGAGAGAGAGGGGAGAGTGCATGTGTAACATCTGTGTTTAAGTAAGTGTGCATGTGGAATGCCGGAATATCTAAAGAGACAAGTTGCTCTCCATCCATTGGTATTAGAAAGACAATTCCCTATAGAAACATGGCTTTAATCTAGACTCAAGCCTCACACGCACGCACACATACTTCAACATATACATCTCCATTAGTTCCACCACAGAGGTGATGGTGTTGACAGCGTGCTCTGAGACACACACACACACACACACACACACACACACCCACACACACAGAGGAGATTTAATAGTCTGAGGTCACTTTGCTCACTAACAAGACCCCCATGCGGACACAATGCTCCCAACATGATCCCACTGAACTGAAAACAAAGCCCAGGTTCAGCTGTTCATTCATTCCATAACACACACACACACCACAGGAGGGACAGTGGCTGTGTATATTTAAAAGGCACATAGTGAAAGCTATGTGCACTTTGATTTAAGACAAACAAAGACACCCCCCCACACATACACACACACACACCATCACCACCATGAAAGTCTGCAGAGGCAGATGGGGCAGGGAGCCGTATCAAAGGCATTTCTAAACTTGACCAAAACGCTTTGATTTTGACTTTAGACAGAACAGCTGCTCGCTGTAGGGAGAACACAACATGCAGCATTCCTGTGTGTCTGCGTCATTTCGGGGATATCGTTTATAGTTAATATTTTAATTACTGTTAGGGAAAATATGTTCATTTACATAAACCAAGATGATTACAAGAAACAATCTTCATGCATCAGACCTTGAAACCTACGAAGTAGGACCTTAAAATCTACGTATTTGTAATATACAGAATATGGTATCAATTTAAAAACCACTCCCCAAACCTCTGACAGGTATAGTGGAGAAAATATGCAATATCGCATGATCAAAAGATAAAAAAACAGTTTGAGAACGTGGTTTCCATCTCTGACAACAAAGTTGTCCTGTTGGCTCACTCCATATAGACCCTGGCAACAGCTGGACATCACACAGAGGAGAGGAGAGAGAACAGAGAGAACCGCTCACAACACAAACGCAGGCTACACCATAAAACACAAAGGCCAGCCCCTCACTTACTGACTTCACAAAGCCTTTACTGTGTTAATGAATTATTTAATAATGCTCTGCAATCAATAATGTTCGACGTGTGTTTTCTTAAATCACCCGCTATAGAACTGGGCAGATCAAAGCATAGGGACATTAGTGGCACACTCACACTCTCTCACACACACACACGCACCCACACAGTGTGTTAATCTCTGAGGCCAGTGTGCGGTGGTGACCCTGCGAAGGGTCAAAGCAGACGACGTCATGTGCACCCGCACCGCGCACTTTTACATTCCTTCCACACATTGAGTTTTAATGACCGGTTTCTCCCCTCCTCTCGCTAATTGTAGACAAATGCCTACTGTGCGCCCGAAGGCCATCTATCATCGTGACACGCCTGGCAGCTGTGTTAGCATTGCAGAGTTGCCTTTACACATAGTATAGTTTACATTCAAATGCATTATGTTAATATTTACATGCCAAGGATTTCCATTCTAAGACGTCCATTCATGTGTAATTTTAACAGGGTTCTTCTGCACCGGTCCGGCTAATGAGATGGGGGGGGGGGGGGGGGGGGGGAGCAAGCGAGCGACAGACAGCCTAATTTTGAGTGTGTCTGTGTGTGAGGTGAGGTGTTATATTGTACAGTAATTAAATTACTCCATGTAATGTGCTTCTATTTATTTTTCCCCTTATTTGGTTACCTGAGAAAATTGAAAACGTCAATCTCGATTACTTTTGACTCGGCTTGATGGAAAACGTCCATCTGCTCACACACGTACGCACACACACACACACACACACACACACACACACACACACACACACACACACACACAAAGCCAGGCCGGGGAGGAGGTGACGGTCCACAGGCTTCCAGCTTCGTCACATCTAAGAATAACAATTGTCTATCAAGCGGCCGGCAGGTAAATGTGATATGGCAGAATTGCAGAACAATGACCTGACCGAAATAGCAGTGCTGCCTTAGGACTGAGTGTGTGTGTGAGAGAGACAGAGAGAGAGAGAGAGAGAGAGAGAGAGAGAGAGAGACAGAGACAGAGACAGAGACAGAGAGAGAGACAGAGAGAGACAGAGAGAGAGAGGCCGTGAGAAAGCAGTATCTCAGCCAGGCCTGCTTACTGTACTTCTGACAAGCAAAAGCTAGAGAACGAGAAACGGAAGGACAGTGGAACAGAAACAGCATGAGGCGTGTGTGTGTGTGCGTGTGTGTGTGTGCGTGTGTGTGTGTGTGTGTGTGTGTGCGCA
>JAOPHQ010001711.1:302500-312500 GCA_030340625.1 Merluccius polli | reverse complement strand
TGACCACCGGTATGAGTCCCGTGTGTCTAGCGGTGTCTACCTGCCCAGGAGAGAGAGAGAGAGAGAGAGAGAGAGAGAGAGAGAGAGAGAGAGAGAGATCCAATGACAAGTAGTTACAAGTATGAGGTGTGCTGGTTGCTACCACAGGATAAACACTGAAAGCAAGAGGGGCAACCAGCTCACACACACACACACACACACACACACACACAACCACACAGTGTGTGTACAGTATGTACCCTTTGCCTTTCAGGATGAATTGGTAGCATAACTGGCCTTCATTGGTGTTCCCAGAGTGTGCCGGGACACTGTCTGCTTTGTACGGAGCAGAGAAGGAGCCATGAAGTCCCATCAAGGCATTTGCATGCCTCTACTTTCAGGTCCATGTCTTTAGAAATCAGAATCAACTAAAGAAACTAGTGCAGAATATATTGCGTATGCAAATATGCATACAAAATCTGGTCTCCTTTTAAATGTTCGCATTGAAAAAAACAAATGACCATTGAACCCCACCCCCCCATAACCTTTCAGTTGGCAAATGTATGACCTATATTAGCAAAGGTAGTAGAAATATTAATATAGTAGACATATATGAGATAACATAATATGTACTTTATTCATCCCCAGCGGGAAATTAGGGAAGTACAAGTAGTCGTGCTCGGGGTAGCAGTACTGGTAGTAGCATGCAGTAGCAGTAAAAACAACCACCATCATCAACCACTAGTAGATAAATAACATTAGCATTGTAGTTGCATTTCTATAAGAGAATATTCCCAAGGAGTTTCCAGATGTTTGCAGACAGCCCTCCTCCCACCACAAGTCTGTGCTGCCTGTAAGTAAACACAGTGGGGAAACCACAGCAGCGGTAGCAGGCTCCAATATAGACGCCTCCCCCGCAGAGTCAGCATGGCCGCGTTGCAGAGCCCCGAGGAGAGGCGTGCATTAGGTTAAAAGGGTCCTAATGTGGACAGGATCAACAGTGCAACAGTGTTTCAGGAAAACAGCATCTATTATTAAACAGGATGGTGTGTGTGTGTGTGTGGGGGGGGGGGGGGGGGGGGAGTGGTCCTTTCCAGATCAAAGGCCAGGTGGTTTTCTTCCACACCGTTTTTTCACCCCGCGACGTTCAGACGAGCCATCGAGAGATAACATCACATATAGGGCTGGGCGATATGGAAAAATGTATTATCGCGATTATTATGGGGAATTTTACACAATATCGATAAATATCACGATATGCATATGAATTCAAAACCATTCATACCAAAAATGTGCCAAGTATTTAAAATTAGGTTTCAAAGTCGTGAAAAAATAAGCGGGGGCCGCGTCCGCTGAAGGCGCTGAAACCACGCCCATTCTCGCACGGGGGGGGGGCGGGTCGAACAGTCGAAATGGTGTGGTGTACCTTTACTGTGCTGTGTACTGTACATTGAAGACGTACTGTGTTGCCATCATTAGACAGCGCATTAGTTTTAGTTCACGGCCGAATGCATATTGTTACGCTCCTATTTGATCCTTTTGCCCCTCAACTCAACGGTGACATTTTGGTTACATGTGGCCTCTGTTTTGGTCATGTGTGATAAAACAGTAGGCTTACAACCAAGGTTGATGTTATAGCAATAAATGACGAGCATTGTGGAAACCCCAGTACCAAGCGTGACTGTGTGTTTTCTACCCTCTCTGAGCTGCCTCAACCCCGAACACGGACCCAAACTGTTACAAGCCTCTCAAGTGTTTAATACCACTACGACCTGAAAAAAAATGGATGCTCCTTCTTCACTCTTCAAGCAAATTATCAACGAAAATCATTTTGTTGTCACTTTTCACTGTCCGACAAATACATTATATATTATGTTGGTATGTATATTGGCAAAGTTTTGGAGCAGGATATATCATTAAATTGTCAAAAGCCTTCACCGTTGCGCAGCCACGCATTGTGGTTGAGAGGCTGTCTGAAAAAGGTTTGCTCGCCAACATTTAGCAGCTGGCCGGGTGGCCGAGTTCCCCACGCGCTCAACAAGTTTAAATCAGGAACGTCCCGACATCAAAACTGAAAGTGAAATTTATAGCAGCATAGCGCTACTGTGGTGGTGTATTAAATAATAATCACACATCTCAAAAGCAGCTTTTGCAGTTTGAAAATATAGTTAAGAAGATATTGTATATTCAACAGCTATTCGCGCTCTGAATTAGCGATGTGATGTGATGGTGAACTAAAGACGCGATCACCAGTGTGAGTCTAGCGGTGTCTACCTGCCCAGGAGACGGTCAGGCAGCAGCACTCCTCTCTATAGTTGTTTGGTCAATATTTCTACACAATAGGCGAATTACAAAGTACCCTGCCTTAAACAATACCCTAAGTAAAACGCAATTCAACTGGATACGTCATGTTTCAACATTTCATCAATGGATATTGTTGTGCATAGGTTCTAGCTGTCCTCTAATGTGGCTGTTTTCTCTGGTTCAGGACCGGCTCTGTAGCAAAGCAGCGAGCTCGGAAATCAATGTGACACAAGACAGTATCACTCGGAGAGATTCAAAGTTTATTCGGATACGTAAAGCATATACAGTTTAGAGTGAGAGAATCACGCCCATTGCATGAAAGAGAGAAGATACAGACAGTTAAATAATTTCAGGAATGAAGAACAGTAACAGATAACATGACCTGGCTCTATTCTTGGAGCGGGGGTGTGCTTTACCTTGGGCACAGGGGCCAGATATCTACCGCACCAGACTTTAAGTAAGGTATAATCAGACTAAAACTTATTTTCTTGCCGATGCTTCAAACCTCATTTTTGATCATTTTAAGGGCATATCTTCTCATCGTAATTAATTTAGACTATAAAACTGGGTATCACGATAGTCTGTGTCTTCATTTCATGATGAAACAATATCATTCAAAGACGATCAACAGTAATATTTAATGATTGTCCCGCCCTCACGTTCAGAGGAGTCTCCAGCCACTCGGCAGCCTCTCTGAGTTCAACTCCGGCCAGTGGACCTCGGAGATGTGTAATGTTTATGCCTGAGCTTCAGGCCTCAGACCATATTTTTGTATCCCCAGCACTACAGTGGGTTCTAAAGAGAGGGATTCGGGGTCTAGGTGTATTGTAGCTTATCTCACTTTCATTCCCTCACACTGTCTCCCTCTTCAAGCTCCACGCCTCCTCTGACATCAGCCACTGCAAACAATGGGGTTTGACATTTTCTAAGATTGAATGAGTCGATAAGTTAAGAAAAAGATAAACGTACCATGAAATAAATAAACAGGAAAAGGGGAAGCAATCTAAAATATGTCCTAGCTTGGTGGATACAAATAAAATACTGAGACCTGGCAACTGTTAAGTATTGGTGTCTTTCGTTTTGATTTTGTCATACCATGGCAAGGTTTCATCTCAAGCACACTGGATTGCGCCATTAAAAAGTGTCAAAAAACGAGAGGTGATTGGTTTGGCAAGTCCTCGTCTGTTTTTCTCACAGTAGCACTTCCAAGGAAGAGAGGTCAAGCCCTCGGAGGGGGAGAACCAAGAGGACGAGGACACCATATATCCCCATGTCACAACAACAGGAAAAAAAGGTTGACTTGATGCATAGACATTAGCTGACACTAAATGTGAGGGCCAGTGCACAATATGAATTGGTACAGTAAAACACAGTGTAGTTCTGAGCAATGAAATCTACGTATCATCTATGTATGAACTAAATAAAAAGTTAAATTACACAACAGGGCGTGTTCACACCTAGCGTTTTTTGTGATAGGGAAAAGTTGAGCCGACCGCTTTTTCAACAAAAAAAAAAGCTGGCAGCGCTTTTTGTCCTAAAAGCGCTGAGAGCGTTTGTTCTATCGCCTAGCAACGAACCCACTCTAGACCCCGACGTTACTCGCCTACTACGTATCCAGGCTACCCTTACATCGTTGTTACAAAATAGCTAGAAACAGGCGATTGGCACTTGCATTGGCCCTAACTGACGACGAGGAGAATCATGTACCTGCACGTTTGCGTGTGCACGATATCACTCGGGGAAGGCAGCAGCAAGGTGCCGACCATCATAGTCCAGGAGCTTCATTTCGATGATGCGTGATTTGTGGAGTACTGTGATTGGTCAGTTGTCAAAAAAGCGCCTGACGTCAGGCGATTTTTTTTCCTTTTTTTTACGCTCGGTGCGGGAGAAAAAAACGGCGAAAGAGGCGTTTAAAAAAACGCCAGGGGCGTTTTACAAAAGTGCTCTGCTACATAGGAATATAATTTAAAAAGAGCGCTGGGAGAAAAAAAAAACCGCCAGGTGTGAACACGCCCTCAGAGTAAAAATACATTCCATGTGTTGTCTTTATCATGTTATTGTATCATACCCCAAATTCCCATCTGGGATTAATAAAGTACATCTTAAGTTATCTTATCTTATAAATAATACAAAAAGTTGACCTTTCTATCATATGTTTGGACTATAGCCCTCAGTAGCCAAGCTGAAAATGAAAAAGTCCAAAGGATTTAAATACTCATGTTATTTTCACATCCAGCTTCACCACAAAAATCTAAAGCACATGGCTTGTCCTGAATGCTACAAATTGTTTTCACGCACATGGGCCGCTCTGCGCTGTACAAGGAGCCGTCCGGCAGATAAAAAAGGTTTCTCGTCGACTATTTTAATCTGCTTTTTCCATGCATTGCAAAACCACTGCACAGGAGATTTGAAATGTGTCATGCTCACTACACTGTTAGTAAGGGTTGTAAGTATCTAACGTGTTTTTCTTCTCAGAAGGTATTTTGAGTAAGCAAATCAATGGAGGTTTCCAATGGAAGATTGTAGATTGCTGTGGCAATATAAACTCTGATAAGGTTACATTTATCTCTTGAAGAGCTTAACTGTATCTCACTGTGTGCCTGATACTCGTTGCTTTAGTTCCTGATGTGAACACTGCTCCACAATGTTTTTATTGGAATGCATAACCTTATTATTACTGATGGACCGGAGCTTTGTGGCAGCAAAAAAAATGTATTGGTCTGAAAAGTCATCTTGTGTGAGATTTCAAGCAGAAACATGGTAAAATGGCATCCATTATACGTTCATACTGTACATGTGTGTTTCTGTTTTTGTTTTTTTTTATAATGCAGTGCTGCATTCTTATAAGACCACTGTCATTTTCAATCAACCAGAGCACAGAATGAATGATGTGCTGTGCAGTGTCACTTCAAGAACTTAATTTATTGGCCTGATTTAATTTTGTCTGCAATGATCGCACCACATGTTAGTAATCACACCACATTTTAATCAGTAGACTAATTATATTGTTGAAATATTACTCTTGCCCAAGAAGACCTGGAGACACACACATTTGTATTCTAGCGGTTGTTGAATTTAAAAGTAGGTTGCTCTACAGTTTTGAAGAATCTTTGTGTATGTTTGCATTTTTGCGCGACAATGCAAACAGCTCCACTTGGGAATTTATTTTGCGACACAAAACATGAATAGGAGGCTTGGAATCTGGCCTTTTGCAATCTGACTCTGTGTATTTCTATTGTGGAATGTGTGAAATTGATTATCTTCCTAATCGTATAGTAGTCTACCTTGAAATGACTAAGTATGGCCCAATTCATAGGTTGTGTTTTTTCCCCCTGAAATGGATACACTGTCAGTTTAATATGCGTGGAAAATAAATATGCCCTCTGTACATCACGTACATCCTATCTAACAAATGGTGTTGATTACAGCAACTTAGTAAAACTCCACACTCTTGCAGTGGCTGGGAATGCTCACTATTTCCCAAACCCAAGGGACCCATACATCAACCAATCAGAAAGACACTGGAGTCAGTGCGAATGATAAAATTTGACAGCTGGTTGGACTGAGACCAAAAATGAACCAGGGCCAGAGGAAATCTGAACCAACAGTGATAATTTATCAATAAACTGTTTGGTTGTTGTATTTCCAGAGGAAGAGTCATCTCCAAGTGATGTTGGTCTTATTGTTCATGAATCTGCTTATTCTGGAATAAGCCTTAATTAATGGATTTCTCTCATTTTGCTCTTCCATAGGAGCCCTATAGGTCAGAGACATCTAATATGATCATTTGGACAGCTAATGGCATTTTAATGATTAGATACAAAGTCTTGAACTTTAATGCCAGTACTGCATCATCAAAAAGTCCAATAAACCACCCCACTATTTTAGTATATCATAAATATCCTAAGTCAACATTTTCTTCAGCAAGACGATAAACAAGTTTGAACCGACGGCTGTAAGTGATTTTAAAAAATGGGTTCAAACTGAGTGTCAGACCAAGTAGTATAGTAAAGACCTTCCGGACTACGATCCATCACTTGCTGTGATTCTACATCTGAATGACTTAACACTGGCCAGCTACAGCCCAACACACACTTATGAAGTCAAATCTCAAGGAAGGTCATCTGCTGGGGTCCAGAGGCTCATAAAGAAGCAGTAACGAGCCGTCTGCACGACCCCTGGTAGCTACATGGTGCTCTGATGCACAGGGCCCCTAGCTTGGACTTCAACTAATATTTTATAAGCTTCACATGCCACACGCCCAAAGCTAAAGAAGAAATGAAACAGATAGAAATGAATAGCAACAAATAGAATATGTATAGAAACATGAACAGATTAGAACAGAGTATAATAGAATATACTCTCTTTAGTCTCATTTGAGTGTACGGTCCTTCTCTTTGAAGAGCCTCATAAAAGGAAAAACAAACTCTTGTGTAGCCAAACATAATAATTATGGTTTATGTTGATGTATGCCAGAAAAGTAAATCAACAGACAACCTTGTAGAAGGTATATGTAATCTATGCATTTTCAGGCATATTCTTATGATTCCTGGTTATGGCATATTTCATATGGTATAAAACTGTTTCCATAAACAAGGGAAAGCCTCTTTGTAGTATTATTAAGGAGAGCATGAGAAGGATTAAAAGTCAAGTTATTGTTGACCATTGCTCAAAATACTTTGAGATATTGTACCCAATCATGGCATCAGAGATCAAATGGGGAAGGTAATCTGTAGTTGGAGAGGGGAGGAGTGCAGTTCTGCAGTAGTGTCTTTGGCAGTGGAACAAAGTCATAAATCCCACTGGGAAAATAGCATCTGATGACAAGAGGTCATCAGGCTTATGGCATGACCGGTGAAATTATCTACATTAGAGTCAATGGCAGAAAAGAGAGATCCTAGTGGCAGGTACGAGGCATGTGTGTGCATAATGTGTGCGTTTGCCCATATGCATGTGCGCATCTGTTTGCGGGTGTTAATGTGTGTATCTGTTGATTGGTGCTTTAACGGGGGCATGTGTGCAGCTCCCTCATGCAGCGCGTGTGACAATAAAAAAAAAAATGCTTTGACGTGATGTAATCCGATCGTCTGGGCCTCCCTTGAACTGCTACGCTATGAGCAGCATGAGGACACCAGGTGTACTCAGCTGTCTGCTCACTCCAAGGAACTTCAAAGACCACAGCCAAGGGCCAGAGCCGTATCATTTAAGAAAGGTATGATATTTTTTTTTGTGTCAGCAACTAAGTCAGACACTTTTTAGTGTCTGATACGAATGGATGTGCCCTACAACCAAATGTAGCCCAATAAATAACAGAACAGCATGCTCCAAGCATCTGAACACATGGCTGGCATTGCCCACAGACTTAGTAGAGAAAGTAATAATCAATAATAATAAGATTTTCATGTAAATAAATGTCTGTAAAGTCACTATCGGTCACCGAATGAGGTAACACAATGGTGTTTGAGCCTATGGCCCAAAGTTCGAGGTTGCCACTTTAAACCCCACAGTCTGGAAACTGGACTACATGGAAACCCATCCCCTGGTCTCATGCATTGATGCACAAGATTTATCAGCAATCAGAAAAAAAACAGGCAAACCAGGCAACTACCGTGTTTTAAAACCGCAGCCGTTTGTTTCTTCCGCTGGGAAAATACGCTGACAAGAGACCAGCATTCCCTATACGATAAGAGTACAGCAAGAGCCGGAGTATAAACTTCCTTCCTCCCTTTCATACAATACGCAATTGTAGAGGCCCACCCTCCCCTCACTACCAAGAAACATTGTCGATGTTGAAGATATCGCTCAACAAACCTTGATTGGGGCCCAGTTGCTGGATTGCTTCAGAAAGGAAAAGCCTATACAACACAAATAAAGTCATGTTGTGTTTTGCGAGATAAGGCCTAACAAAGTGTCCTGGGAGCCCGCGCCACCGTTAGCCCACTGACACGGACCACCACCCATGCATCCCCACCCACCCTCCCTACTCCGACCCTCTGTACCCCACCCTCCCTACCCCGACTCCCTACCCCACCCTCCCTACCCTGACTCTCTCTACCCCACCCTTCATACCCTGACTCTCTCTACCCCCACCCTCCCTACCCCGACCTTCGCTACCCCACCCTCCCTACCCTGACTCTCTCTACCCCAACCTTCCTACCCTGACCCTCTCTACCCCACCCTCCCTACCCTGACCCTCTCTACCCCACCCTCCCTACCCTGACTCTCTCTACCCCACCCTTCCTACCCTGACCCTCTACCCCACCCTCCCTACCCTGACTCTCTACCCCACCCCCCCCTTCTCCGACCCTCTCTACCCCGACCCTCCCTACTCCGACCCTCTCTACCCCACCCTCCCTACCCCACCCTCCCTACCCTGACTCTCTACCCCACCCCCCCCCTACTCCGACCCTCTCTACCCCGCTCTACCCCCACCCTCCCTACCCTGACTCTCTACCCCACCCCCCCTACTCCGACCCTCTCTACCCCTCCCTCCCTACTCCGACCCTCTCTACCCCACCCTCCCTACCCTGACTCTCTACCCCACCCCCCCCTACTCCGACCCTCTCTACCCCTCCCTCCCTACTCCGACCCTCTCTACCCCTCCCTCCCTACTCCGACCCTCTCTACCCCACCCTCCCTACCCTACCCCACCCTCCCTACCCTGACTCTCTACCCCACCCTCCCTACTCCAACCCTCTCTACCCCACCCTCCCTACCCCCACCCCTGGCCTCTCAGCCACCGCTGCTCTGCTGTATTGACCCTGATAATGGGGATAATGGACGCTTTTCCTCCTATCTATAGGAGGACCAAACGGTAAATGCAAACCTTTTGCTTTCTGAAATTCAGGCTCCAAAGTGCATGGCATCAAACCGTTACAAAGTCAAGAGAGGCACAGCCGGACCTAATAGGCTTTATGCCGAGCGTCACGTGACCAAACCGGAAAACAGGTCTCCTGACTTCCGGTTGTCGGAAAAGCCGGTAGCAGCGGTAGGAACTGACGGCGACAGCTATTGACTTGGCCTAGTTCGCCCTTTTTACTGTTGGCGTTTTATTTGATTTTAACATCTGAATGTTAGTGAGAAGAAAAGATGGATGAAAAAAAAAAAAAAACAGCGGTAAAAGCTAGCGAGTGAGTCCGGGAGAGGGCTGCTCTCCTCGGACACATTACTCTGAAGCCCCGGTGACGGTCTGGAAGGATTAATAAATAAAATAATGCGAGCGCGGTACAGCGGACCTGAACCGGATGTGATGAGACCTGTTTTGCAGAATGCGGAAGTATGTTGCGCATAACCCCAATTGCTGTTTCCACGAAAACTTTACAGTAGGCAGGCAGTCTCTATTTTTTGAACTTTTTTTTGAACACTCTGCCATTTCTCAGTGTCTCTCATCTGATTCTGTGCAGATTTTAAGGAGTTTACAGGAGGACGATCGCTTGGTATTCATTTGGGACAGTATCCTCTAATGGTGACCAATGACCATCGAGATTTTCAACAACCACTAAATCATGCAATATCACAGCCAAGTACATTAGGGCTGTCTATTCATATGAACTTCTAATGAACTGTGGTTGAAGTGGTCAAACAAAGTCAATTTGTCACGTAACTAAATGCAGCAGATTTAGAAGGATTTGCGCCTGGCAGGCACACAGATAGATTTCTCTGGTCATGTTCATAACACTTTGAGTTAAATCCATTGGTGTATTACATGAACTGAATG
>JAOPHQ010001711.1:90000-297500 GCA_030340625.1 Merluccius polli | reverse complement strand
CAGTTGTCTATATGAATATTTCCATTTGAGAACAGAATTGCATTTGTTTTGATAAGTGCATGGCATACTCAAATTCAATTTGACACATCTTATCAGACATCTTGGGTCATCTATTTCCAGCATACGTTTCCCTGGGTATTTTTTGGGAGAACTACAGAGAGCTGTATTTTTTATTTTTCCTCTGGCAGGACTGGGTGACTACTCACACTCACATAGCAAACATAAAGGCCCTCACTGGCCTTCAGAGGACGACAGCATCAAAGCACATTAAAGTAATGAGACTTTACTGCATTAAGTTAACTTATGCAAAAGTCCACTCCATTTCATATATATATATATATATATATATATGAAATGAATATGGTAATGTGGGCGACAATGACGAGCAAAAACGGAGCGAGAAGAACAAGAAGAATGAGAAGGACCAACCATGGAGCAAGAAGGGCTTTCTAATAATTTTTTTGTACCTCTGGAAAAAAAATGAATAGCGTTTTTTGTGTTGAGAAGACTTGTAAATTAATTGGTCTGGGAACTTTTTTTTTGCCAGGTTTCACCTCTTTTTGATTATACGCCCGTTCAATGGCAAAACATTTCCGTTGGATTTTATAATGTTAAAATGTTAAATGTTAAAAAGGCATATGAATAACTATAGAGAAAGAGAGAGGCGGGGGGAGCGAGAGAGAGAGATTTGTATTTGTATTTTTACCAACAGGTATGTCTGTTGATTCCTTTGGTGTTGTCAAAGCCTTCGTGTGTCTGTGTGATTTGTGAGGAAAAGGTGTTTCTGATATACTGGTAGAGTTCACAGCAGGTTGGAAAGTGCAGCTCGGTTTCCACTTGCTTTTGTGTGCAGTGGGTGCACAGCACAGCAGCAGTCTGTCTGACTTATCTCAGCTTTCGGTCTGTCTCAGTGGTCAAGTATTCCGCTACTGTGTACTCTCCTTTTAGGGCCAAATAGCACTCCAGTTTACTCTGCTTACTTTCTTTTGTTGATTTTTTACAAATGGATCCAGTACTTCTCTTTTTGTTTCTTCACAATTTAGCAAGGTTGCCTTGGGGCTCTGTGGTGTCCTTGACTTGTCTCTCAGGTCTCTCAGGTGATCTTTAGACCTAAGCAATTTTATATAATTCTGCTCTGTTTTTCTGAATTAATGAGATATCTCAAAATCCTAAGAGAAGCTCTCGTTCCTACTTGACAGCTTGATTTCAACTGGGAATTCCTCGTTCATGGGAAACAGTTGCAGTCCCCAATCCCCATCACGAGCGGGGTTCAGCTGGTTACCCTCGACTGTCGGCGAAGGGCAGGCACGCGCTGATCCACTCAGTGTGGCACGCGTGCATTCCCTGTTACCGGTGGTCACCATGGTTTGAGACAAGCATGCTACTGGCAGGATCAACCAGGATGGCCATAGTCTGCTCTGTAGAGGAATCGGGCCGCGAGATTGATTTGACCCTGTACTTGAAATCATATAGCGCTGTTGGATGGTTGTTTGACTACTGGCCATTGCTATAGAGCCGAATGCATGAGAACCACGAGACTCAATCCAAACACAATGTCATCAAAACAAAGTGGGGTGAGCAAAAATTGCCGATAGCAGTTTTAAACAAAATATTGCTGGTATCGAATTAGTGTGTAGGGTATGGGTCTCACATTCCTGATTTCTTAAAATAGCCTCTTTAAGGGTCTCAAGACATCCTCTGTCAGCCGTTAACATGCTGCATCCTGGACGGGGGGTTAGGGAATACTTGGGGGCAACGGGTTTAAAACAGGAAGAGCATCCAACCAGTTCTCATGGAATGAGATGCAATGTAGAATGCAATGTAGTTTCAACAGCATGTTTTACATCCTCTTTACATGCGGGCAAACAGCAAATAGTGTGAAACTCAAATCACAGGACAGCTCTGAAACTAGTCCAATAATATCCTGGGGTGACTTACAAACAATAGTTTACGTTTGATAAACGGATCTGCGTTATCGACTGCTTTGTCCATAGAGTGTAAACACACTTAAAAGTGTCTTTATGGCTACTTCTACGGTGGCTAACAAACAGCGAGTGACCCCACCATGTGTGTTGGTACTCCACCTACTCCTGATTGATGGTGGTACACATGTATCCTCTGTTTACCACTCAAGGCTTTGTCTTACACTCATGCTCCACTAAGAGTAGAAAGGAAAGGGAGGAAAAAAAGTACTTAACTTAAACTTTCCACGCCACTGAGGCTAGACCCAAAGGAAAGTTGATTTGGTGGGGTGGGGGGGTTGAAAGAGAGGCAGCTATTGTCCAGAACAAGGAGGGGAAGGGGCTTGCATTTGAGCGTTGGGGGGGGGGGCAGAGTGGGAGAGATATTTGAATTTCTACTAAACTCTGTCACAATAAAAGCGATTGTGACTTGCGGCTGGCTTGTACACGACTTGCGCGAAGAAATGCAGATTGCCGTCACCATGGTGATTGTGTTTGATGGAAAATATTAATCATTATAAACCATCTGAATGGCATGTCTACCCAGAGGCTGTCCAGCCAGGGTGGTTTTGACAATATTCAGGAAAAATAAAAGAATAGACTGATTAAGAGAATTAAAGTTCAAAGAAACACACATTTTTCACTCCACCAAAAGAGCCCAATGAAGGACAATGATTGTTTTTTGGATAAACGTTTGGATTTGGCACATTTTATCTTGAAGGTTTGAAAGGGGGATGAATGGTGAATGGCTAACCCTGGCCCAAGTGAGATCATAAGTAAAGAATGTACTGACCATGTGGAACAGGAAGCCTTGAGTGGATACCTATGAATATGTGGAGACAATGAGAAGGCTGGGTCATAGTTATGGAAGGGAAACATCAAGAGCACAACAATGTCTTCCATACGTCCAAGGGCTGTGTGAGTCACACTGTGGTCCCCATCATCACTCATGCCCATCGTCGGTCAGCCGTCATGACATCCTTTCTTATCATTTCACTGCTAACCTTTCTCCTCACCCTCTTTTCAACACCCTCTTCCTCTATCTCTAATCTCTCCATTGCTTGCTCTCTCTCTCTCTCTCTCTCTCTCTCTCTCTCTCTCTCTCTCTCTTTCTCTCTGAGTGTGTTGCGGGGGCTTCAGGCTTCAGCTGGAGCAGGGGGTTGGTGAGGAATGCTGGGGTCTTGTTCAGGGGTCTTGACCAGTCTGCACTCCAGTGATTTCTGCTGCTGGGAGTTTGTGTTTTCCCATAGAAGCTTCTGGTCTAGCACCTACGCACTACGCGCGCTCTCTCTCTCTCTCTCTCCCTCTCCCTCTCCCTCTCTCTCTCTCTCTCTCTCTCTCTCTCTCTCTCTCTCTCTCTCTCTCTCACACACACACACAAACCATAATGAAATATTACACAAATGCATACACACACAGACATACATCTAAATAGAGCACACAAGCCTAAGCCAACATTGAGCCAGAAGAACTTAACATGGTAACTTGTAAACCAACCAAATCACTCTGTAGCGACAGTGTGACTTTACGCCTGGCTTAAGCGAACCTCTAAAGGGTGAGCCCTGTGAAGTCCCCACCGACACACCCAAGTAGTTTCCTGTCCAGAGCGAACACTAACGGTTTGATTCCCCCTGTTTCGGCTAGTAACATGGCTGAAGATCCTTGGGGCCTGACATGGAAGGGGCGAATGGGTAGGTCAAGGCAGTCGCATTTCCCTGTTATCGGGAAAAGACAGTAGATGGGGAAACCTGTAGCATCTAATCAGTCCTTGGCGAGTCCTTTTCTTTAGCAGGAAACACGTCACCCTCATGTTTTCCAAGGCCTCGCCCCAACTGGCTTCTTCGTCTGCAGTTCACCTTGATGTAGAAGTTGTGAAGACAGGATGCCAAAGTTATGGTTATTACATAATAACCACGTACTGTTGTGTCGGTTACTGGACATTTGGGTCACTTAAAATAGAAAGGATATGCGATTTACCAATAGCAAGGTTGAACAGGATATAGCTACTAAAAGCTATCTCCAACACTTTCTGGTGACAACAAATTAGAACCGGCGGCCTCCGGACTAAAGATGTGTATGCAAATGTGCTGTGGGAAATCACACACATCAACAATTAATGACTCAAGGGTTCAGGTTCAGGTTGATGCGGTTCATAACCTCCACTGCAATAGTAAAGGGTGTTGGTCCACTAAAATGCCCGCTGAAGGTGCGGACCTCTGGTTGCGTAAAAAGGAAGGATTTGGTCCTCCAGGAAACAAACACAGGAAGTTGGCGACTGTTATTTTCATGCAAGAAATAACTGTAGCACCAAAGACAATGAAATGACCCGCAAGAACTTGTACAGGTCCTTGAGTGACTCCTCATCCCAAATGTGTCATTAAATACAACCAAAATGTGTTTGTCAGGTTACACATTTGGGAAGGATTTCCTTCGATCGTATCGGACAGACGCTTCCCCTTGCCATTGCCATCCTTTGATGCTTATCGGCTCAGCTGTGGAGGATAAGATACATATCAAGGAAGGAAATTCATTCAAAATGGCGTATTGTTCTCCACCACACATCTTTTGGCCTGAGCATTTTGTTGTCAAAGTGAGGTAATGGGATACGCAACACTGCATTGAGTATTGAGATTCATTTCAAAGGAATGGAAATGGACCACAGCCATTCCCATGCTTCAGAATTGTTTGTAGAGCGCTACGCACACTTGATACGAATTTAGAAATAACACAAGTAGGGACACGCGCACACGCACGCGCACGCACGCGCACGCGCACATATTTATACATATAGTATATTTAAAACTAAGTCTTTATCTACATATGTTTTAGCATGTTTATGGCTATTTATATTTAGAATGGGTTTTACGGTCGAGCTGCACAGCTAAAACAAACAAACGTTTTTCACGACGTGAAGGAAGGACGGTCTACTCTGCGCACGACGCCGTTTGCGCAAAGAACGCGCATGGGGGGTTTTCAGGAAGTGGCGAAGAGGTCAGCTGACGACTAACCCAAAAAACAAGTCAAAACAAGTATGGCGGCCGCCGTGGACGGGCTTCGGCGTCCGCTGGTTCTCCTCCTCGGGACCACGCGAACCACGGTTTCCGCGGCGGCGTAAAATGGTGGCGGACGACGACTGCGCTGCTGGCGAGAGCGGAACCGCCAGAACCAGAACCGCGGAGGCGGCGCGCGACGCCCGCCGTCGGTCCCTTTTGAACGCAAACATCCGGCCGCCGTCAGGTGCGCGTGCGGCGGCGGCGCGCTGCTCCCGGCGCACCAGCAGCACGCGGAGCGGCACCTCACGTAAATTAAGATATTTACGTGTCGCTTTTCTTATTTTTTGGGGGGTTTTGCGCTCTTAATGTGCGTATAATGTGCTTCTTAATCCACCTGACTTAAGGTAGACCGCTAGTGTTGTGAGTGTGTGTGTGTGTGTGTGTGTGTGCTAAGGGTCGGCGACGACGCCATGGCTCTGGTGAACTTTCTGCTCTTTCCTCTGCTCATTTCCACGGTGGGAAAATGCATAGACGTGCTGTGCTTCCTGCTGGACCTGAACTTCGTGGTGGTCCACACGGTGGTGCGGTCCGTGTTGGCCGTCTTCGCGTTTGTGAACCACCTGCCCTGTTAATGATGAGCTTTCTGGTCGGACTCTGGAACTGCGTCGTCTCCTGTGTGCTGTCCGTGGCGGAAGCCACTTCCGTCGTGACGCACGGCACCGCCCACATGGCCGGAAGTTGCCTGCTGGCGCTGGGGGGTCTACTGGAGAGCCTGAAGATGGTGGGCTACCTCTCCATGCACGTCCTCCTCCGCGGCCGAGAGTATCTCTGCAGGGGCCTGCTGTTCGTCCTGGAGTGCTGCGGCATCGCCGCCAGCCTGGCGCTCTACTTCGCCAACACGGTGGTCAACTACGTGCTCATCGGCACGCAGAACGCGTACTCGGCGCTCCTCAGCGTCTGGCACACGGTCTCCAGTCCCATCCAGAAGGTGGTGGAGCTCACGCTGACCCTCGTCACGTTCCTCTACAGCAGCCTCGTCGGCACCTCCACCTTCCTGTGGACGCCGTGCAAGCTGGCGCTGGACTTCCTGGTGTCGCTGGCGCAGATCTTCGTCAGCATCTTCATCACGAACGTCTACGGCTTTTTGCTGACCGTCGCCATCGCCGCGGCGACCACCGTCTACCTTAACCCGGAGCTGGCCCGCCAAGTCCAGCGACGGGCCGCGCGTCACGCCGATTCGTCCCCCGCCCTGCGGAGGCTGTTCTCGGACGCGCGGGCCCTGACCCGGGGCCTGCGGAGGGTTCCCGGGCCACGTCCCCGGCGCCGTGAGACGCGTCCGGAGGCTCCTGCACCGCCTGCACCTGCAGGAGAGGATGCTCTGGAGGCAGCTGTCCCGGCAGGGCAGCTGGCTGAGCCTTGCTCTGCGCATGCGAGCTCGGAGGAACGACGACGACGACGACAGCGTCAACCGCAACGACAACCGAGTCGGCGGCGACGGGGACCCCGGAGATGAGCGGCGGGACCCGCCGGACGGGAGAGCGGGAGACGCGCCCTATCGGGAGCCGCCGCCGCCGCCGCCGGATCAGGCCTACCCCAGCTCCAGCACGGACAGACCCCTGAAGCAGCTCCGGGCCGCGGGTAAGGAGGAGGGCCTCCCGCCCGCCGACAGCCTGCTGAGTCTGCTCAAGGAGCAGGAGGAGAGGAAGAAGTGCGTGATCTGCCAGGACTGCAGCAAGACGGTGGTGCTGCTGCCCTGCAGGCACCTCTGCCTGTGCAGAGGCTGCACAGACATCCTGCTGCGGCAGGCCCTCTACCGACAGAACTGCCCGCTGTGTCGACACATGATACTCAACACGATGGACGTGTACCTCTGAGGGGCCGCTCTAGCCCTGCGCTGGTGGTGGTGGTGGTGGTGGGGGGGGGGTTCATGCCAGAACGCCGTGAGCCTGCACATACTTAAAAACAGTGTTGTTTTTCGACTGTTAACTGATGCTGTTGTTGCTTCAAGACCACAGGCCTATGCAAGTCTGCAAGGGTTTTAGGCTGACCACACCAAGTGACACAGGCGCCACAATAATGCTTTTATGTGTTTTGGGCGTGTGAATGGTAGAAGAGATAAATGGGTTGTGGTCGCAGCAGTGTGTATATGCTGACACTAATACTAAACTGTCTATAACATCTAACGCTTGACCCAGTTTGCTGTCGGCAAAGGGTCACTGACCAAATGTGCAGTGTGTTGCAGAATGTTACACATTATACAGTGACATTTTATTTTTGTTGCATAACTGTAATTGTATTATCTGTGAAACAAATATGCCTTAACGCATTTAAAAGAGAAAGCGACTAATCGTTTGATATTGCTCTGAGACACTATGTGCCCATGGCCACCACTACAATTGTACTTGCTTTGCTAAGCAGCGGCCATACCAGGTAAAGTAAAACCTATGTATCCACTTAAAGGGATTCACAATGAGGAAATTAAACTACTTGTGTTTGCCAAATACAACCTTTTAATTAGTTATTCTTATTCCAGTCTTCCATCATTTGTTAGCTAATAAAAGGTTTGTATATCCCATAATTGTAATGTTTTAAAACATATTTTTTCCTGATAAGTGACCATACATGTACTTATGTGTTTACCATACTTCATCTACTTGCTAAAACACTTATTAGTATATATTTTTTAAACATTAAAAGGTATTATGTGCCGCCTTGTCTTATTTGACGAATACATATTTTTCGTAGTAATTGGGTACGTGTGACAGAGCAAGAGGATGCATTGATTAAATGATGCTTTATAAAATTCTAACGCTATCATTTACACCAACCAAGTACCACTGCTGCCCCTAAACACCACAACTTTTGTATTGGACTGCATGTCCCTTTTTTAATAAGACTATGATTCAAACTCCAGTTGGACCAGTTTATTGTTTACTAGAAACTAAAAAATCCTCTCAGGTATTTCTTAAGACCTTTGCCCCGAAGCCTTGCTAATGAATTGACATGAATTGACAACGTCGTACATGCTGTTTGTTGTGAAGGTGCTCACAGTGAGTGACTGGGGCTGTTGCCGAACTGATCACTATGTGGCATCAAGTCATGAATGTATTGTAATGTGTGTTGTGTCACCTCTCAAATGTTTTGAGTTCATAATAAAAACCATTGTGTAAAGATGACTGTTATTGTCTCATCAAATACATTTTCTCTATAATCAATAAGCTTAGATATTACCTGCAAAAGTCATACTTTTCTTCTAGATTGTAGGACGTTTGCACTGTAGGAAGACTGCCATTCCATTTTGCATTCCCTTCCCGCTTGGTTTACAGTTTTGTGTGCTTGTTCCCTTTCTCCACTTGACCAAATCTGGATGTATTTATTTGATGCCCCTCCCACATAAACAACCAATGACGCTCTTTCACACATGGGAAAAGCTAACTATTTTAGAACTGCACTGAAAAGGGGTGTGTTTTGTTAAGGCCTCCTCCACTGTTTCATGGTTAATGGTCTCTGGTTCTGGTCGGCGATGGCATGCGTCTGAACCTCAGCTGGAACATTTAGTCTTGTGGTGGGAAGAAAGAGCAATGTCACTGTCAAGACATTGATTCAGCACTCTGGACAGCACCGTGCGGCCAACTACTGATCAGTTACAATCGGTAACACATCCTAGCATCTGTCTGCATTATACTGTAAGACCAGAGGGACTGTGCTACATGATAGCAACAGACATCCATAATAAGCACGGACATCCATGCGAGCCTCTGTCCTCTGATAGATGTCAGAAGCCAGGGATTGTTTGCATGTCTGCTGACACAGTGAGCCTACTCTCTACAGTATGTATATGTAACGGGTATATTAAAACAGTGTTAACAGAGAACAGGAAGTTTGATGTCAGGGGGAAGCCCTGAGAGTAAACGGAGAAGATGTTCATATACACAAGGGACTCGATCTTTAGCCTTTGATCCCCTTGCTGTTGCGGCTCGAAGCAGTGTGGGAAAATGACACAAAACTCAAGCCCACCTCAGAGTTAGTAGTGCTTTTTTAAATCTCCAATTTTTCACTTTGCTTCCTGTTAACTTGTCTACTAAATTCCCTCTACATAACTGTCTATCGTTGTCATCTTAAGCCACACAGCTATCAGTCTTTTTTTTGTTTATCACACAGGTTTTCGCCATGTGATAAAATACAGATAGATTTCCTATAGATTTCTCATAGATCTACTCACGTTGTGTGTGACAATGATGTCACACACAACATTGGATTGGTATTCCCCTATCTGCCTTGCTGCTCTGTGACAGCTCAGCTTGGAAAGCTGAGCTTTGTGTCAGACTGGGTAACTATAATTGCCCAGCTTGCCCGGCTTTTAACGTATAACTTATGTCTCTTTTTATGTTTTTGGTGTGTTTTATTATTCTCCCTTTTAACCTGTAAAGTGTCTTTGAGTATCTTGAAAAGCACTACACAACTAAAATGTATTATTATTATTATTATTATTATTATTACTGTTTAGATGTTTAGATAATAACTATGTGTAATAATATGTAAGATTGTGTTGGACCCTAGGAAGACTAGCTGGTCGTCAGATGTCAGCTAATGGGAATCAAATAAACAAATAAGTATATGGGTTATAACAAAAGATGTAACAGTAACAAATAACAGTGCTGTGAGTATCGATACTGTATTGGAAACGGAGATGCGCAATACTCGACTATCAAGTATCGCATCTCTGTTTCCAATACAGTATTGATACTCACAACACTGTTATTTGATTTATGGATTGACTTATGGACATTTGTAGATCGTTGTCTCAAGTTTGACCCAATGTCCACAGTTGGTTTGCAGTGCTGTAGTACTGTTTTGTAATACATTTAATATTGTATCTCAGTGTAATCTCAGTGAAGACATCTCAGTCGTATGACCACCAGGTGGTATCCCTAGTAGTATTGCAACATATTACCTATATATTAAATAAAAAGTGACACTACATTGTATCACTCAAAGTCAGACACACAATCTGCAGTTTATGCCAACAGCCTCTGGTAATGAGGGCACACTGCAGCAACAGAGACCAGAATGTAAGCGGGTGCCAAGAACAGAGGCCCTTCATAGTGATGTTGACAGCAAGGAAAGGAGATAAGGAGAAATACAGAAGAGGCTAATTGCTATTGGCCCCCATCCACCACTGACACAATGCTAATTAAGAGGTTTGTCACAATTAATCCAGATAATCCTGATAGCCTCCTTTCCAAAGGCATGTGATCAGTGGTTTATGGGGGATTAGAGGAGAGAGGCACACATCAGGTCAGAGAGCAACTTAATAGCCCCCCCCCCCCCCCCCCTCGGTAGTTGACCTCTCACCTTCACACAGAGAGGAAGATCTTAACCGATGAAATGGGCTACTGTTTGAGCCCCATCCATCCATACCCCAAATGTAGGACTATAATCTCTGGAATGTCACTGTTGTCTAACTCAGCGGTTCTCAAAGTGGGGTCCGGGGATCCCCGGGGGTCCGTGGCGTATGGCCATGGGTTCTGCAAAATAATGAATACAAAAATGTAAAAAAAATAAAAACAAGCATTCCTTTGATTTACTGGCGTGATTTTCTTCAAGGGACCTGAAAGTTCATTGAGCCATTAGGGGGAGCACAAGATTTCCAATGCATTTTATTAATACATTTCCTGGCAAGTAAAACAAGAACAATATATATTTTGTGGGTGCATTGTTCAATGGGTGAGATTCAGGTTGCAAACTACAATAATGGTAGGGGGTCCTTGTAAATATGGCTTGAAAAATATTGAGAACCCCTGGTCTAACTGAACCAATAGAAAACACAGATAATCAATTAATTTAAATATTTAAATTGCAAAACTTTTTATCTATAGCAACAAAACAGGATTAGTTTCAGTGTTCCAGACCTATAGGTGGGATCCTGTAAAGTTATGGTTTTCATAGAGTAGGCCTATTATACCACAATATTTTGCAAGCAGTTATTCTTACCCATTATGTAGGGGTGTGACTAACAACTGTATGCTCTTCAAAATAGCGCCTAGACAGTTCATCTGTAGTCTGTCATGCATACGCATAAAACATTTTGAGGAAAAAAGCAAGTTTGTTGTTTGGTCAATATTACGCTATTGTCCTGTTGAATAAGTGGGATGTCTGGTTTGAAAGATCTTGCCCCGATTATCTGAAACACAAATTGTTCAGCTAGGGTGTGAGGCTGTACAGGATGTTTTGCAGATGTTTGTTAGCCCCCTACGGAAGCGTAATACATTCACTTGAGAAAAAAAAAAGATTAAAAGATTATTCTGAGGAACGTTTTCATGAAACAAATAATTCTGCTGTTTTTCCTGAATGAACGAGATATTTCAAAATCCCAAAAGAAGCTCTCATTCATACTTGAGAGCTTGATTTCAACTGGGAATTCCTCATTCATAGGAAGCAGTTGTAATCCTCATCACAAGAGGGGTTCAGGGGTTAGCAGGCATGTGCTGATCAGCTCATCCACGTTACCCATGGTCACCATGGTAACACATAGTGTACCATCACCATGGTAGGCACATAGAGTACCATCTCCATGGTAGGTACATAGAGTACCATCACCATGGTAGGCACATAGAGTACCATCACCATGGTAGGCACATAGAGTACCATCACCATGGTAGGCACATAGAGTACCATCACCATGGTAGGCACATAGAGTACCATCACCATGGTAGGCACATAGAGTACCATCACCATGGTAGGTACATAGAGTACCATCACCATGGTAGGCACATAGAGTACCATCACCATGGTAGGCACATATTACCATCACCATGGTAGGCACATAGAGTACCATCACCATGGTAGGTACATAGAGTACCATCACCATGGTAGGTACATAGAGTACCATCACCATGGTACATGATTTCACCACTTGAAATCATATAGGTGCTCGGAGGGTCAGGATGATTAGCAGCAGCAACCATAACACTTACTCCAGGCAGGTGACCTTCTCGCAGGATTTGAAGTATCTCGTTAATCAATTCAATTAATTCAGAAAAAACATGTTTCTCAAGTGAATGCATTATGCTTCTGTAGCCCCCTAACCATAGAGGCCCTAATGACCTGATGTAGGACAGTGGTACAGTGCTGCCCTCTAGTGGACACACATTTAAACACAGAGCTGCGGTGTTTTGCTGTCCTGACTGTAACATCTTTAAGATGTCTCTGAGGAAAGGGGACGTGCCTTAACTTTACATTCATGAATGGCTGAGGATGGTTTAATGGATATTGACAAGAGGTTTGGCCTCCCAGACCCAGACAGACAGCCAAACAAAACCTGTTATGTCAACCCAGAGTGATGTCACTGTCTGCTGCATGCCCACTACATACTAGTCCTGAACTAATGGAAATAGCTGAGTGATGCCAAGGCATAGTAGATTAACTTCTCTCCATCCGTTCTTATGTCCTTGGAAAACAAATGCTTTATTTATAGTTTTAGTCTTGGGGTATTGGTGGGGGTGGGGGGGAATCACATTTCCACATCAGTGAGGTATTTAACCATATAAAGCTGTCTGTCTCTGTGTCTAATTTTAAAACTTCTAGATGAAAGATGTGACTCTGAGTCACCATTCCTCTTGCATTAATGTCATCACCAAAATTTTAAAAATAAGTAAGCAAACATCTCAGTTTGTGCGTCATATTGGGTCTTTGTGGGTAGCATTACATATCACACAGATAAACAGGATGGAAATGACCAAATTATGTCTCTGTTCCTCTGTTTTAGTAGGCTACTCATTTGTTTTACAACCAATACGTTTTGCTGTCCAACTTGGCCTATAATGATTCAATAATAATCTAAACAACGTCAACGCTGACGTCAATAATAACATCAATCACGTTTTAGTTATGAGTTTTAGGTCAAAAAGTAGTCTGTCTTGGATGACTGGATGACTGTGATTGGTTAAAGAAAAAGACAGTGTTGTTTTTCCTCCCTATGCCAGAATGATGTTGAGCCAGACCTTCCTCCAGGCTGGCCCAGGTGTGGAGATAGGGCTGGCTAGGGAACACAACTAAAGACTAGGTACACACACAACTAAAGACTAGGTAAAAACACAACTAAAGACTAGGTACAAACACAACTAAAGACTAGGTCAAAAAACACAACTAAAGACTAGGTCAAAAAACACAACTATAAAGACTAGGTACAAACACAACTAAAGACTAGGTCAAAAAACACAACTAAAGACTAGGTACAAACACAACTAAAGACTAGGTCAAAAAACACAACTAAAGACTAGGTCAAAAAACACAACTAAAGACTAGGTACAAACACAACTAAAGACTAGGTCAAAAAACACAACTAAAGACTAGGTCAAAAAACACAACTAAAGACTAGGTCAAAAAACACAACTAAAGACTAGGTACAAACACAACTAAAGACTAGGTCAAAAAACACAACTAAAGACTAGGTCAAAAAACACAACTAAAGACTAGGTAAAAACACAACTAAAGACTAGGTAAAAACACAACATAAAAGTTAATATCAAGATGGCGACCATGGCAGTTCGGTTTTGAAGTTCTAAGTGGCGGCTTCTGGGGCGGCTCCCTGGCTCTGATTGGAAACCCAAAAATAGAAAATAAATTAAATAATGAATAATAATAATAATAATAATTATTATTATTATTATTATTATTATTATTACACTTTTTAGAGCGTTTTCAACACAAAATAAAAGTTTTGTTTAATATTAGAAATAATCAGTATGATTTTATCTATTATTATAATAATCATAATAACAATAATAATAATAATTATTATTATTATTATAACAATAATAAAAAATCGTACTTTTTTTTATTAAACAAAACTTTTATTTTGTGTTGAAAACGCTCTTAAAAGTGTGTTGTTTGTGTGTGGGCGTTACCATGTATACGTGGTTCAACGTCCTCTCAGGACCCCCTGGTGGCACCTGGTGGGGCTTCAGGTGATTGGTCCGAGCCACGGTGGTTCGGACCAATCACAGCGTCCTACCGGCCGGTGTGGGCGTGGTTTAGGTGATGTCGGCAGCGAGAAGCAACTGTTGTTCGTTCGGAAAGAGCGATGGCGGCTCTTAAGGGAGGTTAATAGACGCTGCTATAGCATCAGTTATATCTGAAGTGCGGAGTATTTCTTCATTTAAAGAGGAGCTTCTCGCCAGATGGTTCATCCAATCACCTGCCAAGTGTGTTTTGAATGTGCCTGCTCTTTTCCCGTCAGTTTCCAAGGACGACTTCCCAGATGGCTCAGTGTAACAAACCATCTGGCGCGTCGGGTTAGTTTCTAATGGGATAACCCAGAAGTCAGCCATTAAAAGGGGTAGGCCTGCAAAACCATCTCCATCAGTTAAACGGCTATTAATGCCCCCCAAAATGCCCCCATTTCTCCAGCTTGCTCACATAAATGCCCCCCTCGCACCACCTAGTGGCCAGTTTAGCAGCCGCCACTGGATCTGAACCAGCCAGTTGCTAAAAAATGTTTCATTTTTAAATGTTTTATTTAAAAATACTCCGACTTTTTGGGGAATACGGCTAGGCCTATTGTTCTCCTCCCCACAGCCGAACGAGAAGCACTACCGTTGGTCCTCAGCCCCAACGCCGTCGACCCACGTGGTCATATCAGCGGCAGCCGTGAGGTGGACTAGCGCCTCCAGCGGTGAAGTGAGGGGACATTACATCACGTCAGCTTGTCCAAAGTAAGGATATTTGAGCGATTTCACTCATCTTTGTGTTTCTAATGACCAAAAAAACCATCTTGATTGTTTCAGAGCTACATTTTGAGTAGGTTCGTCTTTCATCTCTGTGCGACTCGTCGCGTCACTAGCATGCGTATTTTGCACCGGAGCAAACTTGAGTAAATTGTAAAAAGCGAAATGATGATTTTAATAATTAAATTTTAATAATAAAAAAAACAGTGCTTCTCATTTGACTAGGGGTAAATGGAAAGTAACATTATTTCCCCCCAAAATGGGAGTATTTCTTTAAATGCACGTAGCCTGCAGCCTGTAGCCTCACGGCCCAGTACACAATGAGTACACAATGAGTACACAATGAGTACCTGTTGAACTTTGTTAACTAACAAGGTTAGTTGACAAAGTTTCAATGTAATTAGCTGCATAGGCCAAATCGCTTGAAAAAAAAATGGTACACCAAACTGCTATTACGTATTTTTCCACTTTATTAAAAGTAGTATACACTTTTCATATCATAGCCAACATGGTTATGAGTCCTTTCCACTGTCAAACTCAATCAGCTATAGCCAAGCAATACCTTTCAAATGAAGCAGGGAACATCACTACTTAGTTATAACAACATATTGATTTGTCCTGAGTCATTAAAGCAAAATTATCTTGTTTATTATTATTTATTGTACAAATACATGTCAGGACTTACAACATAACCTGTCCCCTATTTCCGTATCCAAGTAATAACCCGTGTAATTCAAACAAGCAAATACAAACAGGCCTTGAAAAGGTTGGGTTGTGTTTTGACTGGTCTAAGAGGAATGAGGTGTGTGGAGATTGGAGAGGAAGGTTTTATGCGAATATAGCAGAGTTTTTCCAGTCAGAGTAGACCAGGAAGCCTGTGAACGTGCTGTCGGTTTTACTGCTGGAGTAAAAGCCGCTGTACTCCCCCAGCGCCATCTGGACCCACACCTGGTCGCCGGGAGCCAGGTGGAGCAGCGAGCCGCCCGACAGCGAGGAGGGTTTGGGCCAGTTGCCATAAAACTGAAAGTAGGACGCCATTGTGTGGCCATTTTTCATCAGGTCAAACTGTAGGCTGGCGCGGTACACCGTGGCGTGGACCGCAAAGTAGTAGACACCGGGGATTTTACAGGTGAAGCGTCCCGTTTCTATGTTGTAGTCGCCCTGTTCGTTGAGCATGACCTTGCTGAAGCGCACCGCGTCGCCCACTGCTAGGGGCATGGTGACGGACTCGGGGAGTTTGGCGCTGAAAGCTGATTTGGGGGCGACGGCGCACTCACCCTCCTTCCCCGTCTGCCCCTTCTCCCCTGGGTCCCCTCGGTCTCCGGTGATACCCCTCATTCCCATCTCACCTGGTGGTCAGGAAAGCAGATGATAATAGTGAGTTTTATTTGACTCCATTCTGGATCAGTGCTATGTTATGTATTGTTTTAGTACAGATGATACTAAATACAGATATTGCTGATGCTCCAATACAAACAGATCACCTTCCTGTCCCCTTTCTCCCTTCTCTCCCCTGTCCGCGGGGGCGGCGTCCCTCCCATCCCGCCCGTCTCTCCCCGGCTGGCCCGGGTTGCCGTGGACGCCTGGAGAGCCCGGGATCCCGGGCTGCCCCGTGCACAGGCTGGGAGGGATCTTGTTGTCTCCCAGTAGGTCAGAGAGATTCACATGCAGGCCACAGAGCAAGTAGAGCAGGAGCAGCGTTGGGAACCTGGGTGATGCCATGGCAATGAAACTGTTGAGCAAAGACGATAGATTAAACAACTTGTCACATTCGTACATTGCATTCATACAATTCAATGAATAGACTTTACATTTGAAATCTAGAGTTGGAATTTGTATGTCATCTAATACTTTGCAAGCATAAAGTATTTGGTAAAACCAAAGAAATGCTCTACTGCGTTTAGACAAGCTATATTTTGTTGCTGATTTAAAACATTAAAGTCAAATCCGGAAGCATTGAAAATTATATTTCTAGCTCCTTTAGCCACACGACTCTAGGGGAATTATTTTGTTAGGCTTCTGAAGGGCTCATGTTTGTTAATACAGGTGCACTTTTTCCATTGGTTTTAATTCTGTGACTCAGCGAAGAGTCATGTTACTGAGTACAGCATCCTCATCGAAAGAAATGCCGAAAGAAGAAAATCCAGAATTGGAGATTCACTCAGCGACATACAAATACACATCTATCTTGAGAAAGGGAGAATATTGAATTGCTTGAAAAACTGACCCAGGCATAAAATAAAACATACATTGGGAAAATGATCTTGGGTATGAAATAGAGAGCATGACAAGCTAATAGAATACAATGCAAAATCTCTCGGGCAGTAGCACAAAATACATTAGTGTCAAAATCTATATTTATTTCATTTTTATTTGTGACAAGGCACATTTACCCTGTAAGTCAGAATGGCTTTTTATTGAAAACAGCAAGTCAATCACATTCACATACTTATTTAATCACTTTTGAAGAAGCAGACACTTTTATCCAAAGTGACTTATAGGTGAGGCTGAGAGCAATCCTAGCATACTAGCAATTATCCTAAAAACAACAGTACAGAGTAGCTCTAGGAATCAGAAGACAGTATCTACTTTATCACTAGGCCAGAGTTTATGGTTACAACCAGTATTCAATAGGAAATCTTCTGACCGTGTGGGAAGGCAGGCCAAGGAGCAGGACATCAAGCATTACAGGGGCAATGAACTATACTGGCTTACTGGCATAGACACTGGCGATGACTAAGACGGACTTACACATGCATACATTTCTTTATAGCCAGCCAGCATTTGATGTAACAGGTTATAACATTTACTAATTACACATTACACTTCACAAATCCACATTTAAATATATCCAAAAGTCAGGAAAAACAATATTTCCCTAAAGTAGCAAAAAGCTGTTTTGGCCATAACTCCCAGGAGAGAAAAGGAGGAGGAGGGGTGGGTGTCTGAACGCTGTGTCAGCGTTGGGAGAAGACAGCTGTTTGCTCCCTCTCCTTTCTTTCCTCAGGAGATTTAAACTCAACTCTTTTTCATGTTTTCATTTCAATGAGAGAGCAAAGCAGGACCCCATGTTCAACACTGCAACTTGTATATGTGCATCCTATTGTGCAACCTAATGAGAGTGACATTCATTTTTGAATAATAAACATGTCTTCTATGAACATAGCACTATTAACCCACGCTACTAGCTATTACTGCGTCATTATATCCATGCATGTGAAGCATTTAAAAAATGTTAAAAAAGTATGAAACATTTTATAGTGCATGTCTCCTTATAACATCAACCTCCTATAACATCATGCCATGTTCTTTTCACCTAAGAATCTGCCAGGTCTTGTTCCAAAACCCCCCTTCAATAATCCACCTTATAAGACACATCTGTGTCTAGCACTCCCCACGGGAAATAGTGGTATCAAAGACTTGGCGTATCTTCTGGTGTGGAATGTCCTCCACCCACAGACACGTTTAGCGTTGTAGCAACGTTGGTGGCTCGGTTCAACAAAAAGAGAAAGAAAATCGTGAAAAAGCAACTTACCAGATGGTGCAGCCGTGTAGCGAAGCAGTTGTAGTGAGGATGCCGTTCACGTCTGTGTTGAGCAGAGACAGAGACCAAGCATAGGTCCTTCCCACCATGAAGTCTAGCTAGGAAAAACTGAGAAGGGTAAGGAGCTCTGGAAAGGAAACGGTAATGAAATCCAATTACAAAAGGAATAGCGAGAGCATATACAGAGGGTGGAGAACAGGGAATGGGAGAGGAGACAGAAGAAAACCTTTCTGTTCAGCCAGCATTAATAAAGGAGGGAACTGGAATGCACTCTGTGTAAACAGACTGCAAAATGACTGGGAAATATGTTTGGGGAATAAGCAAACGGTAAAATGTAAATATATGTTTTTGGACAATATGCGGGAGATTGCAGAAGATCACTGTGGAATTTAGTTAATCACAGCCACAGGGGAATCAGAGGGCTGTGGTCAGCATAATTATGTCACCACTACAGACAACCGGGGTTTAGGCTGCCTGGCTCTCTCTCTTACACAAAAGCTTTACTGTCAGAGGAGAAAAAGATAATGAGATGTAAATATACTAAGCAGAAATAAAAGTGTGTTCCCACACATAGACACACACACACACACATCATCACCTCCAGCAGAATACAACACAACCCAACTCCAACACAGCGTTCAAGCGGTCTCTCTGAAACATGAACATTCCCACGACACGATGAACCTCCCATATGGGTTGGATTTACTGGACTGCAAGCACCCTTTTAGCAGCTTTAAAACCACTTATTTTTTATAAGTCACTGTGACCAGGTGAGGATTAGGTGGGGGGGAAGTGGAGTGTCAATGTCTTTTGAAATGAGGCCTTTCGTTTTCATTAGATTTGAACGTTTTGGCCATAATGTCGGCCATGCAGAGAGACTTCACAAGACTCCTGTGGAGCCAGTCGGCTGTAATTGAAATGAGTTGGCGCAGCAAGACATGTTTTCAATTAGTACCCCCGGCCTCAGCACATTCTAGGCCTGCAGCTGTAATTGGCTGTTGTCATCTATAATACGCTGTGAGAGGCGTTACTGTATATTTAAGCCATTCAGCAGTTTTATTTGACTTTGTGTGTTTTATGTGACATATTATCCAGAAAGTGAGTTGCTTAACATTCATCAGTAAAAGTAGTAGTAGTAGTAGAGTAGTTTGTTTCATTGCCACAGTCAAATACATTAGCTTGTTACTATCAGCATTTAGTCACATCCTTTGATGTGTACTAACTCCATTTAGTTCCAAGTCTAGAATAAGTTTTTTAACATGATCTCCTGGTGGTGAGTTGAAAACATATTGGATTAATATCAAAGTGGGAATTCAGATGTCACTTGTTAAAGGTAAAATGTGTAGAATTAAGTGGCATCTTTTGGCAGAAATTGAATATAATATTCATAAGTATGTTTTAATTGGTGTATAATGACCTGAAAATATTAATCGTGTTTTCATTCACTTAGAATGAGCCGTTTATATCTACCCCGCGTTCAATACGTAGAGCCAGTGGAGCTCCAGTGTGAATGTAACACACATAGCCTACTGTATACAGGTGACTTTCCATATGTGTACATTGGTGAAACTACTAAATGAGTACACAAACTCGTTGAGATTTGGACCATATATTCAATTACAGTTTTCTGGTATTTATTGCACCCCTAGCACCTACTGGCACCTTAATGGTCAGTACAGGCCACCGTAGCTTCAGTACCTACTGGCACCTTAATGGCCAGTACAGGCCACCGTAGCTTCAGTACCTACTGGCACCTTAATGGTCAGTACAGGCCACCGTAGCTTCAGTACCTACTGGCACCTTACTGGCCAGTACAGGCCACTGTAGCTTCAGTACCTACTGACACCTTACTGGCCAGTACAGGCCACCGTAGCTTCAGTACCTACTGGTACCTTACTGGCCAGTACAGGCCACCGTAGCTTCAGTACCTACTGGCACCTTACTGGCCAGTACAGGCCACCGTAGCTTCAGTACCTACTGGCATCAGTCGGTTGTAATCTGCAACCTCGCCAGCTAGATGCCACAACATTTTACACACTGTACCTTTAAGTATGACTGCAATAGAATATATTGTAACATTAGGTTTTGGTCTGGTGTTAAATAGGGATGTGTTTGATCTGTTTAGTTTGTCATGGGGTTGTTAGTTGGGGCAGGTGTAGGTAATGTCGTGTTAATGGGGCCACACCCAGATTGGTGTTTTGTTCCTTGTACTTCTCCCAAGATGGCTGACATGTGGAGAGCCAGAAGCTAAATAAACTGAACTAAAGTGAAATACGTAGTTTAATTATTAACAAAATACCTTTGTCCTAAGTGTATTTTTCTGTGGTAGGATTACACATTTAGTTTTTTGGGGAACTTTACTTTCATGACTACATGTATTTGGATTAATGACTTCTCAAGCGTTGCTGCACCCTCATCACGTTTGGTTAGGTAGGAACATTGGACTTTTAAGTTGTTTGGACATTTTATTTTGATTAATTCGATCTAGCTCTTGCCAACAGCTATATATATATATCACTATAGGGGTTTTCTGATTTATTTACAGAATGCAATATTAAGTGGACAAGCACAAACATTTTGAAAAGAAAAAAATCAGACGGGAGTAAAGGACACATGTTTATTATTTAAACTATCACTTAAATAAAAAAGTGCATAGAAAATAAACATGATTAGAAACTTTTCTTTTTACATTTATTTACAACTTTGCTTCCTAATTATACATTCAACCTTATTTATGGTTTTAGTTTTTTTTTACTGTTGTAATTTCCTTCATTTCTGTGATGAGTATTGAGAGAACACTGATGAACAAGTCATACCGTCATATTATTATTATGATGAGCAGGTGGAAGTTGATAAGACAAAGGTATATTCAAGGCATTAAAAACAAGCCTGTGTATCATCCAATATTCACTTCCTGTGTGACACCACATTCCCTCCTAGGCCGACAAGTTAAAATACAAATAAATGTTAAGTACTCGCTCAACTGCTCCCAAATATTGATTGCAAAAATAACAATTTTGGGTGGCTGTTGCTCAAAATAAATAAATTAAATGTCTTTTTTCTTTAACCAACATTATCATCTGTGTGTGTGTGTATATATATATATATAAATATATATAGATATATAGATATATATAAATAACACAACAGTACGTGATAAGTACAACCAAAGCTTCGGAGGAAGGGGTCGGCAAGGGAGACACAAAGGGTTTCCAAAATGACAACATTTTGGTTGGGATTACATGTTTACTGGTCGGTCTCCACTAACCAGACTCCATTTATACACATCAAGTAAGCAGTCTCAAAATCCCTGTTAAAAAGAAAATGTACAATGAAAAACATGAGACAAAACAAAAAAAAAAAAAACATTCACTACAACAATCAGGAAACAAAAATGGCTGACCTGAAGAAGTTCACAACCACATTAACAGTTACATTTCTCATCACATAAATATTGTTCCTTTCCGGAAAAAGAAAAACAAAAGAAATTAAATCTGCAAAGCCCCTTTTTCATGTTGGAGGAGCATTCACAGACACAGGAGAATTGGTACCGATATCACTATACAAAAGAATGACGACTGTTAGTCTCATCTAAGTATACTGTAACACAAAAACCATTATAGAGTACATTGAAACATTGCTAATAACCATAAATCTGATGATTTGCTACTGTAACTAAGTTTGTCTGTCCATTCCATATATTGTATAGATACTAAAGTACAAGAAATTACTATGCATGTTTGTGTATATTATCATTATTATATATAGTATAATTACAGATGATGTTGGTGAAGTGCCACTGGTGTGGCATGGTAAAATGAAGTCCAAGAAAACGACATAGGCCATTGACTTACTGTATAGCTGCTTATTAAGAAACACTGAAACAGATGCTATAGTTGCTATTTATTTACTGGTTACCTGGTCGAGCGTTTGAAGCCGAGACCGCAGTGGTGGGTCTCGGCGAGACCCATAGACAGACGGAGCCCTTAGCATTAGTAAACCCCTCATCACCAATGCAAGTATGAATTACCATTTTCTCTCATTGGGTAAAAACCTTGTTTGTACTAATGGGTAGAAATGCCATCGCGATGTGCCTGCGTCAGTACGTCCCCAGTGGTTAAATGAATGAAACAAATGTAAACCATTGCCACCTCCCCCTCTACGAGGTCCTGTCATAGCTTCCCAGACCGCCATGGTTCACAGATAACAAAAATCTCTCCATGTAACAAATGTAGCCGACAAAGGATCGCCACAATTCAGATGATGTGTAGGAGGATAATACATTCAGTTTTTAGTTTTTTTTTTTTTTTTTATCTTAGCAGCAGAACCCAGCAAGCACAATGTTGATGCAGAAACATAATTCACAGCAGAGGTGGAGGGGGCACACAGTCAGATGTGGTTAACTGCACCTGAACCGTGGGTGACCACAGCCTGGCTGATATGCACTGCAGTCGCTAGATGACGTACAATGTGGTCCCTGCCTTCACTGTGTTGGAGTGTGAGTCAAGTGCACTTCGCTCAATGCCGTGTTTCCAGGCACCGTCAAGACCAATCCAATATGTTGTTTTCCTCTTTGCTAGGGGATCGGGGGGGCTAACAATAACACCAACTAAAACTGTGGAACAAAAAACAGTTCTGGTTGAAATGAACGTACAACGGATTGGTTTAAAACGGGAGGGGTACAACGTATTTCCTATGTGTAATTCAGTGCCTGTGTCACAACTGACGTGGAGAGGTGGCGCGGTCAGAAAGTGCCATTATGGATGGTCACCTCAACGTGAAACGCGCCACCTCTGCTGCAAGTGCAATCGGTGTGGTCGTAATGTTTCTATGTAAGGGATAAGGAGGGAGAGTGCCGGCTGAACTCTAGTCATGGCTTGTGGTCAACAAGGTATAAGTAAGCAAATCCAATGGGGGAAACAACAATAACTGGCCGCATTGGCATGTTGGCTCCAGGATAGCAAAATAAAGATAAATCAGCAGCCTAGTAACAATAGGTTTAGTTCTCGGGTTTACACATCCCGACTACCAGCGAAACATTATTTTAAAAAAATACCCTTAAACAACTAAGGCAAAACACAAAGGGACTGAATTAACTTGTACATGCACTGTGCGAAGTGGTTAGAATTGGCTGGAGATATGACTTATGCTTTTCTTTATTTTTGTGGCATCAATAACATGAAGGCACCTCTTCATTATAAACTGGGCCTTACAGACGGGACCACAATCTATAGGAAACCATTGAGTTGTGAACCGATGTGGGCCTGACTGAGTGGCTTTCGACTGATCCAGGAATCCACCTAACGGCTGTCCAGTGTACCCCATTCCAGCCAGTGAAAAGCATTATTGTATTGAAGTTGGTCGTGTCGTCAGAGCGTAACGCTGGGTGTTGACATTAAGGCTGGAGAGAGGAGATACTCAGTTAACATGGACCAATAATTTAAAGTCTCCCTCTCGAGTGCATAATAACAGAACTGCCCTGCTGCGATCTACAATTGGAACAGAGAATTAGAATAGAAAACAATAAAACACAGCCTCGACCAAAAAGGCCTTGGATAGAGAGCTACTGGTGGACTGCACTCAATGGAACCAAGCCACAGACCAGCGTCAGTCTTTGGAATTAAAGAAAACATTCAGGCTACAACTTAAAACAACAAAGATAATTAAATAAGTTTTGGGGGAAAAAAACAAACAAGAACACAACTTTGAAAAGGCAGCAGAATACAAAACGTAGAGACCAAGCATTAGTGTTTGTAAACCTCTATTTCCTACAAAAATGGCAATAAAATAAATACAATCTCTTAAAAAATATAAATACCATCCTTAAGTGCTATTCACTAGTGAGTGCTTTTTTAGTCTTTTTGTGTAGAAAAATATACATTATTTACATTTCTGTTTAAAAGCAAGCATGATATTTCCCTGTCCATAATTAAGAAAGACAGATAACAAACAAGAAATTTAAAAGACTCAATACGTACAAATAAAAACGTTTTTAAAGTTTATAACAATTGGCTAAAAAGAAGGAAAAATACCTCGATGGGAATTCAATTCAAGGGGCTGATGTTTGGTTTCTCTCTGCTGCTGTAATTTGGAACGTCATTAGAAAATCCAAAATAATCTTAATTTCCAAAGACAAGCTTAATAGCAACAGCATGCTTGCACCTGCAGTACTTCTAACAATATCTCAGGTCCCTGGCTGGGGCTCAGCCGCGGCGGCCCCAGCGTGGTGACCAGTGATCCACAGAACGTGACCACTTTGAGCACAACACTAAGGTTCCCTAGTAGTCCCTTGGCAGTCAGTCCACCAGTATCTCCAGCTGCCTAGCTTCCTCAAGGCCAGAAGCTTCCACCAATCATTAAAAACAGGTCTACCTAGCTACCTAGTCCTAATACGACTAACAAACTCTGGCTGAAATACACTGGTAAGTTATCCTAAAAACAAACAAACAAAAAAAACAAACTGAACTAACACTTTTTCTTATTCAAAACAACAAAGGTAACCTCTTAATAATGCATCATTTACCTCTGTTCCTTCCTATGACCACTGCCCTTCTGGTATTTCCACCTGTACATGCAGGTTTCCCAAGACATGTTCCTGGACAACCTGCTATTTACAGACTTTTTCTCCAGACCAGGGTCTGGGTGGGTGGGGGGGGTTCTGACACGTCCCCACAGCTCTGAAGGCATCAGGACACATTCAGACAGGGAGATGTGTATGGACACACACACACACACACACACACACACACACACACACACACACACACACACACACACACACACACACACACACACACACACACACACACACACACACACACACACACACACACACACACACACACACGAAAGGGAAACAAGCTCTAGTAGCATCTGAATTTCCCTTTCTACTTTTTCAAAGTCCCTTCAGCAAATTGCACTTTGGTGTAAAATCGATCCCTTCGATACACGTTCTGTTGTTTGACTTTCTAGTGGAACCTCTGAGCTCTCCACCAGTAAGGGCGTCCTATTTGGTGAGGCCCAACCCTTCTTGTGAAATTAAGAACGGGCCAAATTAGCAAAGGAAAAAAGGGGCAATTGTTTGCAATTCAACTATAGAGAAAAGTTGAGATTTTCAATTATGTCAAGTAAATTATAAAGGAGGCACAATCATTTTTGTTTTGCTCGTATCAAACAGCCCCTTTCGCCAATGGCAAGACCAATTCAAAACCAACCCTTTCCTCCATTTCTGGCAGCCTGCTCCTCTCCCTCTAGGGGCAGTGCTACTGCTCGGGTCCTTTACCAGCAGGGGCCCCTACTTAAGCCGGGCCGGCCTTAAACACATAACATCATCATCATGTTGGACTCAAAAACCAGGGGGGGGGGGGGGGGGCGGCATCAGTTGAGGAACTTGCGACACCTCTTGGCGCCGCAGTTACACGGCAGCTTGCTGCTGGCGTCCTCCACAGGGAACTTGTAGTCATAGGTGAGCTCCTCACCGGCGTAGACGCGGCGCGAGGCGAAGATGACAATGTGCTTCTTGCCGTCCACCGTGACGACGCGCGAGTGGCAGTTGGGCTCGCAGGCGTGGTTGATGAAGCGTGCCGCGTTACCGTGCACCGTGGCGTCCACCACCTCGTAGTCGTCGATGCGGAACATGTAACAGCCGATACCCTTGAGGGGGAAACAGAAAAATACAAAACAGGTTGTTGGATCTGACTGTTTAGTCATTATTTAGCAGATGCTTTTAAACCCACAGAGTGCGAATTTTAGTTCATATTTTGTAGCGTGACTCAAAAATTAAATGGAATCATATCGTTTTAACGAGTGCCAACAACACAAATTGTCCCTTGGGGACAATAAAAGCATCTTCTCTACTCAAATGTAGCAGCGGGGTGTTTTTTTGGTCGCTTCGTATAGTACTAGACCATTTTGGACGTGTAAATTCCAAAACATTATTTCGCGTCATGGCTGTATGCTCTGGGCTTGACCAACTCAAATTGAATTAGGTCACTAAGGAGCAGGTAGGAGGTTTGGCATCTTCCTGAGATTTGAGCAGGACCTTTTTTGCTGGGAATTATCCTGCACCCTGCCAAAAAAAAACTTGCTTTCAAGGGACTGAATTCTCTCTGTCTGTCTGTGTCTCTCTCTCTCACTCACCTTGCCGTCGTAGATCTTTTCCCGCTTGTCTGTGAGCACAGAGCGGATGACATTCCCAGAGTACTCAATCACCATGTCCCCGGCATCAATGGTTCTCTTGCAGAACAGCCCGCGACCATGGATGGGAGATCTGCGGGGTGAATATATACACATGTATGAAGTTAAAATAGATGACTAATGATGAAAAGTCATGGATTGTACTTGCAAGGGGATGGTTTATTCATGCTGTTGAATGCGTTTTCTTCACATTCATCATCCACCCCTTGAGTGTGTTGGATATTTGTGAATAAAACCTTGCTAGTCTCCACTAAACGAATGCTTGAGCTCATTTTATCTTTGACAAAGATGACACCAATTACATTTTTAGATAGGTCATATGTGTCTCTCATATGACCATATGTCCTATAGGTTTCTCCGTTTCAGTACCAGTGATGAAACTCTGCAGTTCCTACCTGTAAACTCCAACGGTCTCCTTGGAGGTTGTTTTCAGCTGCGTGAGGGCCAAGGGCAGCTCCATGGACACACGCCTGCGGCAACACCACAGACAGAGGTGCATATATTCAGTTTGATGAACAGTGCTTTTTCAATGCCTTGTCAAAACAAAAAAACAAACGAGACATTGAAAATGTTCAATCCAAGCAAGGACACGGATGCTGCTGAGTAACCCCACCTGCCCATCCTGAGATGACCTTCCTCCTCTTCCTCTTCCTGGGGCCGGTACTCAGGCGGCTGGCGGTGTTTGGAGGCCAGGAAATTCAACACGTCGAACGCAGACCTCCTAGTAGCAACACCAGTCAGAAACCCAAAAGGAGCAGGTCCAAAAACACAAGTACACACACGCACACAACCGTTAGCAGGAACAGATACAGAATACAATAGAGACTAAGGAAAGTAATGTGGCATTAGCTTGGCAAGATTGCCATTCATTCCATGTCGTCATCTGTTGTAGTCTTTTTGTACTCCAATATATCCATAAACAGATTTGTTATGCTCTTTGGCATTCATGTCAAGCTTGATACCTTCCACTCACAGACCCCATAGTGAATCAAATACAGAATAGGGGAAATGTGTAACAAAGAGAGATTCTGTGACTTGAAGAGCTCCCACTGAAGAGGGGCTGTTCTCGTTGCTGTACCTGGAGTGTGGAACCCAAGCTCCAGTCAGGATCTCTCAGTATAAGTGAATCCTTCCTACCTGTGGTGGGTCTCTGCGCGGGCAGCCCCATGGGGGTTGGCAGGGGGTTCGCCGGTGTCCCCGGGCTTGTGGAAGCGGAAGCGGTAGCCGCGGCAGTGTCTGGCGCCACAGAGCTGCTCCAGCAGGAAGACCACCGCCTCATGCACCACGCCCAGCATCTTCAAACCGTTCACGCCTGGGGCAGGAGCACACACACGCATATATTAGCATGGGGCTCCTCAATGACTCACCAAATTGTTGGTGTTTTATTCAAATTATTAAAATGGAGAAATAAAATGTACACAATCGAACTGAATAAATCTCACCTTCGAAAGAGAGCTCTTTGAGTCTGGCATTGGATCGAGCTTGCTGTACTTTATCAGTCAGGGATTTCCAAGCCTCTGTAGAGGGGGGAAAGAACATCCGATTATACACACACACTTCATATCATACAGGGATTATAGTATAATTGGGACTGGCTTTTGAATATGATGTGTATATGCATTGAACATCAATGCTAGCATTTCCTTGATAATTCAAAATGTGCCAATTGTTAAGACAAAAAGAATGCATTCGCCATTGGTGTGTTTTTCGCTCACCTTCGATACTCTCACAGCGGATGTGGAAGCCATCCTCACTGCGGATTTCAAAGATGATGCCCTTCTTAGGCTTACTGTCCAGGACAGAGTCCTCGGCATCGCCTCCCTGCTCTGGCGGTGATGCCACCAGGAGTGGCCCTGGGCCCCCAGAGCCACCGGGGGCCTTGTCCTTCTCCAACACTTTCCCAGTCACAGCAGATGTTTCAGACTTTGTATCAAGGACACTGGAGACAACAAGGGTTGAACAAATTGGGTAAGCGTCAGGGAACTCAATGATGTCCTCTACAAATTGTGCATCTGTTGGGAGTTGGCAGCAAACCCACCTCTTGTTGGGTGCCTTGTCCGTGGGTATGCCTGTGTCCATAGGCTCAGAAGAAATAAACTCTTTGGATCTAGAGACAACATGTATTTGGTCAGAAAACATTATGTATTCAATACAAAAACTGAAATACTACTGGACACTATTACATTAAGTTACATTCAAGATAGCTTTATGGTTTGTGCGTGCACTTTTGATAAAAAGCGAGTCCGGTAATTTAAAAATAAAATAAAGACTTGTAAAACCAATTTGCTACATCCTTTCCCCACACACTAACTGGGGATGCCATCCCGCAAGTTGTTCTTTAAAAAAGGAGATAACAGAGCCTACATTTCTATTAATATTTCCACCTGTCATTTTGTTTCAAATGTCTCACCCCAGGTTTGTGGAAGGTCGTCTTTCAGGGTTGTTGCAAGGCTCCTTCTTCTGCAAGGTCTTAAGCTTCTTCCCACTGGATTTGTCGGGGCTCTGCCTACTTCTCTTGGCCTTCTGCTTGCCCTTTCCTGCTCCAGAAACGGTAATTGTGGCTGTGGATGATGCTACAGTGTTGGAACTTAACTTCATTTGTTCTAAGGTAGTCCTAGTGCTCTGAGAGTGTCCAGGAGTCTTGGTGTGGGTGAACACCCCAACCACACCTTTAGATGAGCCAACTGGGGTGGCGGGTCCCGGGGCCAGGGTCACACAGGCAGGGCTGGTGTTTGGACTGGTATCCAGGGTCTGTGCTCTGTTATGGGGTAGATGGTGAAGATGTTGTAGATGACCGACACTGCTGTCCTTCTCCCCCTGTTGGTTTACGGCCATGGTGAAGGTTTGCTGCGTGGGGAGCACACAAATGCTACTCGCGATACACGTCTGGACAGAGGAGCCAATGTGGGACATCAAGGGGGTTCCTCCTGCTGGCTGAAGCATCATGGGCTGATCAGACAGCCCCAAGCAATGGGGGCCAGCCTTGAAGAGGAGGTTGCTAATCGACCCGGTGATCTCGGTGGAACTAATGACGGGGGTCGTGAGTGAAACAGATCCTGGAGCAATAAGGCCAGTGGCTCCACTGGGAGCAACTGACACGACATTTAACACTGACTGAGTAGAATTAAGACTAGAGACTGTGCAGGGAAGAAGGTGAGTGGAATCATGACGCATACCAGCCTGGCCACCAGCAGATATCGGCATTCTCTGCTGAAGGAGAGTCGTGGGCTCAAAGTACATAACCCCGCCTGGTTTGGGCCTCTTGATGATATTTGGGACCTTGCGTTGGGAGGTGGTAAACTCAACCAGACTTCCAGGTGGGCCAGGAATGCCAGCAGTGATCTGAGAGCCTGACAGGTTGATAAGAGTCATGTTGGGAGGGCCCACTTCAGATGGTGCCAGAGTTGGCTGACCACGAGTACGAGCTAGCTTTTTGGTCTTTCTTGGCTGCAGACGGGTAATTGGTCTCTTCTTGCCATGCGCAGAGGCCAGCAAAGCTGGGGAAGAGGCCATGGAAGAGGCGCTAGACACTATAGGACCCAATTCACGAGGCCGGCCAGCATCTGACACCAGAATCTGGGACTGATCGTGAGGCTGGGATGACACTCCAATGAGGAGCCCCGAGGTTGTGCTAGGGATGCCAGTCTGAAAGCCTGTCTGAGTTCCTGTGAAAGTGTGGATCTGTGGGTGGTGGGCCATGGTGCCCAAGACTTTGCCCCCTGCCGGGAAGATTGTAGAGGCTGAGGAAAGCCCAGTATTAAGCCCAGTGGTTAGGGTCATAGAGCTCAATACTGCTGAGGCGCTGGTGTCCATCACTCCTGCGGCACTGATCTTTTGGGGGACGCCATTTGGAAGGGTTTGGAGGACATACAGGGGCTGGAACTGTTGGTTGACCAAGAGGAGCTTTTCAGGGCCTTGTTTAAGGACTGCCGGGCCGGAAACCTGAGTCTGGGAAGGGCCTGGGCCTTGGACTGGACCAGGGCTGCCTGCTGCAACCGAGGAGGAGGCTGTGATGTATTTCTGGCCCTGATGAGGCAAAGAGGGGGAACTAGGTAGACCAGGGGTAGCAGAGTTTCTTGCTAGGTCCTGGTTTCCCGGAGACTCCACCACTTGGCCAAGAGCTGGGCTGGGAATGAACTGTTCAGGAGTCTCATGACCTTCTGTCACCTGAGTATCCCTAGTTGACAAAGCTGTGCCATCGTGCTGGTTCTGAGATGGTGACACACTGGACCCTCTTCTCTTCTTCTCAGCACTCTTCTCCCCACTAATGGTTTCTGGGTCTGCAGCCAAGCCCAGCATTGTGCGGTCTGAGGTTTCTGAGATGAGACTTCCAGCAGTATGGTTTTGGCTGCTGCTGACAGAGGGGCTCCGGGTGGTCAGGACTGAGAGGTCAGAGGGTAACTCCAGAGGAAGACCGTATGGCTCTTCTACAGATATTGAGCTGCTTACACCACTCTCCACAACACTTCCACCGTCACCACTGGCCAGAGGCTGGGAGAAGTCATCGAACAGGATGTCCTTGCGCCGATTGACATCTACGTCAACGTAACCCAAGAGCTCCGAGGAGGAGGGCTCAGGCTGTTGACCCAGAGCCTGCATGGACATGGAGGGTGTGTTGAGGACAAACTCCATGATGTCGGATGGGAGGATGTTACCACAGTCATCACTGTTATTGTTGTCGGAATCTGACTTGAGGAGCTCAGTGCTGAGGGAAAGCTGGCTGTCCAGAGGATCTTGACCCTGGCTTTGGGATTTGACCCCACCTCCAAGAGGAAGACAATTATCTTTCTGGTTCTTTCTGCCCTCCCTGCTGTTGCTGCCTCCTCCTCCTCCTCCTCCTCCTCCTCCCCCCCCAGCTGCTGCTCCTCCACTGTTGTCCGCTTCCTTGCTTGTGTCATGGGATTCCAGTTTCTCAGCGTGCCTTTCTCTGCCCTTTCTTTTGCCAGGGTTTCTGTGCGAGCTGGAAGTGGAGGTGGCTGTGGTGGTAGTGGTGGTAGTGGGACAGGCGCTGGTGTCACTCTCTGAGCCATCATCCACTCCATCCAGCTGACCAATGTGCTGCTTGCTCAAGCTCCTATTAAACAGAAGACAAATTAAATTCTGTTCATATTTTGACAAGAGAACTTTCTTCAGGAAATAAACATCATTAATGTTACACTTACATTTGACTCAGTGCGTCGTCTCCAGAATTTTCTTGTGCCTGCAGATCCTCCTCATCTTTAAGGAACCTCTGGAGCTGGGAGCTCCTTCCCAGACAGCGGTCCAACCCCTCTATTGAGGGCAGACCGCCACTGGGATTAATGATGGTTCGGGTGAAGTTATAGTAGTACGCATCTTTATCCCTGTGTTTCATCATGCCCTCCTCCTCCTCTCCACTCTCCCCTGAGGATGAGGTGGTGCTCATATCATCCGCCCCGTCGACCTGTCCTTCAGCGGACCTCCTGCTGCCCCCGCTTCTCCTCTTGGCCACTCCTACAGGCCCTGCCCCGTCGGCGCCGCCATAGAACTGGAGTTCTTCCTCGCCGTACGAGCGAACGCCGTAGAACGGGGTGAGGCCGAAGAACATGTTGGAGCGTGCACGGGCACTGCGGCGAGGGTAACGGCGCTTGGCAGAGCCAGAGCCATCACTGTCGTCCTCGTGGTGCTTGTCATCCAATCCCCGGTCCTCCTGGTCGTCGTCATCTGGCCCGTCACCTTCGTCCTCGGTGCCATGCGTGAGGAGGCTGTGGTGATGGTGGTGGAGGTGATGGTGGCGGAGGTCTGCGCGGTCACTGCGGGAGAGCTCTTCGTGGTGCTCCCCATCCTCCGGCTGGGTCTGGGAATCGGACTCGGAGCTGTCACTGCTGCTGGCAGATGGAGATGAGAAGAGAGCCGAGCGGGGGGAATGGCGGGTCGCTTGGCCTGACGACGAGATTGTGGATGTGGTATTGGTGGTGGAGCAGCAAGAGGCTGTGCTGCTAGCGCTGGTTCCATTAGGATCGGTGTTAATATCAGTCTTGAGTGTGGTTAAAGAAAGGGCCTTGAGTGGTCTTTTTTTGTCTCTGGGTGACAAAAGCTGGTTTGTTGCGGTTTTTGAGTGAGATGGGGTAAAGGTCTTCACTCCTCTCTCTGCAGATAAAGTAGCCTGTGGCTGTTGTAAGCTCTCCACGGTGGAGCTGTTCTTTCGATCAGAAGAGGAGAAGCTCTCCCTGCTCTTTGAGAGTCTGTCTACTCCATGGCCCTCCAGCATCTCCACGTCAGCCTTACCATGGACTTTGGCACTGTTTCCCAATGTTGGAGCTTTGCTGGTACTACTGTTGCAAGAGCTGGGGGTTTGTGTGAGCGTGTTATTGGAACTGCTTGTGGTAGTTTTAACCGTTTTAGAATTATGATTGAGGAGAGGGGTTTTGTTGTTACTGATGGGGAGAGCCTTTTCCCGGTCATGATCTTGGAACACCTCTTTGCTACCCGACGTTCTACTTTTGGAGTGCTTGTCTTTGGAAGCTGGGGCCACAACTGACAAGGCCTGGTGGATGGTGTCATCCTCCACTGGTGACCTAGAAGGCCAAAGTGGTTTCATGGCTGCAGCGGGAGCAGGCCCTGATGAGTAGTCTTGTGACTTCCGCGTTGCACCCTTCTGCAACACTGGCTGTGGGGAGCCAGATTTACCCACAACAGAGTCTTTATACAGAGGGGTTGGTATAGAAGGTCCAGTCCCGACTCCTGTTTCTTTCCCTGTGACAGGTTTGTCTCGAAGCTGGGTGCTGTTGCTGATAAACGTACCGACTAGTTTGCCCTGCTTGTCTGCAGTCTTGATGTTACCACCTTTGTTTTGTCCTGTGAGAACAGCAGTCCCCACAGGAGGAGAGGCCTGGCCTGGACCAGCAGGTGCCAGCCTGGAGCTCCTACTGTCCCCTCCAACCTTAGACTGACTGCTGCTTCGGCCATCTTTCACCGGTTCTTTGTTTCTCTCTGTGCTTCTATAGTTGGAGGAGTCTCTAGAGGGCGGTCTACCCCTTTCAGAGTCTCGACTAGAAGGTCTGCTTTTTTCTTGGCCTGGGTCCTTTACTCTTTCTGTATCCCTGCCATATCGTTTATGCTTATCAGGGTCCCTGAGCCCTGAATCTCTGTTGGACCTATTTTTTTCAGTGTCCTTATAGCTTTGCTCTGTAGAAGATGGTTTGTCCTTGTCTGCGTCTTTACTGCTCGAGTCTTTGCTTGCCCCTCTCCCCTTTTCAGAATCTCTAAAGCCTGGCTCTCTGCTGAGGAATCGTCCCCTCTCCGTCTCCTTCAGCCCAGTGTCTTTGTTTAGTGGCCTCCCTTTGTCTGGCTCTTTGGAGGGTAGCCTTCCCTTATCAGAATCATTCCGCCCGAGGTCTCTAGGGATTCTGTTCTTGTCAGAGTCCTTTGAGGTCTGTTCTCTGCATGAGCTTCTGCTCTTGTCCATGTCCCTGAGGCCTGGATCTCTTGAAGGTGGTGGTGGTGGTGGTGGTGGTCTGGTCCTTTCTGTGGAGTACATTCGACCTCTCTCACCTTCCCTCGGGGTCGAATCCTTGTTGGAGCTTCTGACCTTCTCTGGGTCTCTGGCAGGTGAGGGTATGAGCGGCGGGGGTGACGTAAGGGGTCGTGACGGAGGTGGTGGAGGGGAGGTCACCCCCCTCTGTTTGTTGGCGGGAGGAGAGAGGGAAGGGGTGCTGTGTCTCCGCGAGCCCATATTTTGCATGCCAGAGCTTAGTAGGGGCTCTTTGCTTTGGCACTGAGCTGAATCTGAAAACACACAAAATGGGAGGTTATGCGACATGATTACTAGTTCCAAGTTTTTTTAATTTAAACTGAAGGATAAACTTTGAATCAATGGAAAGAAAGCTTTCAAATTGCAAAAAGACAATATTGCTGCCAGATAGGTTAAGGATAGGAGCTGAGGGACATAATGTATGTACCTGGACTGGACATGGTTTTGGGGCATGGTGAACGCTGGCAAGGGGGGTAGCTGGGGTGTCTGTTCCTGGTATAAACTCTGAGTTTAGGAGTGTTGGTTGGGGAAAGGGCCTCTGAGCGCCTTGGCGAGTCAAATGGATCTGGAAAGTCTATCGGTAAGAAGAAATAACACAAAATGTTCTTTAATGTGCAGTTTAGGGATTTTATCTCCTGCCATTGTATTGGCTGTATGAACTAAATGTAGCGTGCACTAAAAGATAACAAAGCCACATCATCCCAAAGCTGCAACTACCTGATGATGGAGGTGGGCTGTGGACTATAGTGCGGTTGTCCTCCGGAGCCATCATGCTTTTCAATACAGACTCTGCCACCGGGGGGCGACATACAAGGATCCTACAGGTATATACACAGCGCTTCCGGGCATCTAGTGTACTCCAATATACTCTTGAACACCTTGGAAAAGAGGATGGGTAATAAAAAAGCAAAACACATTAAGCTTGTATAATTAACTCGCCATTAGCAAATGAAGCTAAATGGGCTACACTTGTGGCAGAGTGGTAATTAACAGTTCAGGTGTAAAATGAAGTTGCGTGAAACTCACTGGTATTCAATGGGGAAGAGTTTGCGCTTGCAGTCTGAGAATTCAGTTAGTATACCCAGGCAATCGATAGTCATGGAGCCTGTAACGACAGAGAGGATTCTAATCAGTTTCCTCTGAGGGATGGTCGAGTGCACAGGTAACAACACTGCAACTCCAAGGTGATACACCTACCGATCATTATGTGGACATTCTCAGGCTCCAGGCCTGCCAGCCACTTCCTCCTCAGACTAATTCCCTCCAAGTCCACCAGGATCCTGCGGGTCACCTCAAAACCTGACACCACCTGAACACAAATTAATACAAATGTTTTGCAAGGCTCAAACCACTGCATCTTACAATTGGAAGAGTGGCTGTGTTTTAAATTGAAAGTCAATACAATACAACAATATATATTAAAACATTTAAAACAAGCCTTTTCACCTCGCCCTTGATGAGGTCCCTGTGTCTGGGGCAGTAGACCTTCTTGTCCTCCAGAAAGACACAGTGACACTGGCGCGCACACATGAAGTGGTAATTACTGGAACACGAGGTCAGGCAGCAGCCCACTGTGGCTCCTGGCCGTTGACACTTTTCACACCGCTAAAACAAAAAAAAGCACATACAAATAGAGTTCCTATGTCTGTATACAAAAAAAACAAACATAGTATATCTCCCAACTTGGATACTTAAGATAGTCAAATAGCCATTAGGGTGTCAGCCTTCCAACCGAATGGTTCTGGGTTTAAACCCCAGTGTCCACAGTTGCCTAACCCCTAATTGCTCATTGATGACATGTATTTGTTGCTTCGGATAAAAGGATCTGCTATATGAATAAACAGTAAACGTAAGAAAATGATCCAATTTCTTACCAAGCGTTTTCCTCTGAGGACGGCCATGTGGACGTTCTTCAGAGAGCCATCGTCGTCCTCAAAGACCTCGGCGGACCACAGGGCGCAGTTGACATGTGTCCACTCATTCTGGCCAATGTACAGCAGCCGGCCACCCTCCTGAAACCCAGAGAGGGACATTGCACCCGTTAGTGTGTTCATCTTCGCTAAGCATAAGCACTAAGAGTGTTCTTCAGTGTGCGGTTCAGGTCGGAGTCTTGACTCACATTGGTGTTTTCGTCTCCGTACTTGAGACACAAAATGCACAGCCTGTTGTCGCTCACACCCAGGGGAGGAGGGAGCTCTGGGCCATCATCACGGTCTGAAAGGAGAGAGGAAGATGAGTAACAAAGCCAGACTCTTTACACACTCGACAATAAGTGTGTGTGTGTGTGTGTGTGTGTGTGTGTGTGTGTGTGTGTGTGTGTGTGTGTGTGTGTGTGTGTGTGTGTGTGTGTGTGTGTGGTTGAGGATCGCCGTACCAGGTAGCAGTGGAGGCGGTGGGGGTAGGGATAGGGGGAGCGGTGCAGTGGAAGTCGGGGAGTCTGGTTCTCCGGGGGTCTTGGGGAGGGGTGCTGGAATGATCTTCTTGATGAGCAGAGGCTGCTCAAAGAGAGAGAGCCCCTCTCGCTCCTGCCACTGGGCGTAGTTGTGGTCCAGGGATGGAGGCAGCACCGCGTTGGGGAGGAGACCGCCGCTGAGAGAGGGAAAGAGGAGGAGGTTTAGTACCAACTCATAGAAAACCACAACAAGCAGCTGGTTGTGCAGTGGTTACAAAATTGGACTGTATAAACAACAAAATTGACTCAAAACGTTCCTGTCTAACCATAAGGCCTACAAGCACAAAAGCAGACCAAAAAATAAGTGTTTTGAGCTGTGTTATGTCCATGTAATGATGGAATATCAGAAGTGTGGCTCATCTGTATTCAAAGCCCAGGTCTGTCCTTGGTATGAAGTACCTGTCTGTACTGTGTACTGTGTATTCAAAAAGCTGTTTGTGTTGTATGATCCAACACAAGGTTGAAAAGTTCTTCCAGGGAGCCATTAATAACTTTATCAACCAATGAACACATGCATACAAAACAAAATGTCAACACAACCAGGCGCCATCTTTACCCTAATTTTTAACCATCCCTGCATTCTAAATCTAAATAATTGGCTGTGTATCTCCTGTTTTGTACATAGCACCTACATGAGCAATGATTAAACTGGAGGCTGGATATTTTAATTAACAAATCAGGTTGAAATACACTAGCAAACCACAATCTGACCACAAAGATTTGACAAAGGGGACAGTACATGAAATGTGATACTGTTGGGGTTTGCCTCCCATATTGCCTAGAGACAAGGCAGATAGATGGACTGGGAAACCTAATAGCCGAATGGTGTGTGTGTGTGTGTGTGTGTGTGTGTGTGTGTGTGTGTGTGTGTGTGTGTGTGTGTGTGTGTGTGTGTGTGTGTGTGTGTGTGTGTGTGTGTGTGTGTGTGTGAGAGAGAGATCAATGTACTGTGATATTAACTGCCATGCACAAAATTACAATAGCACATCAGGAAATGAAGGAAGGTCTGCTCTATAAGCAATAACTATCATCTTATATTTATTGCGGTAACTGTAGCAATAGCGGGCAAGCCAAACACCGTTTTCAAGCCACAGCGAAAACACCATCTCTGGTGAAACATGGACCATTGCAATTGCTGTATGTGATTGACTTCAATGAGAACCAGCCACCATCACCATTCCAAAGCGGCAAGTGACCTCCCTTACAGTGTGCCATAGCTTCGGTTACTTTTATCATCACTGTTTTATTAACATTCAGGCATTTTATTTTTTACTAGGAGTCAGCAAATGTAACCTCCTTGGTAGTTCATATAGTTCAGTTGAATACACAATCATGGATACATATGCAGACCAATGAGCCTGAATGATTGGGTAACTTCAGTAACAAATGTGAATCACTGAAACCCCTAGGAAAACCGTGTCTGCCCATCTAGCATGTCTAAGGAGTGATATCATTATTATTTTTGGGTTCCACAATGTGTCGAGATTCCTTGAAGCCACCTCATTGTCCTTAGCCACTGCTCAATTTATAAGCAACACCACATCCCCTAGCTACACAGAGGTTTTGTCAAATCTAATTGGTTACTGCAGCTCTGACTCTGGGATAGAAGGAGCATTTTAGCCGCGGTCATGGTTCAGAGATAAGGAAGATTGAGTGTGAAATCCCAGAAGTTAATTGGTCACCTCGAACCAAAGTCATGTTTTATTCCACGAAGTTAAGAGGACGAATTTACACTGGGACGGTAACCAGAAACGGGTCAATTATGGTGAATTTGACTATCTGGATGACAGCAGAACTCAGTGCTTCTCACTGAATGATCTGGGACAAATAATTGAGAACAAAATGGCACCACCACAGCAAAATATACATTTAAGAAGTGAAGTACTCGACTCCATAGGCATTTGTATGAAAAGTGGTGCATTGTGCATTTTCTTTTAAGGAAATCCACAAATACTTGCATTTGTTTTACAGACACCCAATTCCCCAAGCTACTCTTTGCTGCACTATATATTGTGTCATGTAGACAATTCATTAAATGAGTTTGGTAGTTAAACTCACTTGGCAGAGACTTTTTGTGCTTCCCAGAAGCTGGACTCCTTGACTTTAAACCATGGGAAGACTCGTTCCATTTGCTGCAACAGAAACATAAAGATTATATTTGTACATCAGCATCCTGGAAACACAGTATGGTGTGACTCTCCATTTAAATTGCATGAAGTCACAAAACATTTTTTGAACTGAGTGATAATACAAAATGTGCAAGTTTGTGATCATGCCATTCTGGAATATTGAGTAAAAGATTATGAACAGCAGCTTCCCTCTATAAACACATCATATACTGTGAATTTTATTTGTTTCTGCATGTTTATAGTTTACTTTGTCTTACCCGGATGAAGAAAGACTTGACCATACTGTTGGCCTTGCGGCTCTCTGGCTGGCCTCCATCACTGGTCATAGCTGCCTGGATGACTTTCACAATGTCATCACTGAACTCCAGCTGCAGAGGAAGAACACACCACACAGTGAATGACAGCATCTTCATCTGGCCAGCCTGCAGACATGCAAGTCTCCACCCCCCCCCCCCCTACCCTCCACACACACACTCATCCAAATACAATCAGTGCGTTTACATGACACTCAAGAAAGTCGACTTTTTGGCTTAACCCAACAATGATTGGATTACTAAGATGCATGTATACACCTTAATCAGGCTAAAATCGGTTCGAGTCGACTCTCTCATTATCAGGTTAAGACCCCTAGATTATGCGATTCATAGCCGACTAAGCGTGCATGTAACCAGTCGGATTGGATTATCCGTTGAATTGCGTTCTGCGCATGCTCGAGATCTTTTCCCGGGGCCGTGAACCGGAAGTAGAAGGAGACGATAGTCTTGTTGTTGTTGTTGTTGTTGTTGTCGCCGTCGGATAAGGGATAACGAGAAACGGCGATTTATTTAAAAAGGTGGCGCTATAAGAATTGTGTCCCGGCCGCGGGAGCGCGCATGGCATGCATTCATTAAAGGTGGAAGCACACGGACACTACGCTTCCATTTCACCTAAGGCTGAATTAAAAGTACATGTTTTTCTAAATGTGGGTCATCAACGAGGTTGTAAAGTAGTGACTTCGGGCACATCTGTCAAAATAAATGTTTTTTTCTCCCGACGTGTTTACGACCTTTATTCATTCATTCAGGGCTGTTCTGGTGGGAGAAATATGTTTTCAGTAGACAGCTGTCAACTAACTTTGGGTCGGCGATTTATTTAAAAAGCTGGCGCAGAAGATGGAGGAAGCCGGTGCCGTGCCTATAGGAGTGTATCTTCATCACCGTGCATTCAGTACACACTACGCTTCGATTTAACCCAAGGCTGAATTTAAAGTCCATGTTTTTCTAAATGTTGCTCATCAACGAGGTTGTAAAATAACTACGATCTTTATTCATTCATTGCGCCGCGGCCGAACTGACGGCGGCATTCTCTGATATATGAATCTTACAGACTGCGTCGGGTTCTCCGACTCTCTGGTACACAACAAGTAAAGACTCCTAGTCGGGTTTATCTCGGCCATGGGGAAAAGGAATTGGGGGAAATTAACTTTGGCTTTGACTCTCTGAAGTCCAGACTGAAACGCGACATGGAGGAGAAAGCGATGTTTCAGCAGACAGCTGTCAGTTCACTTCGGGTCCATATCGTTTCTCCGACGCTCCGCTGTTCCTCTCGGTCGTATGCGGACCGCTCCGCGGACGACCGAGTCGGCATACGACCGAGAGGAACAGTGGAGCGGCGGAGAAATGATTATCACCCGAAGTGAACTGACAGCTGTCTGCTGAAACATCGCTTTCTCGAATGAGTTTGTTGTTACTGGTGACGTAAAGAGGTCAACCGGTGGCTCTACTACCACTAGTTGAAATGGGCACAGCGCCACCTATCGTACCGGGGTATGACATGCTCCGGCTAATGAATCGGATTACTCGCCGCCATGTATACGCGGACAATTGCAGTTGACCAGTTGCGGAGCATAGACGAGCAATGACTTTAATCGATTTATTCTGTGCATGTAAACGTACTGAATGAGAGATAAGTGAGCCAATCAGGTCACCCTAGATTTTTATTGAAGTTGTTCGCTGTTCTCAGGGCCTACCTCAGGCTTTTGTATTTGAAAATAAGTTTAATATCAACTGAATTTAGTGCTACATTGTACATGCACAAAACTTAAATGGATTTAATGACACTGAGAATACACAAGTGAAATGCAACAAAAACAGGTTTTATAATTGAAAGGGAAAATGCTGTACAACAGCAACTTTTGTTTTGTGTGAACTTTGAAATGTCTGAATGCAGAACAAGGTGGTCTATGGCAATATAATGGTACTATGTCTTACTTCTGTAAAAAAACACACAGCTCCTAATGGTTCACTAATCTGATTCAACTTACCAGCCAGCAGGCCTCATAAATCAACCCACTTGTGTTATAAATGTACAGAGTTTGGAGTGTGTACACCAAAGGACCGATGACCAGGACCCGGGGGAAGCAGAAAACACACTTACCACTGACTTGTAGCGGCCCTGGTCCAGTTTCCTTTCCACAGACTCCAGGTCCGGGGGGGAGTCGCTGGGGACGGTGGGGGTCACCTCGGTCAGGACAGGGGGGTCGGGACCCTCGGGGGAGCGCCGGGATGGGAGACTCTCCTCCGACTCCGGGTTCAACTCCGGAGGCTTCACCGCCTGCGACTGCAACCATAGAAGGTTTAACCAAAAAAGGCACATGTGATTAGAATCGTTAATGTGTTTTCGAAGTTGATAGTGGAGGTTGCGGCCGGGTTTGGGAGTAGATATGCCTATAAACCCGACCATAGCTTTATGCAATTCACGAGCAATGGTGGCTGCACAGCAGAAGAAACTACAGACTACATCATTCTTTAAAACCTCAGAAGAGGGCTCAAGGACATAATTTTTCTTTTTTTTAATTAATTATTAATTTATCATGTTTCTTTGGTAGACCATTAGTTGCAAATTACGATGTTTACTTTGACCAGACATGCTATGGGCGTGGAGGCAGTTCTAATAACACCACCATCCCCTTCTCACCTGTCTGTAGCGCAGCAAGTGTGTAGAGGTGCGGGAGTTGAGCAAGGCGGTGAGGACGTGGCGCACGCAGCCCTGCATCTCCTTCTTCAGGGCCGTCCTCCACTCTGCCGGCTGGCCGTCTGTGCAGCTGACGCAGGTGTACACCACACTCTCCGGCAGCTTGGACATCAGCTCGTACATCTCGTCTGAATAGAGAAACCAGCGGGTGATAAGGTTGTTGTAATAGTCGCATTCAGGATCTCTCTCTCTCTCTCTCTCTCACACACACACACACACACACACACACACACACACACACACACACACACACACACACACACACACACACACACACACACACACACACACACACACACACACACACACACACACACACACACACCTGTGAGGTTCTCACACTTGGCGTGAACCCAGTGGTCGCAGCGGCCACACTGCATCATCTTGCTGTCATAGTCGTCGTCATCATAGCACTTGTCACACAGTGGACAGAAGTTCCCTGAAGAGAGGAGGGAGATGGGGACTGAGTTGGGTTCAGTGAGACCAAATGGTGATACCACACACTTGGAATGCAAATCACCATAGCTGACACGGATGTGACTCGATGAATCAAAGAGGACCGAGCACCTTACGCAGAGACAACTGTCAGCAGTAAAAGTCCATGAAGAATTCATCAAAATGTATACACATTAGATAATTGAAAAGGTTCACAGTGGCCTACATTACAGCAGTCTAAAAGGCCTATATTCAGCCCATGTTTATGCATCAAAACAGAATCATGGGTAAACAGTGCTGTCAGGGCCACAGTCAGTAAATTCTGAGAAAATGTGACAGTCAAAAGCTGTCACTGAAACAACCTGTCAATCAATGAAGCCAGCCGCCCTAACATTTTTAACCTATAATTACAGGAAGTGAAAGGCACTTCTGCGTTGGCTTTTGGCTGTGCTAGCTGTTAACTTGTACATCTGCTCGTTTCCAATGCGGTATTGGAGGACTTCCGCACAGCTAATCTCACCTTTAGCAAAGAGTTTGGCACAGTCATGACACATGGAGAAGTCATGTGACCACTGGGCATCCAAGGACTTCCCTGGTTTGGTCGCTCCGCAGCTCTTGCAGTGCACACACTTCGTGCAAACCTAGAAAATGAACAGCACAACCATTACTACAGGATAGGAGACAAAACAGAGGCCGTAGTGTATAGTAAATTACAATAGTATATTTTATTTCCATGCATATATTTTTGACCTAGTCAATTTAATCAATTGAAGCATTACATGAATGAATGTGTATATAGTACTGGTTTACATCAGAAAACGGTAGACAATTATACAACAGAGTTGAATCACTAGACATCAGGATACAGCCCACACTTGACCCCATCCATGTGAAAGGTAGACAGTTGAAGATAAGCGTGTCCATAGTTACCCAGACTCTCTTCTTCTTGGTGGGCTTGGTGGGGTGGTTGGGGTCCAGGCACTCGGGGTGATAGCTGTTACGGCACTTGTCACACTCTAGCAGCTGCTGCTGCTGCTGCTGTGGAAGTCAGAAGGGATGTGGTGTTCAAACACTCTGGAGTCAACTGCATTACAATGCGACTACAGAATTAACATGCCTTTCAAAAGGAGAGTATTTCTGGGTAGTCACTATATAAGGCACCGCAGAAGCACCGCCTAAAGCAAATATTTTAGCACAGTCTGTGGCTATATACCGTTTTATGAGATTAAATAAGGCACAGGCCTTTTTTTTATATATTATGTCCCGAGTCAACACAAGGTCACTTAATTTAAGTTAAATTAATGATTGGCTCGATGTAATATACCCCTGAACAAAAGAACGTTTTACATTGATGAATGAAGAAAAGCAATTGATCCAAGGTATTTACATGAAGTAGTGTATTAGCCTAGTTTTCATAGCTTGAGCCACAGCTCATTAAACGAAGCAGTAAGGCATCAGTCAATAAAGCCATTCAGCATTTACCCACAAGACAAAACTGTTCAGCCTCATTCCGAGTTGGAGCTTGGAAATCATTTCAACAAAATCCTACGCCGTCTCTCTATACATTTTGCTTTCACACATGGCTGAATGAATAAAACATCCACTGGAATTCTTTGTTGTTTTTGGGAACAAAAGGTGGGATTTGTCTGCGACAAAAGCTCTTTCGCAGGTAAGATAAGCAAGACTTGAGCAGTCGTCACTCATAAACCAAACGCTTCATTCGCTTTGCTTACTTTGGATTTGTGAGGCTGGCAGCCGCACACCTGGCAGAAGCGGCAGCGTCGACAGCACCAGTTCTCCCACTGCTCTTTCAGGGGGCGCTCTTTCTCCCCCAGGCAAAAGAGATGGAACGGTTCACAGCATACCTGGCAGAAAACAAACTGGGAAGGGAGAGAAAAAACACCGTCAAGAATTGCAGCAACACGGCGGTTAAACCCACTAACGTGCCGACCACATAGCCGATACACCGCATAGCTGATGCACCTCGTAGAAACCCAGGTTCGATTCCAACCTGCTGTGCTATGCTACATGTCATGCATCTCTTTTTCAACCCACTTTCCTTTCCCGCTCCACTCTCCTGTCCATAAAGGCATAAGAATATAATACAAATATAAATAAATAAATGGCCACTACAACAAATTTACTTTACAAAGGGTGTAGATCAGCACAGGAAGAGGTTTGAGCCGGTTGACGAAGCACAAGATAAAAAGACTCGATAAGTGTTTCTCTTCTCACCTCAACATTGCCGCTGCTGGCACACAGGAAGCACAGCACCCTAGGTGTGACAGGCACAGAAGTCAGCAGGCTGAGGCCGCCAGCCTCCCACACCTTCTCCACGTCATGGTCCCTCTTGAAATCCACTCTGATGCGTTGCACTCCGTCGAAGGGCGCTACGGACTTGGCCTGGCCCCTGGTCGAGGGAGTGCTCAGCCAGTTTAAAGTACTGCTACTGGGGGGTTTAGCGACCAGCGGCTTCTCCTAGTCAACACACGGAGATGGAGGGAGTGAGAAGTGATATTGGCCATAGCAGGTATAACTGAAGTGTAACCAATGCTAAAAACACCCAGAAAGGCTTCAAAGATAAAAAGGTGCACAAGCCCTTAAGCAGGCAGGATAAGCCACGTTAACACTTGCCATACAGGGTAACATAAGTAATAGCTTTACTGGTACACCTAACCTTTTAGCTCTATAATATCCAAAATCCAGTAATAACAGGAGAATTTTGATGTACATATTAAACTTACAGCCTCAATTCTACAGATAATTAGATAGAATGAAGCCTGCCAACTACACTTACCTTGTCTTTTGGTCTTTGTTTACAGGGTGGTGGAAAAGAGCAAGGAGTGGACTTTTTTGGCTGTTTCAACTCATGGGCTAAACAAGCAAAAAAAGATGCACAAAAAAATTCAATATTTAGTCACAATTGTTAAACGTGTTCATCTTGACATTAAGAAGATTTGAGAAGATAAGACAGAAGCACCACCTGTAGGTGTAGTCGGTGTAGCAGATGAACTCTGCTGCTGTGATGGCTGCTGCTGCAGGGGCTTCTTCTTTGAGTCACTCAGTGGAATCTTGGGTGGGGCATCTTTCTTTGGAGGCGCCTGATTGGCTGAAGCGCGCGGTGGCTGTTGTGGCTCCTGCTGTTGTTGGGATTGTGTCTGAGACGGCGTCGACGGGGAGGGAGAGTTTTGGGCTGACGAGGACGAGGAAGAGGATGAAGAAGATGATGACGACGAAGAAGACGAAGAGGAGGATGAGGAGGAAGATGAGGAGAGGGACTGCGGTTGTTTGTGTCCCTTCCGACTAGTGACACTGCTGGGCTTGGAGCCCTGTTTGGACTCGGGCGTCAGGGTAGGGGTAAAGGCCGCAGATTGGGGCTGGGATTGCCCTTGGACCCCACTAGGAGGTGGAGGGGCTTCATCAGAAGGACTGGGAGACATGCCCGCAGGGGAGAACTGCTGCTGTCTCAACTTTTCCTCGCCTGGCTTTGGGGGAGGAGTTTCGCTCTTTCTGCGTGGAGGCTCCTCCTTGGTTTGTGCAGCGTGCAGTGGTTTGAGACCAGGCTCCAAGCCCACACCCTTGATGGGATGTAGGCCCTCCTTCTTCTCCGACAGTCTGTTCTTCTTCTTGTCCTTCTTGCTCTTTCCCTGCTTCTGGATAAACATTTTTGACGGCATCCACTGCAGGTTCTGACATTTCCGTACCCTGTGAAAAACAATAGTTACATTTTTTAGCCTGATAAATGATCTAACATAATTAAAAATGGTAAAATGTAAGTTAATCTATATGAGGTAAATCTGCTAAACATATACTCCAAATAGCATTTTCACATCTTTCACTTGTTTTTTTTTTGTTTTGTTTTGTTTTAATCACCCACATATTTGGAGGTGAGGGATGGGAAAGTCAATAATGACCGAATTTCCCCCACGGACTTACTTGCAGCACTGCTTTTTAATGTTTCGACCTCCAAACTTGGGCTTGTCCAGACAGTTGGTGCAAACACCACAATCTTCAGGAACCTGACAGCCCGAGCACTGGCCACAGCGCCGCGACCTCCGACCCTTCTTGGGAGGGGCATCCTGGGGGGCCTTAATCCGTGTCTCCCTGGGCTTTAGGGGAGGGGATTGGGGCTCCGCCTCCTCAGAGCCTGCCACCGATGACTTGTCTGTAGAAACATTTCTCTCATTACCACTCGACATACACACCCCTACACCACTCTATTCTGTACACGTCACATTAAGATATTCAAAGTCAATGGCGGCAACCAGCCCACAACACAACAGTATTACTACTAGTACTAGTACAGTGTGCGCTCCTACCATCGTTCCCCATGGAAGACAAGATCTTTTCCCGCTCCTCCCAGGGCAAGGCACTGAGTGTGGGCATATCGTCAGGGAACACTGCCCGGTTGCGACCCAGAGCCACAGCTGCTCGACGGCAAACATGCTTGATGCGTGGGCCGCGGACCGAAGCCTCTGATGAGTCGCTCTCCTGGCTCTGCTTGCAGTACAAAATGAATACATAAACAAATAAATAAGGAGGAAATTAGAAGTGTATGGTTCAGGGAATGATTCCCAGAGGTGTTTGAAGACTCGTCCAAAGTGTGAAGTCAACCCCAAAGATACAAATTATTTCAGCAGAGAGAGCAGTATCTGCCAAAGTTATGAGAAACTAATTTAGGAACTACATACAAATAGAATACAGTCGTTTTGTTGTGTCCTCCGAGAATACCATTATATTTAATGTTTAAATGTGTATACCAAGCTAATTGGACATCACAACCTTCTTAAAGGATGAGCTTAGCTTTTTCATAAAAACTATTGTCAACTTCAAAATGGAAATACTTTTCTTTGAATGCCATTACTGCTCCTCATTTCTGTATAATGCATGAGATACAGAATTCCCCTCATATAATCATCGGTGGGAATTTCCCTCAAGTCTCAGTATGAGTACTAATGCATGCACTTATGTTTTAGCATATCAAAATGAAACCTTGACAGTTGCTTGTAGTTTAATGGACTACATATGAATGTGAGTCAGTCACTGATATGGTTTTCAGAATGAAAAGATAATATTACTCATTGAAAAGGAGAGAGAAAGGGGACAGCAAACAGACCTGGATCTTAGGCTGGTCTGGAGACTTGAGCGACTTGCTCTTCTCTATCTTGAAGAGCTGGGCCTTGGCCTTCTTCAGCAAGCCCACAACCTGCTTGTCAGTCACGGGTTGTTTCTCTGCTTGGGCCAGCATGGAGCCCAGCGAGGGGGCGGGGAGCTGTTGGCGCCCAGGCTGCCCGGCGGGAAGGCCTGCCGGCGGTTGGCTCACGGCACTTGGTTTCTCCATCTCCTTCTCCTCTTCCGCCGGCTCTGCTTCCTTGTCTGAAGGCCTGCCCTTCTTATGCTGGCGTCCCGAATGGAGCCTCTCTGGAGGAGGGGGCTCAGAGACCACATCAGCTGATGTGGACTTCTTCCTCCCGGGAGCCTTCTTAGGAGCCAGGGACGCCCCGTCATCAGTCTCCCTCCCGTCAACAATGAAGAGGCTGGAAGCTACATTCGGAGAGGCGTCTGGTGTTGGAACCTTCCCTCCCTTCTTCTCCCCCCAATCCCGTTTACCTTCCCTCTTGTTCTCCTTCTCTCTTTCTCTGCTCTTGTCGAAATCCTTCTCCTTCTCCTTCAGAGCAGATTCCTGGGAGGGTGGCAGGCTTCTCTCTCTTCTCTCTCCCTTCCCGGCACCCCGGCCTGTCTCCTGGACACTGGAGGGGAAGTGGGGAAAGAGTTGGGAAGCGGAAGAGGATGTGGAGGACGAAGAGACTTGTTGCTCCGTAGCTCCTCTGCTGCCTCGGGTCCCTTGTGAGGCAAGGGCCAGAGGCGGAGCAGCGAAGGGGCTGAAAGCAGGAGTTAAGGCACTAGTGGCTAGTGGACTGGCCGAAGCCCCTGGCAACGAGCTGGGGTTACTGGAGACCGAGCTGGACAGTGTGGAGCGTTCAGAGGAGCCCTTCCCCCTGGGAATATGGCCACCCATTTGGCTGCTGCGCCTGGTCATGGAATGGGAGGGAGACCGTGCTGGGCCGTGGTGCATGCCCAAGAATGTCCGCCTCTTCTTGCGTCGAAAGGCTCTTCCAGAAGACTGGTGAGGGGAGAGGGAGCCGGGGCTGCTCCCAGAGGAGGACTGCAGCGTGACGGACTCAAAGATGCGCGAGTGGGCCTCGCTGGGGTTGAAGCGTGGGGCACGCAGCAGGCTGCGCTTCTGGAGCGGGGCTTCGAAGCGGGTCGAGGAGGGGTGCTGGTGTGGCGGTGGGTGGTGCAAAGGGGTGAACAGACGAGTTCCCGCCGGTGCGCCACCGCTCGGAGCTTGGAATGGCGCCTGGGTGGCTGCCCCTGCACCACCAGCCCCTTGCGGCATCAGCCCCACGTCCTGCGCTGTGAGAGGCGCGGGGCGAAAGTTGTCGAACACGGGCTTGCGGATGAGGCCCTCCTTAGCGTATTTAGCGGAGGAAAAGCACTGCTCGGTGCGAGACAGGGACGTCCAGCGGAAGGTGGGCTCCTTTAGGATGGAGCGGTTACGTTTGTCCTGCAGGTTGGAAAGCACAGGCCCAGGCAGGAAGGGAGATATGGAGTGAGGCATGATCCAGGGAGACTGGGCATGGTGCTCACCGATGGCGGATGTTGTGGAGGAGGCCGACTGAGGGGGCTGCGGGGGACTGAGGAGGGGAGGGGGTGGGGGAGAGGAAGAGGAAGAGGCCTGCCGAGGATGCTTGCTGAGAGCCACCGAGGGTGGAAGAGGACATCAACACTCCTGTCGCTGGGCTAATAATAGGCTTCTTGGCCCCGGTGGTCAGTGTCCCTCTCCCTCTCGAACCAAGACCTGGCTTGCAGCTGCCCCGGTCCCGCTCTACGACCACGTGTTCTCGCTCTGAAGAAGGGGAGGGCGGCCTGGAGCTGTGCAGCAAGGTGGCCTCCATCTCACACTGGGAGGATGGGAAGGGTTCATCCGTCTCCGACAGGGCCTGCGTGGCCTCCGAAGCCTGGGAGTCGCAGGAGGAGTCATCCAGGCTAGGGCTGCTCGATCTGGAAGACTCTGCTGAAGAGAGCTGGGAGGAGTGCTGCGACAGGGCACTGGAACCACAGGAGGCCGCACTGCTGCTGAAGCGCCCATTGGCTGTGCTGTTGGTGCTGTTGTTGAGCAGGCCAGCAGCGGGGGAGACGATACTGGGGTCTGAGGCAGGGGGAGGAGGGGGAGGCAGGGAGTCAACTGGAGCAGTGGTCCCCGTACTAGCAGCAGCAGCCGCAGCCGTAGAGGACACCAGAACGGGAGACGGGGACGAGGAGATGGAGGTGAGCTGGGGAGGTGTGGAGACAGATGTAGGGGGCGTTTCCAGCCGTGCCATCTTCATGTGGTGCGGCGGGGTCCCGAAGCTGCCCTCGTCTTCAATGAAGCGCTTTGGGGTTTTGATGATGCGCAGGGAGACCGTGCTGACCACAGGCATGATGAACTGCCTGATGTTTTTGAGCTGGGTCCTCCTCCTCCTCCTGATGCCAGCCTCCATGCCACCCGACCCCGGCCCACCAATGGCAACAGCATCCTTCTCCAGTAGCTTCTTCTTCTGAGCCCCTTTCTTGGCGCGCTGCAGCAGCTGCTTGGCGATGGTGGCGTCGGTGCGCTTGGACGACGGCACGATCCTGACAGGCTTGATGTGCCGAGGGCTTTGTCTGAGGCCCAGCGGTCTGCCCAGCTTGGATGGGGGTGGAGAAGAGTCTTGCTGCTCGGAATCGTCCACGGCCTGCTGCAAGGCGTGCTGGTCCGTGGCTCTGCGGAAGGCCCCGGGATGAGAGGCGCTGCCCGAGAGCCGGGCTGCAGCTGCCGCTTCTGCTTTGAGCCGCTCGGCAGAGGGTGGGCGGCCACGTCTGCGCCGGGGAACGCCGGGCAAGGCTTTGAGGCGCGACTTCAGCGGGCTGAGTTTCACTTCCCTCAGCCGCTTGAGCTTGGTAACTTTGGATTCGTCGCGGGCCACTTTGGGCAGCTTTGTCTCAGTGTCCTGCTGATGGGCAGAGCCCAACAGCGCTCTTTTGGCAGACGACTTTCTGTCCTTCTCCTCCTGCATCTCCATGGCCAGCTCAGGCCGCGCCAGTCTGCCGTCCTCTCCCGCGGCATGGCTAGCGGCGTGCCAGGTTCTCTGGCTGCTGGAGGACGGGGGGCGGCCTCTCCTCTTCTCCCCTGACCCAGAGCCAGGCGGCCTCCCAGGGAGCCTTTTGACCTTGTCAGCCGACCGCTCGTGGGCCTGGTCCGGCTTCCCCTGCGCAGGGGAGCCGGGGGACGAGGGGGAACTCAAAGACGCTGTGGCTTTCTGAGCCGTCAGGGAACGTGGGGGGCGACCTCTGGGCTTCTTCTCCGGAATGAGAGCACCTAAAGGGTCAAGAAGGAACACAATGGAGAGTTTTGCCTTCAGTGAAATATAAGGTTAGACCTATGGTTAGAACATAGGATTGAGACATAGAATATATTCCAATCAAAAAGCATGCAGCCTGTGAGTGTCCTTAGTATTTAACTAGCCATCACTAGAATGATAAATTGACAACAATGGTCCATATTTTGTACATTTATACAGAGAGAAAGTTTACCTGCAGAGGTCCTCGTCGGGCTCTGTATTCTTTTGTGCTCAGTGACTGTTCCAAATCCAAAAAACGGTTCTTCCTACAGAATAGAAATGAATGGAATAGAAATACAGAAATGCTTAATAAATACTAGCAAATTTCAACAACAATTCTTTATAATTATACAGGAAAATACAGGTACACCTCAAGAGTCATATTTCATATTGGAAAGAAGGATTCCAGAATTGTTGGGTTGACCTGGTATCTAGCCTACATTTGAGTCAGACAAGGCTCACTGCTTCATGGAAATACCAACATGCTCAATCTCACTTTGGCATGCTGACTCACTTCTGTGATCTCATGTGTATCTGGTGCTTTTACTTTGGGGATGAGGTGCAGGCAGTTACAAACACAGTTCAGACCACAACCCTAAGGCCCATTTTGAATAGAACAGGAGCACATCCAAGCCGCACCAAATGACTAATAGATATGCCAAAACCACTGCTTTCCTGTCTCCTGAAGGTAGCATGCTCTGCTGGTGAGTCATACTGAAGAATGTAAATTCTCTTGTTGGAGACAACACCAGGTGCAAATGGAGGACCATGTGTTGCTTTCTTCTTTGAAAGACAGTGACAGTGGCCAGTTCAGCCTGGCTAGCCTCGCGTGATCACTGGTCTTCCATTTCACTTGACCTCATAGGGGCTGGCACACAATATGGGTGGCCTGATCACCTGACTTGCTTGCCACCCCAGGTAGCCGTGGCAGCAGCGGTTGCTATGGTGTCTGCACAAACAGTGATGTCATTCAGGCAAGCCTAACATTGTACTACGAAGGAGGTCGCTGTTGTCCAGGTAGCAGAGTCTTGTCCTGCTCGCTTATTTGTATTTTATTTAGTAGTTAAATAGTCATGGGTTTGTACTAGCACACCTCACATGAGGCACAGACTGATACCTTCTGAGCAGAGAAAGACAAGACTGCCAGGTCCAAAGATGATTAAGAGTCCTCTCTGGCTGTGTGTGTGTGTGTGTGTGTGTGTGTGTGTGTGTGTGAGAGAGTGAGAGTGAGAGAGTGAGAGAGAGAGAGAGAGAGAGAGAGAAAAGGGATGAGTGTACGTCATTCCATCATGTTTATTTATAGCATCATTTGGAGCTGCAGTTAAGATCTCTACGGCCCAGTTTGTAGGTGTCCCTATCCAGCAGAGGTTTACATTAGGTGTGCGAGTGTAGAAACCAATGCAAATGGCTACAGGCCAGTAACAGTAACACCATATTACTTCAAAAGAGATTTTATATATCCAAATGTACTCTAAATCGAAACAGAGGGGCAATCCCTAATCAAATTAGAACGGCACTGTTTGTTAACCAATACCAAGACTTGGGTTTATTTTGTGTGGGACATTCGTTTATCCCATTTTCCCGATGCAAAAACACAATTTTTTGGATTATTTAACATGAAACGTGCATGTCATACATGCCATATGAATGGTTAAAATATACTTGACCCAGTATGAATACTATTAAATAAACTCCTCCACTCCTCAGAGTCCTCTCCACGTTTTCAGCCATCCCCTCTGCTGCTAGCACGCAGGCTGCTGATGCTGGTTGGTGTCGATGCAGAGCGCAGGGGGGCGGAGTACAAACGGACAGCTCTGACTCGCTGAGATAGTGCGAGTAGTGCTCAATGACATCACAGGCAGGCTTGCGGCACATTTACACATGCTGGTGCCATGCGCAAAACACACCCGTGTGTGTGTGTGTGTGTGTGTGTGTGTGTGTGTGTGTGTGTGTGTGTGTGTGTGTGTGTGTGTGTGTGTGTGTGTGTGTGTACGCACGCACTTCTGCTCTGCATGCACACACACACACACACACAAACACGCACTTCTGCGTCAGCCACACATACAACTCTTGTGGTGTAAAAGCCCAGGAGCCCCTCCTCACGTGAACCGAGCAGAAGGATGTAAACAAGCGAGGGAAGGGCAGGGGAGTGTGTGTGGGGGAGGGGAGGGCGTGCAGTAGGGGGAAAGGCTTACGGGTGAAGGGAGACATGGAAACAGCGCCTTGACCACATGCTCCACAAAACAACAGAAGGAGTCGGATCTATACGGTGTCTCCCGGGAGCCGCGGGGATGAAAGGGGCTTTTGGCAAGGGGGGGTGCGGAGTGTGGGGGTGGTGGGTGTGATTCAACACGCTCACACAGAAGCTAGCTAAATCCTAATCTAAACAGGCCTCCCACATGCTACAAGGGCTCGCACTCTCCTTTTCCTCAGCCCCAGCGCCTGGCTCCTTGTGCAGCCATGCGCTGAAACGCACACATAAACACGCTCTCTCGCTCTCTCTCTCTCTCCTGCTCTGCCCCCTCCCTGCCTGCCTGCCTCCCCGCCCACTGGCTGCTAGAGCGTAGTGAAGCAGCATGTGTAAGGCAAGGCACGCCATGAGCTCCATGGCGGGGCGATCAGGGCTCATAGGGAGCTGGTAAGTAAACAAACACCGTAGTAGCTCCGGGTAAAGCCAAGGGTACAGGTAAGCAAACGTGATGTCATCATGAGCGGCAGCAGCAGCAGCGGTGACGTCATCATCAACAGTAACGTCAACCCAGAGCAGAAGGGGAATAAGATAAAATGAGTGTGGGTTTTGAAAGAACTGAGGTTTTAGAAATGCTAATATCGTGATATGACATAAGTGTCTTTTCCTGGTTTCAAAGGCTGATTTACAGTAAAGCGATGAAAAAAATTTTTTTTTCATTTGTCAGTATATAAAATATAGTAGTATACAAAATAGGCTTTCTATGTGGTTTCTTTATATAGACTATTTATTGCATTACCAGAAAACATGCTATATCGTGATATATATTTACATGACCTGTCATGAAAGAAGGGTTATTTCCTTTATAAAAAGGTCATAGACAGATCTAAACTACCACAACAGGCTCAGCTCGAAACTAGCAACCAACTCATCTGTGGAAGTTACAGTATTATTTGCAGTGATAGGGGCCTGTCCCCAGCCAGAATGAACGGATATGGTTAAGGTTCTGTAGCATGTCACTGTGACAGCCCACGCGCTGGGTGAGAGAGCTAACATAATTATCACTTCCAGCGTGGCCTGAAGTACAACTCAACAGATAGATGACGACTTCCATTAACTTTCTCACCACAGCTTAACCAATCCCAATTCAGGAAACAGTAGGGAAAGAAATAACAGAGCAATCCAGTTAATAGCTAGACAAACCACATACAGCGAAGTGGCTCTGTGCCATCGGAGAAAACCCCCCCCAATAACCACTTCAAGTGGCTCAACCCATCATTACTTCAAGTCCCCGGAATAGTTGATACTGCAGAAGACGATTAAGTTCATCTCAAACACCCAGGGAATCCATATGTCTACGAGACAGGCCGTGATGGCCCCTGTAATTTCAGATACAGACAACTCAGTAAGGCTTATTCTGCATACAGTCCTCCTAGAATTAAGTGTGCAACGGCTAATCATAAATTAACAACGTCAACCGAGTTGAGGTTTTTCTTTTGCGTGAACAAGAAATGGGAAATGGCTGGGGGTGTTGTTGTTGGTTCTTCAAATTGAAGAAAAACTACCGTCATGGTGCTGTTTGACAAATTATTGTGACAATGCTCAGCCACCACAAGCAAAATCTTGGACCCAGCAGCTACTTTGTTATAGTGTAACTTCTGGGGGGAGACGGCACAGAGCCGGGCCGGAAACCAGAACCTTGTATCCTGTTTCGTTACGGAGATATTCTACCAACGAAAACTTCTTTCACGCGAGTGGATGAAGCTTTCAGAAAGGGATTTTAATTAGTGTATTTCTGCAGTAGTCGGTCTACATGGTGTTGATTTGAAACCTTCACAAACACTTTTTTATAGTTTCCTACTGCTGGCCAAGTTTCTATTAGCCAATTACCTGCCCACAGATCTCCCCCTCAGCAACATGATTGGTCAAAACAAATATAAGTATAATATAATATATTAGATATTAATCTAAAGTCTGATTTGCGGGACCACCACAAGCATCATACGCTGCCACAATTATGACTTAGCTTTGAGCAAAGGTTTGACTATACAAAATCCAAGTGAAAATAAGCTTTTCAGAACTTCAAGCACTGCCTGCACTAACCATTTGTTCATGCACATTTGTTTCCAAGTCAAATGATGATCAAGCCTGCTTCATTTGTTTGTTTGTTTTTTTAAAAAGAGCGCCTTGTGAAGTCCTTCAAGGCTGTAACCGTGGGAACTGTATGGTGACGGGACGACACAAATAAACATGACAGTGCTTGATTTAAGTAAAAAAGGTAAACAGAGCAGTGTGACATATTGCATTGACTGACGTCTATGTCATCCATTTCACAGAACAAATTGACACCAAAACCCACTCTCACACATGCAGAGAAAGATTGAACACTGTACATTACTGCACTGTACATGTACAGTCAATCTGCCCTTCCTGGAATGTTAACTGGGGATGAGCTCATGTTCTGTGCCCTTCTAATGACACAACCCCCCTTAAAGGAAAAGGCAGCTATTCCAAGAATTACTTATAGCCTATACCCGAATACAAAACTTTATATAGTGCAGTGAACGATTCCCATGTCAAAATAATTTTAAGGGATTGCTTTGTTGCCCCAATAAACACACAACAAATGGTGTGTGTGTGTGTGTGTGTGTGTGTGTGTGTGTGTGTGTGTGTGTGTGTGTGTGTGTGTGTGTGTGTGTGTGTGTGTGTGTGTGTGTGTGTGTGTGTGTGTCAAACTACTAAACATTTGCTCTGAGGCGTGCACACAAAACAAACATTCAGGGGGAGGCTTGCTTCCTACACCTTGAGCAAATGTCTGGGATAGTCGTGGACACCAGCAGGAGGGCTAGCTGTTGTTTCTGTGCACACGCACGTGCACACGCACGTGCACACATCCAGGCTGGCTGGTTGGCAAGCAAACACCAAGTCGGTGTTCCAAGTAAAAACAAAGACAGGAGAAGACACGCCTACGTCGAGGTGCAATAAGGGACATAAAGTCTGAGGGACATCCCACCCAACAGACACACACAAACACACGCACTCACGCACACACACACGAGCAAAGGTGAAAGCCTTTGCCCGCCTGCTGTAGCAGAATAAAGGCGTGGATGGGAGGGTCTGTGACTAATTCTCCTCCCAGCGCTATCCCATGGGGAGGAGGGCTCGCCTCGCACCCTTTGATATCCTTGCCTGTGCTCTTTCAGCCGCCCGCACTTTGTGAGAGCCAGAATAAAAGCAGACACAAAGCTTCCTGCTCCAATCCACACGCTGTCCTGGGGATGGAGAAAGAGGAGGGGACAGGGGGTGGGGGCATTTAAATAGGCCAAACACCTGCTGGACTGAAGCCCCTTCCACACACTAGCTGCCGGTGGAGAAAGAGGGCATTTTGTTTTGATACATCTATTTAGCCAGACTTTTGTACAGATGATTAAACATTGGTCCCAAACTGTGAGTGGAATAACCACCAAATAGCAAACAGATTATTTTGAAACTAGTCCAAAGTATATTTACATGTGCCGTCTGGATGGATCAGTGTCTGCGCTGCGTGTTTGGAGAGGAGGCTTTACATTTTGAATAAGAGCAAATAGTAAATTCAGTGAATAAAAACAAAGCAAACACAATTTGGGCGGACTTAACAAAATTCATTTCCAGCGTGCCCACGTAAAAGCAAACAGATCCTTCCATTTAAGAAGCAACAGCCAACGAGAGTCCCCCCTTTGAGACGCCCCCCTAATGGGCTCAAGTAATCTATTCCAAAGTGGCAGCTGTCAGAAGAAAAGTTGTTTCTGCCTCTCAAAACGTGTCTCTCTCTCTCTCTCTGAAGTGCAATTGATTCTTTCGTCCGGATGGAGGGAGGGTGGGTGGGGGGGCGAAGAGAGAGAGGGAGGGGAGGGGAGTATGTGAGTAAGTGTCTGTTTTTGGGGGCTGCCACTTGGGCTCAGCTAGGCTGCAGTGCACCTGACCCATCCTGCCCCAGTCTGGCCATGCAGGCACAACATCCCGTCTCTCAATGCAATCACCACCACTGTGTCTGCCACCAGCCGTCCGCTGCAAGTTGAACAGGGGGACACTGAGATGCCTTCTGTCTCTCTGCATCCCTGCTGCTGCTGCTATACTTTCACAATTATAGAGGTGGGGGGGGGGGGGGGGGCAGCTTCACCTAACCCAAAAAGTGCAGGTTTTATTTTTTTGTTAACATATTAGGAAATTCACATTATAAAATACAAAGCTTTGTTATAACAACTTTCCGTCGTTTAAAAATGCGTCATGAGCACGTCGAAAGTGCGACGTCCAAAAGTAAAAAAACACACAAAAAAAACCGGTAAAAACCCAAACACACGTGCGTCCAAAAGCCAAACGAATGAGCGGTTCGCGACGGCGTTGTGTGCGTGCGCGTGCGTGTGTGTATGTGGTGTAGCCACCGCGGTGCGACTCCCACTGCAATGAACGCGTGCTGCTCGTCACGAAAAAAAAAAAAGGGAAGATGGTAGTTCGCTACAGCGAACACACCCCCACATCACAAGGTCCGCCGCCGAGAAGGGGCTCGTTGTTATTGTAGCGACCTAGCTCACAGGGATGGAGGGATGGCTACTACTCCATCCCAGGGTGATGGCTACTTAATCCCATGGATAGCTACTCCATCCCAGGGTGATGGCCTCTACTCCATCCCAGGGTGATGGCCACTACTCCATCCCAGGGTGATGGCCACTACTCCATCCCAGGGTGATGGCCACTACTCCATCCCAGGGTGATGGCCTCTACTCCATCCCTGGGACCCGCACCACACGCACAAAACTGTGGACGCTTTAGAGATACGCGGGTTTCAAAATACGCGATCTTACGTCACCGTCAGCATTAGCCACAAACGTGAAATTATCTCTGTAATAGCTACGCCAGTGTGTGTGCGCGTGTGTATGTGTGTGTGTGTGAAGGGGGTGGGTGTGAGGGGGGAGAGAGAGAGACATGTCCACCTCCCATTTTCCTATGCATCAGCAATAGCCCCGATGGCTAGCGTGGCGTAATGCGTAGCATGGTAGCTGGGCTAAACATTGCCATAGCTTTGGGGGGGGGGGAGAAGAAGTGTGTAGCCATCAAGCTAAACCCCACAGCCACAGCCCCCCCCCCCCCCCCCCCCCCCCCCAAGCTTGCACGGCGGCATGGCGGACGGGTGTAAACACACCGCGGGTCGATGTGTAAACTCGTAACTCTCCCAGAGTGGAGTAGTGTAGTAAGTGCTGAACCCCCCCCCCCCCCCCCCCTGAGATGTGGGTATAGCTCGCTTGCTAGCCAGCCAGCTAGCTAGGTTAGCCAAAGCCTCGCTCTAAAAAGGTTGACACCTCGCTGAGAGGAGACAGCTTAGCCCCCTCCTATCCCCTATCCCCGAAATAAATGATTAGCTACGTAGCTAGCTCGCTGGGGGAAAAACGGTTATTGTATACAACATGCACCGGAGACGGTGCCTTAAAACCCGCACCACAGCAACCGTCTTACCGCCCTTAGCGACGGGATAAAAACCGTTAACATCCCTAAACCCCAAAACTTGAACCGCGATTCAACAATCCCCGGCTCGTCAAGTTGACATGTTTTGATTTTTTTTTTTTTAAAGCTTTTTCGTCGCCGTTTCAACTGTGTTGTTGTGTTGTGTTCAAAGACCCACTGTGTAGCCATCTCCGGAAACGCAGCACACCTTTTTTTTTTGCTACACAAATGATGTGTGTGTAAAAAAAAAAAAATAATTAAAAAAAAAAATGCAACTTGGTGTTAAATAATACCGACATGTTTCCCCTTTCCCCGATCTGACCCAAACGGCAAGTTAGCTAGTTGGTAGTGACTGCTGGTGCTACACAGCAAAAGCAAAGCAAAGCCCCGGTCCTGGATAGTGAAATGCTATTTAAATATAGCACACTCACTGTTGTGAGGGTAAAGGGGGGGTGTTTTTATTTTGTAACCCCACGAAAATTAAAAAATGTGTCCACTGCCGTTGAGTGAGATGGACGGTCATGCTACAAGAGTCCCCGCTAGCTAAAGGATATCTGACAAAACTGTCCACATCGCTATCCTCGCGTTACAAAAACAGCCTCAATCACCAGAGCAAAAAGCACCTTAAGTGGACCACATCAAGGACCCCCAATGGGACTCCTGGTGTGTGTGTGTGTGTGTGTGTGTGTGTGTGGTTCCTGGGTTATCTTAGCCTGGGATAAAAAAAATTTAAAAAAAAGGCCAAAGCAAAACCCAAACTCAAAGTTGCTGAGCATCTTTGAAACGCCAAGTTTGTCCATCGGTTGCACTTAAAGAGTCTGCGATTAAGAGTTAACGTGAAGAGCAGCAGATCACATGTGGACGTGTTTCCCCCCCTCACCACCACCACCAGTAATTACAGAGGTCCCCATACTAAACGTTGGTCTGTTATTATTATTTCAGAGGGCTCCCTGTGTGTGTGTGTGTGTGTGTGTGTGTGTGTGTGTGTGTGTGTGTGTGTTGTGTGTGTGCGCGGGTCCCAGGGGAGGTCCTGGTCCTGGTCCCGGTCCTCTGGTACTCACCTCCCCGCTGCTCACGGTGTCACTCGACTCTCCCAAAACATCCCGAAATTTCCGCAGGTTGCTACCGATAGCGGCGGAGACCTGGAGCGCGGCGTCAAACCCGGGTCCGAGGCCGAGACCCGCGGGCTGGCGGGTCTCCGGGCTGCCCCGGAGGGAGGCGGTGACCCGGACTCGGCCCGCCGCTCCTCTCCTCCCGGTGCCGGAGTTGCTGCTCCCTCCGGGCCGAGCGGGGAACCGCCACCGACAGCTGTGCGCCATTTTACACTCTGCCTGCCTTATAGTCTGGCCCCTGCGATCGGAGAAGAGTCGGTGGGCGGAACCCTAAACCAGCACTCCACATAAACAAGCTCCGCCAAAGCGTTGCGCTCTCACTGGCGGAGCAGTCGTTATACACGTTGCGGGGCCCGGCCGGAGGAACCCCCGATAATGCATTACGCCTGCGAGCGCCTGCGTGAGCGCTGCGTGCGGCGGGGCGCTATACATGTTCCGGGGCTTTGCCCGGGAAAGGAAACTTCACTTAAAAAACGCCAAGGACAAAAAACCGTTATTTCCCCCCCCCCCTCGACCGACAAATGGACGGGAGCGTCCAGGGCCGACACACCTGTTAGCCCGCACCGTGTCTGGAAATGTGTTTATAGTGGGAAGTTTTAATATTGCTCTGTCCATTTTTTATTTTTTATTTATTTTTTGGTATTTTTCATTTTTTGGGGGGGTCAATACACACATTCGCATTCGTGCATTTATTCCTTTGTTTTTTTTTGTTATTGTTTTTTTTTTTCTTCCCAAAACGAAAGTTTCCATCTGCTTTCTTAGGCAGAGGTGTCTGAATCCATTGATGGTTGTGAAATGTATTGTAATGGAAATGCGTTTGGATTTTAAAAAAAATGTTAAAGCTGCAAACACATGGATAATATAATACACATATAATTGTAGTCTAGGGAAGGGATATTTAATGCCGAGCATGCCACTGTGTTTTCCCAACTGGCCAAGAGCTTTTTCCAAATACTTTCGCTTTATGATTATTATTATTATTATTATTACAATTTTATATTTACAACAATGTAATATTTTAGAATTCAATAAAGTTAGCTAGGCCTACATACTGATGCCTATCCAACACAAACTTGGCCTACTACACCACACATACATACATACATACATACATACATACATACATACATACATACATACATACATACATACATACAAGCTACATAACACAGCCTACATACAAGTAAAAGTGTGCTTAGATGTAGGCTACTCTTTTGGTTTGGATACAAAACAAACCCAAGAGGAACAGACGGATTTATTTAAATGCTCCTTAAATAAACTGAGCATTGCATTGCAAATCATGTCTAGCTGTTATTAATGTGTTGCGATAATTGATGCAGACTCACTGACACAAACACATTTAAACTAGAATATTGTAACTGAGTGAAATACAGCACATCTATAAGCCAAATGGACACACCCAACAAAGTTAACAAAAATAATAAATATATAATAATAATATATTAAATAAATAAAAGGAAGTTTGAAATGAAAACCAGAATCAGTGATTATCTCTGCATGTGATGGATCCTGGGTATCACAGTAAAACGTATTATCTCTTATGAACTTATCTCTCATCATGAAAACTGATCTCACTGCTGTGGGCATAGATTTGACATAATTTCACTGATGTTATACAGTTAAACTTATTTCACTGAAAAAAGATCATGTGGGGTCCAAATTATCACCGGTGAGAGCAACAAATCTATAAATTGTCCATTTTAAAAATAGGGGTAATTTTGCCCTAAAATTTACTAGACACTTTTTCCCCCCAAAGCAAATTACAGTAAATTGGGATACAGGCCATTAAGGAGCAGGTGGGGGTTAGCCAAGGTTGTCTATTTGTGCACACTGGGGATTGAACACTGCCGTGACATGAATCAGCTTGGATTCTCTCCCGATTCTGTGTCCTGATTTCAGAACCACACTCACCCTTGGGAAGAACTGCATTGTGATACGCAATGAAGGTAGTTGCAGGGGATATTGTGGAAGGAGACATGATCATAGTCTTGAAGGACATGTTTCTGATACCTGTGCAGTTGAGTGTGCTACAGAGGGTTACATAATGCACAATCAATAAAATAATTAATTTGACTGTGGTGGTACTTTACTGGAATTCTTGAAATACAAAGATTATAAATGCCAGTATAAAAAACGAAACAAAGGAGGATATAATCTGGTGTTATATTCGAGTGAAACCATAACCACAAATAACCATATCTTAAATAATAACAGTTTTATTTCTGAATCATACTGTACACCCAAATTAAGAATGTAATAATCACATTCAAAACATAAAAATACTTCATTATATTTGAACCAAGTAATTATTCAATTGGTAGATATTCAACATGAATGCATGCCACCAAATACAGAATCTTTCTCACATCATATTCTCTTACACAACACCTTTCACTTTCTTCCATTTAAAAACCTTAAATCCCAAAACTAGTCAAGCCTCATATATATTGTACTGCTCAGTCTTTCTATATCCTAATCTTCATATGTTGTATGCCAAAGGTAATATTGTCTCTTACAGTATGAAATAGGTTTTTGAATAATTAACATTACTGCAAGGCTCTTGGTTTTTAGGCACCAACTCCACAAGTGAACAGTTTGCCTACACATAAAGACATACAATGTAATTGTAATAACACAAATTCATGTTTATAAGGGTTTCTCTACGTTATATTAGTTGATTTGGTATGTGAATAAGTATATATATTATGCTGTAGAATATGGACAAAAGACACAAGATCCTATGTTAAGCCGTCTTCCAAAAATTCCAAAGTTTCCAAAAATACTTAACTCTTCAGTAAAAAAAGCATGTTTTGGCAGACCAACAAGACAGGCAGAGGTTAAAACAGTACATTGATCAAATCCTGTTAAAGTGACACTTCTGGTCACAGTTTAGAATGAAAAATTAACTGGTAGTTAGTTAATAGTAATTCACGGGCAGAAGTGCCTATACTGTGGTGTTTCACCATGATAATATTCATCATCGTGAATGGTGGAGGTACAGGGAGTCAGGGGGCGGGGGGGGGGGGGGGGGGGGCAACGACCTTCTCCTCACAGCGTGGGGCTAAAGTTTGTTCTCGACTGTCGTCACAACCGGGGCTAGTCAGTTGAACTTAAAGGCTGCATGTGAGACTGGTGGAAAGTCACTCTGAACTGGAAGAGGCCGAGTGATTCCACAGAGCTAAGCACATCATGGATCAAGCCGAGGGACAGAAGAGTGGGCTAGACTAGTAGAGGAGGGGGGGGAAAAAAGGAAAAAAAGTAATTGATCATCTCATGGAGTGACCAAATCTAGCCGCTAGGTCCCATCTGCAAGCTCTCCTGTTTATGCTTGGCCAGCCACTGTAAAATCTGCTGTTTGAGTTCATCGTTTGGCCTGATCTGGTCCATGGTGAGAGGACTGCGGTTGAAAGGGTCTGTCTGGTCACTATAAAAGAGAAGCAATACATTTAGTTACGGCGATAATAGCAAAAGAAATGGCAGACTGATTACATACATACAACATGGCCCTAAATTTGTAATTATGCACATAATTTTCATCAATCGAACAAACCAGGCCAAAAGTAACTGACCTGAGTAGATGTCTTGCTATGGTTGAGCGGTCTACGGTCACGTTGGATGAGGGCAGCAGAACAGGGTCCACCATCAGAGTGGACATAATAGGGTCCAGGAACTCATCTGGGGCATCGGCGTACGTCTCCTCCTCCTGCTGCTGCCTGTCTGCATGGGACTTGAAAACAAACCTTTCTTTCAGTACATGTGTTGAACCAAATATAACCCGCATTGAAGATAAAACAAACATTCTTGTTCAATATTAATGGCGCTGTGAAGAGCATCCCATACCTTGATTTTGTCAGCGAGAAGCACAAAGGAGACAATCATGTCTCCAGGCTTGTTGATCTTTCTCAGCACCCTCGCCGTCTGAGAGAAGAGGGTCGGGGAGTAAGAACGCCCGTCTTTGGGCACTGTGGCGCAGAAATTCTCTTCATCGCTGCCAACGACAAGAGCACAAAGAACACACCTGTTTTATTAGCGTTTGGAAGTCTTCTCGGTTGCTAACTTGTATGCATGTCCTGATGAACAACAGAATTTACACAGGGTTTGTAACGTTTGAATCTGCTTGTGTGATCTAAAAAACACAGAGGCAGCAAAGATATGCATCATCGTTCTGGCAAAAATAGAAGTGTTTACACAGTTTGGCCGCCTGCAATGATTACTATAGACTCCTGACGCACAACAGATCTGATGAACAGAGACGTACCAAAGGTCTTGCGAGTGTACATCTGGCATTAATTTAGGAGAAAAAGAAAAAAACAATTTCTTTGAAACATACCCAAGGTTCAGGTAGATGGTGCAGATGTCTGAGACCAGTTGCTGAGGCTTGAAGTCAAACTCGCTGAAGTCCTTGACTTTGAGGGCACCCATCTTGGGCCCCACGAGATGTTGCAGGAAGTAGTTGAGCATCGAGATGATCCTCTCGGCCAGGAATGGGTGCACAAAGATGCCTTTGATCTCTGCACGAGAAAGTCAGGGCCAACGAAACAGAAACATAGGTCTTAGTATTGGCGTGGGGAAGATTGCCGTACCTAAATAATGACGTCATCACGCATGGAGCCTGAGTGTTTGTCTGACCTGAGGTGAGGAAGGACAGCGTGCCGATGGTCTCGTTAGACATGATGTTGTGGAAGCGTCCGAGTTGTCCAAACATCTGCAAGCTGGACTCTTTCTCCCTGCGAGCATCAGGCGCAAGCCCTTCCCACTCTCCCCGGTCCCGCTCCAACTGTAGGAGCTTGATTTTACTCAAGTACTGCAAAAGAAGAAGGTTTGGCGTCAACAAATCTAATTTAGTGAGCTTGACAAGAAAAAAACCCATCAAAACTGTATTTTCACTGCTGTAAGAGAGTGAAGGTTTAAAGTGAATATAATGGGCAATACATTCATTAATAATAACTGCGGTGTAACATTTAAGATGGCTTTGAACTACCGATCATCGTTAATGTATTTTCCCGTCTGGGATCAATAAAGTACCATCGTATCTTATATTAATTGGTGGTTCAGAATTTCATTCGTCATCAGACAACGGTAAGCCAATGAAATTGTGCTTTGTTTCTAACAACGCGTAGTTTCATACAAGGTATTAAGCTCATGGGTAGGGATGGGTAGGGATGGGCGATATGGCCAAAATCTTCTATCCCGATATAAATAAAGGGAACCTCGATAATGAATCACGATATAGCAGGTTTTCTGGTAATTCAATAAACAAATAGTCTATATAAAATAACCACATCGGTAAAGCCTATTTTTGTATACTCCTGTATGTATTACAAACTCGACAAATGTAAGAAAGTATTTCTTTTTTTAAATCATCACTTTATTGTAATGCAGCCTTTAAAACCAGGAAAAGACAACACTTATGCCGTATCATGAAATAACGATATCCAAAATCTAAGACAATATCTAGTCTCATATCACAAGATCAATATAATATCGATATATTGCCCAGCCCTACTCATGGCTAGGCTAGCCTCACCTGAATAGCCTCGTCCAGCAGAAAGATGGCATCGTTCATCAGCAGGTTGAGGTACCTCAGAAACAGGGGAGGGTTCATGGCCTCCAGGTTGACAGAAGCATAGTCAGCAAGACGCTGAGGACAGGAGAAGAGCATTAACAAAAGCATTAACTGACTGACAGTACATCAACATAATAACATGATGTTACTAATAACAATCAATGGAGGAAGATCACTGAAATATCTCAAGTAAGTTCTACCTTGATGCTCTCTCTGTAGCTGTCTTTGCCCCACATATACTTGAGGATGGGATACATAGGTCTTCTGTAGTTGAACTTCTGCTCAAACTGGTGCGGGTCACCTGATTGGTAAAATGAGGGGAAAATGCATTATTCTTGATTCTTTGACATATACACTAAACATGCATGTGTGGTTTCCTCAAGTAATGATCAGTTGTGTTAGTAGAACCCTATAAGACCAAAATATACAGTTAATGGAGGGGAATAGTAATACAGGGAATAGTGATGTAAACATGACTTCCTACTAGTACACACCGGTGAACTCTATGTCTACGAAGACGGTGATCAGAGCCTCAGCCAGTTGAGCTGCGTGTCTGTAGGCGCAGAAGACCCTCTCGCGCTGGAACATGATTGGCTGAGAAGCACCTGGAGACACAAGCTCCATGTGGGGCATCACCGCCTCCAGAACCTCCGCCAGCTTCGCCCGCAAGTGGGGATTCTTCATCCTGTCATGGAGGCAATTTCGGTCTACAATGACACCTGACCTTTGTTCCAGTTAGCCTTTTGTTAATGTGCGGAAACCTGGACTTGCACTGATTTTGTACCTTTCTACATTGCCCATGAAGATCGTGATGAAGTTGAGAATTTGCTCGAGACTTTCAGCAGAGGACTCCAAAATATCGTCCGCAAATCGCCGCAGGAAGACGAAGAAATCTCCCAGGTTTTCCGCAAAGAACTCTTGACAGACAAAACAAAATGTCATTACCTGAAACACTGATTGTAGGCTAGATCGAAAATCCTAATAATGCATTGAATATATAGCGCATTTCTTGAACCCAACGCATTTCTTAAACCCAAGGGAAAATGATTTGTAGAGCGAGCGCTCAAGCCGGTGCACACACACACACCTGGTACATAGCAGAGCATGCTGCTGTGGTGTATGGGAGACAGGGGGAAGGTGAGAGCTACGTGTTCAGAGCCCTGGTTCCCCACGGCCAGCTGCACCAGCAGGGCCGCAGAGGAGGCCTGCAGGTTCAGGCAGCACTGCAGCATGGCGGGCTGCGTGGCGGTCGCCTTGGTGGACAGGTAGACAATCATGAGCCGCTCAAACTGCTCCAGGAGCTGCTCTGACAGGGGGCTGCCAGACCGCTGGGCCTCCTGCCATGAGCCCTGGAGGCGATGCAGTGACTGGTTCATCTTCACCATCTGCTCATGGAGTCTGGGACAGGGGACGCACGCACGCACACACAAGTACACATATTACATATGAAAAGATAGAAATGTACTACTCACACACAGGTGTAAGAGAAGACAAAAGGATGGAGAGGTTAATGCTAACATATGGCGAGAACATAAGGGACATATGGGGAGCTGTGATGGGAGCGGTGAAACGGCTGTCAGTGTGGGTGGTAAACACACTCGCTGACTTAATGTTCCATGTGTTTGATCTTGTGCATGAAGCCTTGTGTGCGTGCGTGCTTACACGTGTGTGTGTGTGTGTGTGTGTGTGCGTGTGCGCAAGTGTGTGTACCTGTGGAAGCCGAGGTGCAGGGTGAGCTGTGTGAGGATAAGGTTTTCAGTCAGCAGGCTGTAGGACTGGGAGAACTCAGCCTGGTGCTGAGGGGGAGGAGGGATCAGGCAGGTCTCCTTGTCCAGGCCTGGTAGACATAAAAAGGGGGGAATCATCTAGTCTCGCTCTCAACCTGTTTCTGCTGTATGTGCAAATGAAGCAGAAATTGCTGTGCTTGTTCTATAATACTGTCGCAACAAGGAATAATCGGAAGCGAAAATATTTATTGAAAATAATTCCACGAAGAAAAAAAAAAGACAAAATGAATAATGAAATAAAGTTGCGGCAGTTTCTCGGCACACGGCCGTAATATTCACCCCTGGCGTGGACGTTGCGATTCCGCCGCTCCTCCTCGCTGAGCTCCTTGAGGGCGCAGTAGGAGGCATTAAAGGTCAGCAATTTGGGCGAGCGTGGCCGGCAGAAGGGCTGGCACAGCTTCAGCAGCGCGGCACCCAGGTTGAGGAAGAAGGCGTCCGAGGCATACGTTTGGAAGAAGATCTCAGGCATCTGATTGGCCCATATCTTGGTGCGGCCAGCGTTGGCCTGCAGGCATCCGCCCAGCCAGGACAGCAGCAGGTGGCGTGTTTCTCCGGAGCGCTGCAGCAGGTTCTTCAGCGTCTGGTGGAGCTTGTCGTGGAACTGGCCCATGAACTATAGACCACATGGGGGGTGGAATCAATTAAATTGATTTCCTATTTCCTATTTATTATTACACGGCTTTGTTGAATTCTCGATTCTGATTAGTCAATTATGGTATTGTACAGTCGCCATGGACGCAATTCTCCAACCGTAGAATTGCGTAGAAAGTATTTTTTTTTAGTGGAAGCAATAAAATAAAACATTTTTTTGTTGTTATATTGTGAGACAAATTGATTGATTTCTTTAGCAAACAGCCATGTAATAAGCAGGATAATGTACAGTGAGCTGGTCATTATTGTAAAATAAACCCCTTCAGGGTGATGCAGGGCCCCAACGCGATTTGCCAATAATGGCTTGCTGTACATTATCCCTTACTTACTAGTGCCATCGTATTTGTGTTGTGTTGTTGCTGGTCTGTCAGCAATCTTATCAAGCATTCTTACCGTTGTTAAACACAGCTTGAGCTACTGATCTCTCTATACAAAAAGTTATTCTCTCTGTCCACTACATTTAGTCTTCATACATTTAAATAAGCTGATATATTTGTATTATTAATTGATGTATGGGAAAATCAATCGCCTTGAGTAAGTCTCTTATCAGGCATCAACAGTAGCAGCTTTCTTATCGTTGTTATGATTATGACATCTACACAACTCTTGCTATTAGCATTTAATTGACTCTCCTAACTCCCAACAATCATTGGAAGATTAAAAAACACCCATCCAATATTTAGATTGTCCTGGTCTTGGATTATTTACTTCAAGCACTCAGATTGATTTTCAATGTCATTATCCTTTATTAAAAACAATCACAGCAGCCAAAACAAGTACCATCTCCTTACTTGGTGTATGTTGGCTTCCTGGACCTTGGTCTCCTGGGGACTGGAGCGGGCGGGGTTGAGGAAGTACCGGTGTCCCTCAACCACGCCTGGGGTCCTCAGCAGGCACGAGATACTCAGCACCGCCCCAAGTAGGCTCTTCTGGTACTGCAAACCATTTGATGGGTCTTTGGGCTGGATGTGCTCCACCAAAACCTGCACACAATGAAAAAGAAAATTCTAAATTCAAAAACGTCAAAAGACTAGGAGGGGAGGTGAGGTCAAATCTCATAAAGGGAACACTGATGTCTGAAGTCATTATTCAGGGTGATTCAAGAACCGGGTCCTGCATCATCCTGTCTGTGCTTGTTTCACAATAATGACCTGTACATTATCCCACTTATTACTTACTAAAGAAATCATTAATACAAAATATAACAACATTTTTTAAAAATGTTTTAAAAACGATTTTATTGCTTGCCTTTGGTTGGAAATAGCATCCATAGCAGCGGTCTGTTATTCATAGCAGCGGCCTGCTATTCAGAAATAACAGACCGTTGAATGCCGTAAAATACCAATCAGAATCGAGTATTCAACAAATATAGGTGTTCGTATGATCAATGTAGGTGGTGATGTCATGGTACACACCTTAGCAATATCTTTCTGATGGCTGAAGTAAAGGAGCACCTCCAGGTAGGAGTAGAGGAGAGGCTGGCACAGGTCCAGGTCTTTGACACGCCCGTGGAAGATGTCCAGCACCGGTACGATCACCTCCGTGAAGGTACGCACCTCCTGGTCGGCAAGCAGGCCGGTGATCACCTCCTCCGCAAACTCAACCATCTCTTCTGGCTCTACACATTAAAAATACAAATACAAGAGATGAGAGTGCAACAGAGGCATAGCATGCAATTAAGAGAGAACTTGGAGAATACTGGAGTACGCAGTAGTATGATTAGGCAAACAGAGAGGAAGAACATTAAACAAGGGAAGGAGATCCTCCAAGAGAACGAAGAGGGACCCAAGAAAGACACCAGGCAGGCTGAGGTTAAACTGCAATCTAGAAACCTACGTGATCCTGTGACTCCCTCCAGCAGCAGGTCGAGGAGCTGCTCGTAGACATTTTGGCTCACGTAGATCTCCGGGGTGAGCAGGACCGTCCTCATGTTGGACACGGTCAAGTTCTTACAGCGGACAGCGTAGGACAGCAGCTTCTCTGGTACCTTCGTCACCTGGTGCAATTCAATTTAAATTGGTTTCAATTATTGGAAGAATTAAGTGTCTAATCAGTATACTCATTAATCATATGAATACTTATTACATAATATTTTGTATATTATTATAATGAAATAATAACAATAGTAGTAATAATAACAATAACAATAACAATAATAATAATAATAATAATAATAATAATAATACAAATAATCAGAGCAATACAAATCATCGTCACTTTGTTCCACTACTCCTATGAACACAATTCGATGCAATGCCAGGGTTTAGTCACCTCCTCTTTAGCCCTTTGGTAGCATGCAAACAGATAGGGGATAGCACACTTCTCCCCCGCATCGCGGTCGGCGGACATGTTGACGGCACTGCAGGAGGTCATGTTGATGAGGTGGTTTCCTGGTTCAGGCAGCAGCAGGCGGTTGAACAGAGCCTAGCAGGAAATGGAGCCAAAACAGAAAGAAAGGGAGAGAGAGAGATCTTTATCACTTGGTTAAAATTACGATTGCCGTCATCGTTAATTTCCTTATCAATTATTGTCTCCAGGCCAACAAAATTACAGCGCAAAATGATTATACGTGCAATTTCTAGATAATCGGATTTTAATAATCTTTATAAATCAGTTTGAAAAAAGTGGAACCCTACCAAAGTGCCTTGGGTAGAAATTAAGACTTTACATTTGGGTATGGGGCTATTCTTCCAGTTGAAATAGTGATATTAGTTTGAATATGACTGTGTTTTTAATATACCTTGATGCATTGCCCCTTTATTAATTCTATCGCAGCAAAGATACCACAGCATGAAACCATTTCAGTGAAATATTTGACTTGCATTAGATAACACTAAGAGCAAAATGCATTAAAAGAATGAGTCATGTTTTAATCTACTTAGACACAACGTAACATCTATCTGCATGGAGACTGGTTGAGGTGAAATGAGTCATCAATGGCCATCATCCTTGGTCTGATCTGGGTGTCTGTCTTGAACGTCTTCTCAGGCCCGCATTCAAAAGAGATATTGTGGCCATGGGCGTAGGTTTGGTTTGAAATGTGCTGGGGACAAAGACGCGTTTGGAAGTGCATTTTCAGAAGTGCTGGGTACAATGACGCGCATGCGCATCCACCCCCCCCCCTTTCGCGCAGGTCATGTTAATTCATAAACATGTATACAAAAATGTGATGACATCCGACACGTTTTATGAATAAGAAAGCCAAGCCTAAATTTTCAAAAAGCATTACACATTTGACACACTGTCTTCTGAAAATAGCCCTACCTAGGTTACGTGTTGAAGTTCAGAGTAAATCAAATGTGTGGCTATGCCTTTTGCTAATACTTTGATGTTATAGTTTCAATTCCCAGTACAATTGACCATACACAGACACACACACACACACACACACACACACACAGAACACAACTTCTATACAACACATTTCGCCAAGATTGAAAAAGCAAAAATATGTGAGGCAAGACTCGCACAGACGAACAAATCACACCACTAGCTGACTGCTCTCAATTCACAATATGCATTCATCCAATCTTCATCAGGCATTCCTGACCAAAACTTCAAAGCATAGCCTATGCCGATATGCAATCCTCATCATCATCACAACTATTCCAGAATTCAGCAATAGATTCAAACAACAATTAAACAAGATACCGACTATCCATGAGTGACCATCTCCAACACCAATGCTTGCTGTACGATTGCAAACCATAACTAAGTTGGTGGCTAAGGCTAACATTAATTGCAACAAGAGATGAGAAGAGTTAAAATAGCCCGCCATCACTTCTGTGCAAAATGCACAAGACAAAACCTAGCCACACCAACACCAGCAAATAAGTAATAAACATATCGCGTCTTACCTTTGTGTCAGTGGTGGTCTGCATATCCATGCTGTGTACAACATACATTTGTTCTTCTACAGGTTATCACTTTGATATAGTCCATGGGCCATGGCACTAGCAACCTGCTGTATAGGCTAAAATCGATGTCTTGCTCGCCTGACACCTCGGCTCATTGCATCAGAAGTAAAGACTTGGTAGCATATAGATATGATCATAAGATGCCTTGTTTCCTGTCAATGCTGAGCGGTCAGCTCATTTAATAAATAAAAACAAACTACGGTGCCGCAGAGGGGACATATACTGTACACTCAGGTCACGACATTCTTTTAAAAAAAGGAGCGCGATTAAGGACTGAGAGAAAGACCTCATCATGTCCAAAAGAGCTAGCGGACTGGTGTGTGTTAATGTGCTAATGTTGGCTAACGTAGGGTGACCAGACGTCCCGGTTTTACCGGGACAGTCCCGATTTTGAGTTGCGTGTCCCGAGACCCGACAAAAGCCTGTCGGGACGCTAAAGTGTCCCGGTTTCCACCAACCACTATGAAATGTCCCGTTGCCCCCCCCCAACAATCACGCAACCGAAATGTTCCGCCAACACCCCCCCCCCCCCCCCCCCCCCCCCCCAGCTCAACAATCGCGCAACCGAAATGTTCCCCCCCCCCCCCCGGGACAAGTGTCCCGGTTTTAGGTTCAGGGAAATATGGTCACACTAGGCTAACGTCAATGATATGAGGAAACCATCCTTTTGCCGTCTTTTGCCGAGAAGTAGCAACCTTCTAGCACTAGCAGAGTTTTTCTGTCCACCGATACACACTGGTTACTCCCCAACCTAGAACTTAGAATGTTACAGTTGTTGCAGTAAACAGAGAAGCGCGCAGGTTGCCCGCAGCAGCAGCACAGCTGTGCCTGGTGCCTGTAGTGCGGATAGAGTTTTTTGTGGATCTGTTGGCATCCGTCGCTCAAGAATTAGTGTTATGATCTTTTTTTTTTTTTTTTTTTTTACTAAATTGAGCTCGGGTTTTTTTTTAAAAAGTGGTGGGTACAAAATGACTCATGACGAAAACTGGTGGGTACGTGTACCCACCGTACCCCCCGTATTCTACGCGCCTGATTGTGGCACTACCAACCTCGCCGATGTTGTCCATGTCGAGCCAGTCCTGTTCGTCGAGGTCCGCCGCCATCTCCTCCAGAAACACACAGCGAGGAGGGATGCCATTGCCCCCTCTCAGACTGGGGTCACCTTGGGGGACACAAGGTATATATTGAGGACATACTAGTGATAACAAGGCAAGGCTAGGCAAGGTTCATTTAAATTCTTATTTTAACTGTATGTTGAAAATTACAACAAAAAAAACCCCTACAAATTGAGGTAATAAACTAATGAGCTTCTAACATTCATCCTTGTTTACTTTGCTCATATCTACTTTAGCCAGACGGGGGTGACCAAAGAAATCAACAGAGGCCTTTCATCCCTTGATTCCAGACCGTTCTGACTCATCCTTCAACAGTCCCAGAGGAGGACCACCAGAGTCATCTTACACAGCTTCTACCTCCCTGCATCCGCTCAAGTGGATGGTGAGTCATGTATTACTTACTGGAAACGTCAAATTAGACTTGCATGAGGTGCAGCAGCAGTCAACACACCTGTGCAGTCAACACGTGACCGCGGACGCTATTTAAGACCACACATACAGTAACGTTATCTGGCCCGTTTTTTTCTAACAGCTTTACGGTTAATAAAGCAGGGGAAAAAGGGGTTTGGGGAATTGTGTGACTTCATCATGATGTCACCATGACATGACATCATGACATGAGGACTGCCTCAGGATGACATGTTACACAGTTAGAATCAATCACTGTGGATTTGTTGGCCATACTTTTGTGAATGTGTTTTCCATGATGATTTTGCCATGATCTCATCAGAGGTTGAGTGCCATGTCTGCCCTTGTAGCACTCCCCATTCATCAATAATAAATACAAAGCACAAAAGAACAAGACCAGAGCTACTAAACAATAAGATAAAAAAAGATCTAATGCTGTGAATGATTTGCTCTGTAACAACATGTTGTCCACTGTCTAGACAATATATACATTTGAAACCTACTAAGCACTTGATTTATTTAACAACAAATCAGGGTCATACACTAAATTAGATTAAACAAATGTTCACATAGAATATGAATAGAAGAAGTCTGCCGTAACTCCATAAGGCATCACTCTAATCTTACTGCCACAACCTAAAAATGATATCATAAAAAAGCAGATTGTATGGTACAAGTCAAAGAGTGTGTTAAACTCACTGTTGTCCAGAGTGATGAGCAATATCCTCTGGATCATGTGGTTGACATTGAGCTGCTCGCAGAGCTCCTGCCGTGACCGGAACGAGCGGCTGATCTCTGCCACCGAGTCATCGTTGTCATCGACGCTGTCTGACACAGAGTTCTCCGACTCCGACTGACTCTCCCCCGAGTCTTCCACTGTGATAATAACGTAAACATGTTGTAATGTTTAAAGTCCGGAAATAAAAAGGTGGGTATGCGCATTGATTGCACTTGATGAACTAGAAAAGAGGCTTGTAGGTCTTCTTTAATCTCGGACCCAGCAGTTCTACTATGTTAGAGCAGATCTTCTGGGGGGAGACGGCACAGAGCCAGGGCCGGGAACCAGAAACTGCAAGGAGCTGGGTTACGCCTTGTTCCCTGTTTCTTTACAGAGATATTCTACTGAAGAAAAATAATTTGGGTGAGTGGATGAAGCTTTCAGGAGGGGATTTTAAGAAGTGTATTTCTACAGTGGCCAGTCTACACGGCGTTGATTTGAAACCTTTACAGACCCTATTTTTAACAGTTTAATAGTGCTGGCCGAGTGTCTTTGCCAATTACGCACTTACAGATCCCTGCCTCCAGCATCGTGATTGGTCAAAAACAAATATGAAGCAAAAGAAAGTGAAATGCCCCCTTCAAAGTGAAATGTCCCCTTTAGCCTGCCACGATTTGTGAGACTAGGTCTTCTTGAGCGCTCAATGATATCGATTGTGCACCACAGTATTATCAGCAGAACCATAAATACTATAGGTGTAAACAATGTCGTCCGAATGCTGGAGGTCCAACAGCACTCACATGGCGGTTCGGCCGACAGCTGCTGCGGTTGCTGACCAGACGCAAACTGCTTGGCATCGGCCAGGGAGCTAAAGAGGGCAGCGAAGGGGTTGCAAGATATGTTCTGGTTGTTGTTGCCCTGGTCAGTCATCTCACTCGGGCTCCACACGCTTTCAATCCATCCAGAGTAGCAGTCAACAGTGGTGAACTGGCCTCAAGTTAAGAAAGGTGGGGAAACTAAGAACAAGATATTGTAGAAGAAGCCTAGGTAGGAGAGGAGGAGAACAAAGAAAGAAAGATGCATTACAAAAAGGACAGCAAAGTCAAATCACCCTTTGGAAACGTGCACTATATATAATTGATGTAAAGGTGGTAACAACAAGGCACATTATGGCTTTCAATCTAACGTGGTGCACATTCCCATCTAGTTGTTTTCCGTATGGAGTTGCAGCTGACAACGAGATGTTCGTCTTGTTTCTGTTTCTTTAGATGAGGATGTGTGTGCGTTAAGGAAAAGGGAGGAATGCAACTATGAAGACTGAACGATGCACCTGCTGCTGGCTAGTGGCTACAGTTTCCCCTCAGAAGGAGACACGGGTCATCACGCATCTCTCCACTTGCTGGGAATGGGATAAACATCAATCACGCCTGCTAGGCTACACCACACTACAGTAAGCCGTTAAGCAGATCTCCAGCCCGGTTACTGTAGTATACTGTAATATCCACATTTGTCAACTAGTACGTTGCAAATCGCAATTCAGTGCAGACACTGGGGTAGATCAGGGTTTACGAGTGGCTGGCAACCGCTGCCCCTCCAAACGAGAGGTTTCACCTGTCAAACCGCCAGCAGTGGTCCTTATGTAGCCTGTAGCTGTGCTAGCTAGCTTTCTGTAGGGTCAACGCCGCCGTGTTTTTTACAACTATCCCCGTAGACATCGCCGGTTATCGGCGCATAGTATATACATGTCATCGACAAAAATGCTGTCGTACCTGGTGGGAGAGTAGAAGTGTGTATTTTGAAGGAAATACGCGTCTGCGAAACCTTGCGGTTCCTCAGCGATAAGCACTTGTACACGTCATCAGTGTGAGACGGAGGAGGGCTTTTTTTGTTGGTGTGTATTTTTTCCCTATTTACACTGAAATATACTCAAGGTATAACTTTCAGAATACACTTTTATAATCGCCCGCTAAAGTAGTATTATCAATAAGAATGCAATAAATTAAACTGATCAAAAAACCATTGGGTTTTGAAGTTATTATAAAATATATATATATATATATATATATATATATATATATATATATATATATATATATATATATATATATATATATATATATATATATATATATATATATATATATTCTGGAACACCATGGATTATTATTATCATTAAAATAACTGCAAGGCAATAAACCTATTGTCATGGCGACAGCTCGGTCTCATTCTACTTCAACCATATGTTGGGCTCTCTCTCTCTCTCTCAGGTTCAGCTGTCATATTGCTGTTGTGGGGAGAGGTACAGATTATGATTTGCTAAATCATTGATTGCACACCTGAAGAAAAATAAATAAATACATTTAATAGTTTGGTTGTTTCTTTAATTGTGTGTAAAAATAGCCAACGCAGAAATCATCAACGCAAAACAATGATCAACAGTTGTAGTTTTTGTATTGAAAAATTACAAAACAAATTTGTTGTCAATCTCACTTCTGCTCTGATCAGAAACACTACATTACCCACAATGCAGAACTTCTGTCAATACTTCATTTAATATGTAATGGTGGATAAAATCATATTCTACGAGAGTGACCGATATACATTACAACAGAGTAGGATAGCCAACAGTCCTTTTTTTAACACTTTGTTTTAAACTGTTGTAAACACTTGCAGCAACCATCCATTGTTTTCAACCTCCATTTCTCATTGTAACAAAGAATCAATCGCCTTGTATTGTCGATTTGTATTATCATTTTGTAGGAATCTTAATTCATACAATTTGAAGAGAAACAAAAATAGAAAACAGTAAAGTGAAGCGTGGACCAACATACCAGTTTAACTGTGATATTATACATAGTATAAAATGTAAAAAAGAAAAGAAAAAAAAAGTAATTTCATGTTTAACAAATATATACCATCATCATCATGGTCAGTCATATAACTTGGCAAATAATATATTAGAGTTTGGGGTTTTGCACAATAAAATACTCAATTCAATCAATAGCAATATCAATAGCATCACTGTTTTCATATAAATTATGCTATTGTTAATTGTATTGTATATTTTACCTAATAAGATAATATAGTTTATTAGTTTCCACGTTGCCAGAAACCTCTACAAAATGAATATTACAGAAAATTAGAGTCATCCCTTCACTTTATCTTTCATAATTGCATTTATTTTCTATTTAAACATTAAATAATGTAACTTTGCTTACAAAAATAGCAAACTAATCCTACATGTACAGTTTGGTGATTTTGTTTTGTTTTACAAAAAAGCCTCTATATGTTTACAGTAGTTTGTATAATTATCCTTTCAAATAAAAAAGTGTCCACTTGTCACATTTCCTATTTCAAGGAGGGTTTAGCTTCTCGACGAAATGTGTACATTTACCCATTGGTTTGTTCACAGGTGCTCTGTCTGTCTGTTCCTTGAGTTGAGGAGTTGCACAGTAAACTCATGTACTCGTCAACACATTGTCCTGGCTACTGCGCCTGAGGCTGCCTGGCTCCTTTACCCCTGCAGGACCTCCCGGGATGTCTGGGTCCTGGGTCTGGATCCACCCGTCGCTCTCCCTGACTACCGGCTCCCTGCCACTAAGTGAGTCTGTGTGTGACACGGTGTTCCAGTGCCGCTCTTCATCATTTGCTCTGCTACGCCCACTTGCCCAGCCTGAGCAACTGCTTCCAGGGGGACTTGGTTTTCTCCTGATCCACTTCCGACGCCTGCGAGGCGGGTTGGCCGGTCCAAGGGGAAGACGCTGGTGTGGTGCTGGGCTTTCTGAAGAAGGATGTGCCGTTGGATTGGGGGGGCTTTTTCTGCAGTTGCTCTGACTGTTGCTGTGCTTTCAGCTGCTGGTTGATAATGATCTGGATGTCATCCTAGGTTTGATATGTAGACAAGGAGGAAATAAGGTGATAATTATATCTCACAAACATTTAGTCTTAATGTGTTTTCATAATTTGTTTAGGCACTGTATGTTTTTTTGAGTTGTCACAATGTTCCCCTTTTGTAGTAGTTAAAAAGCAGATATTACAAAATCACTGACATGCAACCAACGGTTCTATATTATAAGTACTCTGCTTAACCCGGCCACTAGAGGTCACCAGTTCCCAAGCAAACTGATTAGTCTTGGCTCAGCCAAAGGAGCATGAACACCTGTTGCATTTAGTCTTCCCTCTGACTGGGCTGTTAAGTTGGCCATGTCAGTGATCAGCCAATGAGAGGATAGCAGGCCGATTTGAGCCGTAGGATGTGTTTTTTATAGAGCCCAGACATTGACTACATCAGTTTAGTAAAAATCAAACAAAAAAAAGCTATTTGGTGGACACTTTTATCAAAAGCATATTACAATCTCATAACTTAACGTCATGCTCTACCAATTGAGCTCCACAGGACTACGATGAACTTGTATAGCAACATATTCAGCCTTAATAAGACTTAATAAGACCCTACCTGCCAGGCCTCCAGCTCTTGTGACAGCTCCAGTTTACGCTGGATGGCTTCCAGCAGCTGGTTGTTTAGAGACATCATGTCATTTTTACTCCTTACAAGCTCCACCTCCATCAGGTTCTTCCTGTCATGAATAAGCAATTAAACAAATGTACCCACAATGCTAAAATACATATCAGCCATCAAATATTTAAATCGTAAAAGCAATATAATTACATGCAAAAGCTACCTCTTACTTAGTTATCATTTAGCTCAGGAGAAATTCTGAAAGCATCCAGATGTGTTTCTATGTTCTACTCATTTAAATATAGTTTGGGTCCATGACATAAAGCTGTAGTTGTGTTTACTATTTACAAACATAAAGAAGTCAATTCATGTACTGTGTAACTTCAAAATGGCTATGCACAAAAGAGACAACACTGTGTAGCTGCTTACTTGGTTATGGCTTCATCTCGATCTTTGATGGCCTGCAGGACGACCTCTGTCTGCTGCTGTCTGTGCTCCAGCTCTCTCCTCAGCTCTGCATTCTGCTGCTGCAGCTCGGCGTTCTGGAAAGGTAGAAACACCAAAGTATAAAGTCACACCACTGCTTCGCTTACCCATTAGATGTTAAGAGCCCACATACTACATATGGGCGAGTGTGAGAGTGCATACAGGATATTCTTAACAATGAAAAGAGCACTAATTTCCAGTTTTATCTGGTGATTTTCTTTTTAATAATCTGGCCCAAAGTGAATTAATTAACCCTTACTGATTGTCTAACACATATTCCCAATCGTTTTTATAGCATCAATGATTCATTCAACAGCTTTAATTTTCCTTTAATTAATCTTTCTCTTAGTATGCTTTTTGCTATTCATTTGGCAAAGGAAAGCTGTAGGAGACATACACAAGCATTTCAATATAAAGACATGAAAAGTTTAAGTACATGTAACATAAATAGCATAGTTTCACAGTGCCTTGAGATATGCATATGTAAATAATGTAGCTGTTATGAAGATGTTCTTGCATTATATAAATATATAAAAAACATTATTTTTGTTATTTATTTATCAATGGCAGGGATCACTATAAATAGGTTTTTTTTTTATTAATCTACTAACCCTAACCCTAAAAAAAGAAAAAAGAAAAGCCCAACAGGACAGACTACTGTCTCAGTAGCAAGGCTATAGGTCACTGAAACAAATAGAGCCCAACTAATACAGCTAAACTAAGCACAGCCACAGGCGCTGCCCTCCATGAAGAGCCCCTCTATTCTTTATCTTTGGGTTACCTGATCCCTGAGCTCCTGTGCTGCGCTCAGGTTCCCACATGGATCACTCCTCCCCTCCACAAAGGCTGAATTCATCTCCTAGGATACAGACGTTAGCAGAGAGAGGCAGAGAGAACGAGAGAGAGAGAGATCATGTATCATGCCATGCATTCCACACAGATTGAAACAGAAAAAAAGGGAGTTCTGGTAACATTGACCTATTTGCATTCATTGTCTGCCCAGGTGGAGTAAGGGTGGTGTGTCTGTGTGTTTGCACACATAAGTTCTTGTAAGTCAATCGGAAAAACAACACTGGCAAAATATATTGTCATATACAACGTCAATATAATAATGCAATGCAAGTCCCTTTCCACAGAGAAAGATGTATTAAACATTTTCTATTTCACCGTTTAGAGTCTGAATCTGACTAAACTGCCTAAAATTAATGCATGACCAACAGAGTACATAACGCCTCCGTTGCCGTCGTCCCACATTGATGTCCAGTAGCGATAGCATCAACCCCACCTAGCTTTCAGCAGCTGAAACTACCACACTCACCTGTGGGCAGCCGGAGTGGGCCAGGCATTGTGTCGTGTCTTTCAGCTGGCAGAGCACGGCGTTCAGGTCTCCCTGTGCACCCGCCACGGGAGAGCACCCTGGTGCACCCATGCCTCGGGTCAACGGGAGAAGCAACTGAAGCGCGGAGGACACTTCTTGCCTCATCTAAGAAAAATAAAAGCAGGTTGTAGTTTATAAGCTTTTCCTCCAAAAATATAGGTGGATAAATAGGTGGCAAGTGTAGCAAAAGCTTGATGGATACATGCTGCAAAAAAGTTACGAAATCCTTCTGTGACGCTGTTGATTGTCCAACGTGATGCCAGCTGATCACAGATAACATCGGCTGATCTAAGCCCAAAGAGGTGGACCGAAACTATCCACGACAAAGTGCTGGCCCCTCCTTCGTCCAAATAAAGACACCTTGTACTCAATCACATGGTATCCACAATGACATCATACTACACTCACCACCATGTCACTCTACCTTACTACTACCTTATAGCTTCCCGAAACAAAGTTATAACAATGATCCTCGGACGGAAAAACAAAGGAATGTACGCTCTACATGTGACCATTATTGCTTGAAATGTAGACGAATCAGATTATAGACCTCTTAAAGATGTTTTCCTGTCACGTAATTGTTCTAGCGGTTAATGTACCATAGCCATGCAAACATGCACTCGTAGTACTCAAATAACTAGGAAACATTCCTCCAATGTTAATCACAGGAACTGTAGGGAAACAGGACATGTGGTGAAAGGCTCATGGGTGTAATTATACATCCCATCATCCTGACACAAAAACACAACATAACAGTAGTCTATCAGAGAGCAAGAACTAGAAAAATCTTTTCTTTTAAAAAAATGTAATTGTAATGAGATTTCTCATGATCCCAAACCGTGTTTGGTGACAAAACGCCTTGAGATAATGCTATTGCTTCGTTTTTATACATATAGAAGTCAGGATGTTTACGTATACACCATTGAGAAGTGGGTCTTGTGAAGACGCAGAGAACTGGACAAACAGGATGTCCTTTCATTATGTTTCACTAGGGAGATACAGTACAGTTCCCGAGGTGGATTATAATGCAACAGGGCTGACTGTTTAAATCAAAACAAAAATCAAAGGACATTAAGAGATTAGGTGTCTCCATACCATTTTACTCCGGCTCTCATAAGTGGGCTTTTATTTTTGCAGACACAAATAAACTCTTTGAGTTCTCATGGTCAAAAAGTAACAGTTACTATTAAAGTATATGACAATCACTGTTGACAATACAACAAAGAAATCGCTCACAGTTGCAAACAAAACAGTACCAACATAAAGCCAGTGTTGCCACTCCTTCCCCTGCGAGACCACGAAGTGTTTCCATGTATTTATGTGATCGCGTTTTTATATCAAGTCACATGGCCGCACTAACAGTAGCTGCTTTAAACCTGAGTCATATTATTAGAAAAAAAAACCGCGAGAGAACGGTTCCACACGCAGTTTATTACAAACTTCGTGGGTTTCTCTAAAACGTCCCCACCCTGATTCTGACTTCACAGATAGGATCTCCATTTGCTTTGATAGAGGGTAGAGCACTACCCCTGTAACTCATTAACCTCAACGCCTGATAATCATTTGTTAGATAATTCTGTTAGATAACTTTACAACTGTGTGTGACGTGGACAATAATAAAAAAAAAAAAGAAAAAAAAAAGATGGATGGAAAATTACATGGAAAATATAGTTCTCAATCAGACCTCAGCACCATCACGCCACCTTCAATCACTCCTTTTGCAAACAGTGCTCGCTGATGTGACGGCTACAGAACAATGACTCATTGTCATTCAGAAATATAAAACCTGCCCACAATCTCCCTGAGTTTACAGAATGACTTCCTGAATTGTGGTTTATCGAAGGCATACAGCTGTTATTTATGTGTACTTAGCCCCATCATCTAAAATGAGAGTTGAATTATGTCAGGTCCTTCTAATGGGATGAAAACGCAGCTAAAGAAAACACGCTTTATAAAAATCTGTACACATGGGAATAGTTACAGATTATAATAAATAAATATGGTTCTAATGAAGAAAAAAAAACCTACACAGTCTACTTTCCCTTAACCGGAGTTGAGCAACTTGCTGAGCGGGGAGGATCACTTTAGGTGAGGTCATTCTTTTTTTTGGTGTCTATTCACAGAGTCACAGATTATGATCTCAACACTCCAAAACAATGGAGCCAAATGACCATTAAGTTCATGGTTGAATGTTTTAAATGTATTCCTTTTAATACCATTCAGCTACACTGCATTCAGCTCAGTAGCACAAAAAACAGGTTTGCACTACTTTGTGTTTTCATTCAAGGGTGCCCTTTAAAGCCTCGAATGGGTGAGCACCTGCTTATTTGTCAGAGCTCCTCTGCACCCCTGCAGGGCCAATTTTGAATCCAGGTTAAAAACTCATTTTTACTCCTTAGGGTTTGAATCCTCCTGCTTTGTGTGTGTGTGTGTGTGTGTGTGTGTGTGTGTGTGTGTGTGTGTGTGTGTGTGTGTGTGTGTGTGTGTGTGTGTGTGTGTGTGTGTGTGTGTGTGTGTGTGAACTTGTTGCCCCGTCTTGACTTCTATGTACTCTTATTCTTTGTATCTGTTATGTTTTGTTTCTTTCACCGTGTGCCCACTGTTTGGCATCTTTGCACTGTACAGCACTTCGGTCCACTACAGTTTTAAATGTGCTCTACAAATAAACCTTCGATTTGCTTTAAAAATATGTATATGAGTTTTCGGCTACACACCTGTTCTTTGCTGAGGCCCAGCTCTGCTGTGTCCAGACTGGTCTCTAGCTCAGACAGCAGGGAGGACGAGTCCCCGTGGCTCTGGGCCTCCTGGAAGGAGACCTCCTCCTGGAGCTCCTCCACCTGGGCCTGTAGCTGGTGGGAGTGGCTCCGAACCTCTTCCAGCTCCCCCCACGCCTCGCTCAGCTGCCACACGCACACACAAGCACACACACACGGCAATTATGTCATTAACACATAGTGTTTGTTTTGACAAGACAACTAAGATAACAATTACTTTTTAAATAATAATTAGAGACACCTGTAATTATAGACTTGTCTACATGTATAATAATCAGGGATAATTAAACAAAACCTACACGTGCAACACACTAGGCAAACGTGACTTTGCAAATTACATGTTTGTTCAACATCATAAAACCTCAGCGAGAAGGAAATCCTGACATGCCAGATTCCAGTCTTAAGCTAAATGAGAAACTTGCGGCGTATGGGGTGGAATCCAGAAATTCAGGTGACAACCTTGAAATACCTGTCACAATCTAACCGAAACTCAGGACAGACTCGCATAGCTTTGGTTCCCTGGGGCTTGTTCATTCCCACAACCGACCACTAAAGAGTTTCCTGTCGGTGGGACCATATTAGAGAGTGTGTGTGTGTGTGTGTGTGTGTCTACCTGTTGGCTCTGCTGCTGGTTGCGCTGGTCCTGCAGGGCCAGTTGTGTGTGTATGGAGGCGAGGCTCTCCCTCAGCTCTGCATTCTCCTGACACACACTCGCCAGGCGCTCCTCCAAAGCCTGCTCTCTCTGGGTCAGACGCACCACCTAGATGGACCAAGCATCCCATATTAGCCCAAGGGTTTGGTGCCCAGCACAAAGGAGGTGAGTGTTACACTGCACAGTGTGGCCTGGCTACCCTTTAGCCAATGGAAAATTATGTTTTGGTTAGGCAGTATTCAGGTCTGGATTATAAGGCCACATCTTTTTCTTATTAAATCAAAAGGTATTTCAATAGCAATGGTTAGGATTTGAGTAAGGCTAAAGTCCTACATCATTTTTTGATGAATTAAGAAATTAAAAACAAAATAAACTTGTTGAAATGTCACTGCGTGATTAAAGTGTGACTTAAAGTACATGTGACTTAGGTGTTCGTGGGTAATGTAGCTCCTACCTGCTCCCTCATGGCGCTGATCAGCTCGTCATCCTGGCTACTGCTATGGGTCCTGGCTTGGTTGAGCTGTTCCTTTAGAGCTTGCAGCTCACTGGACATGGCTCTCTCCACTTCCATGGCCTGCCAACACAGCGTTTACCACAGCATTTAACAACGTCACCGTTAAAAAAGATCATATGTACAAAGCCCCTTGATAATGATACACTGTAACCACCGGTTAGCTTACCAGAGAAATATAATAAAAAATAATACAAACATAATATTAGGGGAAAAAAAGTATAATTCACTAATACGCATTAAATGTGTCATGTTGTGTTCTTCTGCTTCATGGGCCAAACTCAACTTTGCCAGTTGACAAACTGGAGGTAGTTCAGCCCCCTGTCCCGATTTTCTGAAGCATGAAGTGACTCCAACAATAGGGCCGGCTTCCTTTGAATATCATTACATGTCATCAAATGTGGACTCTTGGTCTATAACCTTCACTCGACTGTTCGAACACCAACCATTTGTCCCAGTTCTGCAGTCCCCAACGATGGCAAACTTGTATCTTTGTCCCAATCCCCCCCTCCACCCCAACCCTACTCCACTGGGCCAGGACTCCTAATTCCCCCTTACTCAGCGTTTTGGCGGGCCCCTGTCAGTTCCCATCAAAGCCACACAATGGAGGATGAAAGGCCAGACTCTGTGGCAGATGGGGCCAAGGGCCGGGCATCTTGGCCATGGCATTGACATCGTGCCATGTTAGACAACAAAGTGGCAGGGTGTGAGTAGAGGACAGAGAACATCTGTATACTATGTGCATATTTGGGAGAGTACAAGGGAAATGGGGTGTGGGGGTGGCGTGCACGTTTGTGTGATGGGGTGCATGTTTGTGTGCATGTGTCGAGCGCACGCTTAGCGGGACAATAACACACAAAACACGGGCATCTTGAAGGCCCCGCTTGGAGGCGCGTGGTGTGGGTGGGGACGCACGCCTGCGTCCATCAGCCTCCATTATCCCCACAGGGTCCATTTAACACAGAGGCACGCAGCGGCTCACAATAGAGGCAGCGACCCACTGGGAATTAACAGAGTCTCGCGGGTGGAAGGAGGACGCTCCGTTTGCTGGGAACACAAAGGGGGATATCCCCCCCCCCTCGCTGCCCCCCCCCCCCCCCAAAGCTGCAGCCTTCAGCCCAACCAATATGCCAGGGTTGTCCCGACAGCTGACTACCCCAGCGATTTGTGCAGCACCGTGGGGAGTGTGACCCAAACAAGCCATTTCCCCCCAGGATAGAGTGGTGAGTGTTTTTTTTGTTTTTTGAGGGTGGGTGGGGGGGGGGGTGGGGGGAGTGGTGTTAGATTTACATCTCTCTGAAATCTATATTGCGTTCTGCTTTTTGTTAGCGAGCCGCCGTGACGCTTTGCAAGGGGTCAAAGGTCACGGGCTGCCTCAAACTTGGCGTCTCTTTTTTACAGTCATGGCAGCCCAGCGTGAGGGACGTGACAGGTGTCTTTGTCACGGTGCTCAGGTGAAAACACCCGACCCCCATACCTGCAGGAAGTGACCGTGTGACAGAGGTTTTGACAGTAGCTTTATTTTAAGCTGTGGTTAAGCGTACATTGACTGAAATATATTTGTGTGACTCACTGCAATACCTTAAATGACACATTCATATGTTGTTATTTTAGCCTGACGTGCGTCGTTTATTTTCCTGCAAGTGATGATGAATCCGATTAATTTATCATGATTTTTGTCTAATCTAACTTGACAGTGTTTGACTACAAATATGTTACAAATATTCCTAGCCTAGCAAACTACAAAACACTTCCATTCCAGGCGAACACTTCTTCACCTTAATATCAGCATTTCTGGGAAGTGATACGATACGAAGCCAAGGATTCATGTTCATCTGAAGTAGAAACGAAAGGGCTTCAAACATCTATCCACATTCTTTTTGATGATGGTATTTAATCACATAACTTTCTGGCAATGCACGTTTAGATTTATCAGTTCTATGATTGAGCCCCTGTCAGCAATGTGCCAGCAATTCCATTGAAACGCATCCAGGACCAAATAAACAGTGATGGGTAAAAAACACAGTTGATGCCAGACTCTGATTCACTGGAATGGCAGAATATCACAACAAAAAACTATTTGCCTTCCTTCACATCCCCACAAATATTAACTTGCTATCCCAGCAACATATTTGGTCCATTCTTTGCTACATGTCTTTTACACACTTGCCTTGGTTGTTTTTTTTTTCACACTACAATTTCCTTTCCAGTACCATATGATTAAAAAGAAAACCTTCTGCACGCATAACTCTAGACGCTACCAGTCTAAGGTTAGAGGTTTGTTGTAAGTAATGCCTTCACTCCTCTCCAGTTTCCATGATGATAAATGAATCCCTCCCCCAGATTTGCCATGCTCTGGTTAAAATCAGTTTCTCAGAGATGCCAAGTTTCATTAAAACCAACCCTAACTTTACAAATGTTTTCTTTTTCTCTGCCTTTTCTTTATCTGTTATATGTGGCAACAATTCTCCCATTGCTGAAAATCGAAACCACTCAGCCTACCACACAAACAATCCTTCCACACACTCAGGTGCGAGTTAGGAGGGTCTGACTCACTCACCGTGCAAGGCAGTGCTGCTAACTTTGCAGGAGGGGAACCCCCGTCCCCCTCGTCTGGTAAAGAGCTGTCACAGAAAGAACCAGCAGACTTGACACGCTTCATTTTCCTTAACACACCTTTTCGTACTCCCTCTTGAGTTTTCCAGAAACAAAAACAGCTATTCTATGTGAACGGCAGTTAATGCCAGTAAGCCAAGAACCACCGTCTCTTTGACCTTCTCTTCAATATAACCTTCTCCTTGTAGACTCTGCTACTGGATCTTTCCTGGCATTACTCCTGGCAGACTTGTGTCTGTGCTGGTCACTGAGTTGGAGAGACATGCATAGTTCCTGATTTTGAGGACTTTGATACCATGGGGGAAGGCTTGTTTTTAAATGTTTTATGCAAGTTAGCCATTAGCCATTGTCACGCTTACCATTACACTGTCACTCTTACCACGACCCTGCATAGCTGAAAAGCTTGTCAATCATCTCAAACTGTTGACGTCACACCACAATAATGTCTAGCAAAGCCATCTGTGTCAGCCTGCTGGTCTAATCGGCAACCTTGTTGCTCCTTCTTATTGATAAGAGACCAAAAAGTGTCATTGCCAGATTGTATCATGTAATTGTTTTTACTTGAAGTCTAGGTGATATGATAAGACTTGAAAAGTGAAAGAAGTGAACTAAGTGAAAGTTATGTCAGGTTAACTCTTGATTCAATTGATTGGTTCAATTATTTGTAAGGATTTATATGATTAAAAGGAAGGTACATATAATGATATCATTTTATTTGTGCCAAATACACATAAAAAACCCGGTTTGGACCATATGTTAGTTTTCTACAACCCTAGAGTTCAAGTCTTGTGACCTCTGACTCTCCTGTTTGTGTTTCCATCCAGTTGAGGAACCTGGCCGTTGCCAAGCCAGAAAACCTCATGACATAACTAATGAACCGCCAAGCTCACCCTTCTAGTCTCCGCTTAGATGAAAAATATATTTATCTTAGGTGGAGTCTTTTTATCTCCATTTTATTGCTTTATGCGTGATATTAGACATTACACCCTTGCCCTGCATACACACACACACACACACGCACACGCACACACACACACACACGCACACACACACACACACACACACACACTTGTGTGGCCTTGCTGGAGGACAGATTAAGGACTGATACCTGGGAGTCTGAATAGTACACCCAGCAGTTACTCTGCATGGATTGGGTAACGGGACGCTTTTTATCAGACTTGGCTCTCGCTGTGAATTTGTTTCTCCGTTACCTGGTAAAGTCGTCGGCTAGGTTTTGCAGTGCCGTGTTTCAAACCACTCTCGTTTCGTTTGACATGATTCTGTTGATTTTTGTTCAAATTTTTTAAAAAAACGGGATGATCTGAGAAATATTACGATACCCAAAAACAACAAAAACCCAGAAAAGAGCAGAATCGCACCGCGGCTTTGTTTTCCCCAAAGTCTCAGCGATACAAAAAATCCCCCTAAAATTCCCAGCGGCGCACCACGCCCATCGCCGTTCGTCCGTTCGACCCCAGCGACACGAAGGAGGACTCACGGTGCTGAGCTGCTCGCGGAGCCGCTGGGTGCGCTCGGCGTGGTCCCGCTGGGCCCGGCCCTTCTCCCTCTCGGCCTCGCCGACGGCCTGCGTCAGCCGCTCCACCTGGCCGCTCAGCTCCCTCAGCTCCCTCTCCAGGTCTCCCACCTGGCTCTCCCACTGCGACTGGCAGGTGGTCAGCTTCAACCGCAGCTCATGCCTGCCCTGCTCCAGCTCCTGGTGGACCAGTGGGGGGGGGGGGGGGGGGGGGTCAGAACAACACAAGCCATGGAGGAGACTGTGGTGCAACACGCACAGACAGCATCGACTCTTTTCACTGTGTGTGTGTGTGTGAAGAAATATTTGCCTAAGAGAAATCTAACTATTTTTTGGTTGATCTAAAACAGTCTCACACATTAAACACATCCTACACAAGCCATGATGAGGACATATTGTTTCTGTGATGTGCAGTTGTGTGAACTAAGATTTTGCTTTTTTTTGTTGATCTGAAACAGTTTAAAATATTCACAACACAGATCTCTGATATCCAAGCCCTGGAGGTGCAGCAGGCGCAAAGCCAACTTATTTTTTGGTTTATCCCAGGCTATGCCAAATGCTAAATGTTAAGTGTTACATAAGACAACAAATCACTTCAGTGACTGTAATAGTTTACATACGAGTGGAGATGTGCAGATTAAGAAAGACGCTTTGAATTACAGATACAGCATTAGATAAAGCAAATTCCTACTGGACGGCCACATGCTTTGCTAAACTAAGCATTTTGGGTACATATTGCAAAGCCACACATCACATAAATATTCACCAGTTGTGAACCAAAATGTAAAAAAAAAACCCGTCTGGTCTCCTATGGCCACCTGCAGGCTGAACACTAACTCACTGCACCGAAGAGGACGGGAAAACAGTCGAAAATGAAACAGAAAACAACATGGAAATGAACCCTGGAAAAACTTTCCCTGGGCGGATATTATTTAACCTTAAACGATGACTGACGAGCCGGGGGGGGGGGGGGGTTAAGGGGACTTTGACGCGGGGGGGGGGGTTAAGGGGACTTTAACGGGGGTGGGATTTAAGGGGACTTTAACGGTGGTGGGGGGGGTGGGGGGGGGGTTAAGAGGACTTTAACGGGAGGGGGGTTAAGAGGACATTAACGGGGGGGGGGGGGGGGGTTAAGAGGACTTTAACGGCGGGGGGGGGGGGGGGGGGGGGGGTTAAAGGCGAACTAACCTCCAGTTTGTCCGTGTACTGCTGGTGAAGCGCGTCGCTCCGCTCTTCCCACTGACGGTTTTCCAGCAGCAGCGCGTTTCCCAGCCGCGCCGCCAACATCACCTCTTCCTCCTTTTGTTTCAGGGCGGCCAGGAGGTCAGCGGGGTCCTGGTCGTCCGGCATTTCCTCCGTCCCGTAATCAAAGAAGAACAAGTCGTCGTCCTCCGGCTCCATGGTCTTGGACTTGTTGCACCCCCATTGATCCAGTCGGTCCATGACGCCGTCCGTTAAAATAAGGCCGAGGAATTAATTAAATAGATTAAATATGGACTTAAATCGGGCCAACTTATTAAATATAATAAACGACAACAGCAACAACAGCTGAGCACCTTGCTGCAGGTCCACCTCCCGCTGACTGAGGGACCGTCCAGGTTGTGGGCGGGTCTAGCGGGAGTGGGCGGGGCTTCTGTCACCTGCAGGTGTTGTCCTCCGAAGGTGGATCACGTCACCGAAACGGTATGTTGCTAGGCAACCGTTGAACTGCGGAAGTACAGGACACGACTGTTCAGCTGCCCCTCCCCTTCCCCTCGCGATACAGCCAAATAAAATAAAGTTTTAGAGATTAGGCCTCGTTTCAACATTTCAGACTGAGAAAAAACAGCAGTGGGAACAGGCTGTGTTTCCTATCTGTCTTTATTGGCACGGGAGAGCAGTGGAAAGAGATAAGCCTACAGCAATCAAATAAACATGTAGGCCTAGGCCTGAATGGTGAAGAATACAATTCAATATTATAAGTATAAAGTGCCGAGCTAAGTAAAAACAGTACAACATGTTATTGAAGATAAATAGGCTATCTCTCTTTCTCTCACACACGTGCGAGATGTGTCGTGGGAACCAAGGCGAGCTGAACTCTTCCCTGACGTCACCAGACTGGCGGCCGCAGCATCCAATAGCCTACGTGTATGTAGTTGATCAGGGGCGGGGCTTACGTGAACAATTAGACCTATATTAGTGATGCCCGGGCAAATGTGCCATGTGTATGTATAGACATGTTTTATGAACAATTATAAGCCTACAGTATTTTCAAAAACCACACACACATCATTAAGATATATTGTTTTATTGTATGGGACACTTTTCTCCAAACTTCAGGCTGTACGTTGTGATGGGGGAGACCAACAATATATGCATCAGAATGAAGCATTACAGTATACCCTGTGTCTTTAGATCAGATAAGATAAGCTGTGCATCATGCATACCAGCCTTAAATCAAATCAATGTAAGGTAACTATCCTTTAAGTTAAATTTTCTTTCAAATGCTTACACACACATTTGAGACAGTTGAGATTGTGAACTTTAAGCCAGTGTCGTAATCCTTCGCCCTTTGGACGTGGTTGTAAAAGGTACACAGGTGCAGGAACACTAATTGACACATTGACCTAATAAGTACTACTTGTCCTTTCTTCCAATTATACCGCCAGACCCTGACAGAACGTAACATACTACTATAGTAAAACATTACAAAAATGATACGCTAATGGTCAGTGCCAGGTGCTGCCAATCCAAAGACAAATCACAGGAAAGACTCAACGGACACACCATGCTTAAGTTTAGGTATTAGGTTAGAGACGGTTAAGTTGAGGTATTAGGTTAGAGATTGTTAAGTTTAGGTAATAGGTTAGAGATGGTTAAGTTTAGGTATTAGGTTAGAGATGGTTAGGTTTAGGTATTAGGTTAGAGATGGTTAAGTTACAGTATTAGGTGAGAGATGCTTAAGTGGAGTGAAGTCACCCAGAACAATCTTGGATGTAGGGAAAAATAGGAATGAAGAATTAATTACAGCACACGGTTGACGGTGCGCCACAGCACCCCCCTGTGGAGGATCCCGGAACATCACCCCTTTTTTGGATCAGCTCAAACGGATTCACAACGCCCGCCTGTAGGAACAGTTCTACATGATCATCAACATCAACCAACATCATCCACTCACATTTTCTGAAAATAATCTGTGCCTTAGTTAATTGGAACACAACAAGTTGTTGATACCTGATTTATATAATCTTTTAATATTGGTTTTATAAATCAATAAATGGTGTAAATGCACCACATAGTACATGTGTTGTAAACCCAGTTATAGCATTGACATGATTTATGGCTACGCAGATTTGTGGCTCAGTTCTCCTTTTATCAGACCTTGTTTAGGCTTATTATATCAGCATTTCAAAGTAGGTCTGCCTGTGCACTCTGAACCACAAGGCCTTATGATTTTGTGATTATTATTATTATCACCAGTAGCCTATATATAATCCGTATGCATATGTTCTGTAAATGTATTTATATATGTTTGAGCGCAAGCAATCTCTGCGTCACTGCATGTATTACCAGCTTGTGGGATTACATGTGACAGAAGACAGGCAGGGCTCTCTGGGGCATGTCACGCAATCAAAGTTGATACTACAACCACACTGACCTCTAGTGTTCAAAAAAAAAAAGGACCTATATTTCCACATGTGTTCTTTTTGGTCAAACTGTAGAACTCACTTTAGGGCTAACCACACAGGGTTGAGATGGACCTCCAGACAGCAGCATGGTAAACTTATCAGAGAATCTGGAATGGGTCAGGATCCCTGCCACTTCCCCTTCCACCTCAACTACCTCCTTCACCTGAAATGCAAAACAAATATATTCCCATCAGCACATTCTACCGTCTATTAATATCATATCATAATAACGACATTATCGATACGTACATGTGTGTGTAGATCAATTAACCACACGCAGCTTTTCCATGAGTCACTACTGACCTTGAAGGTATACTGAGAGTCAAAGGTGAAGCTGTCCTCCATCCCGGTGATGCCACCGTCGTACACCACCTGACAGGGTTTACTGGCACTCCTGGGAACCTTGAACAGGCGGTAAGTGGCCGAGATAAACTTGAAGTCGCCTTTGTTCCACAAGAGAAAGAAAATATATTGAACATACATACATTGACACGACATTGATACCCAAGTAGGAAGAATATTATGGTAGGCCAAACCCAGAATGTTCTGCATCTCTTTGTCGTGCACGGTGATGGCGGTGGCCGTGACCAAGCGTGGGGGGCTGAAGCCCACCTCCTCAGCCAGCTGCACTAGGTCTTCCCACCAGAGAGCTCCACTGATGCACTCGCCTGTCAATGTTTCCCAGAAGCAAACTTAAATTTGCAATTTTCGCAATCGTCGATTGTGAAAATACGGTCAAAAAGTCATAAATACCCCAGAGAACTTGGTTATGTTTTATTTCCTCTGTTAATCTTCCACTGCTGTAGACGTCGCTGAAGTACAGCTCACCACCCTCCTGATAATCAAAAAACACACACAAAAAAAGCCTTTCAGGTGGACCACTTTTGTTTAAAGTAAAAATGTATTAGTGGCAAGAGCCAGAACACATTTGTATTTGGCGGTATAACTCCCTGCCCCTCGGGGCTGCAACGGCCCGGCCCCACCAGCTCGTGTGTGGAGGGCTTGCGGCTCAATGAAGGATAATAAGTGCAATTATCACATTATACCTTGAGAACACGGTAGGCTTCCTGCAGAACTTGCTTCTTGTCTGGACACAGATTCACCGCACCGTTGGAACTAGGGAACATTCAAAACAATGAAGCCACTTCAATACAATTCATATGGCGTACAAATTTCGACGTGTATGCAGTTTATAAAGAAAATATGTATCATAGAAGAAGGGAAGAAGAGAGGGAAAACAGCTGCAGTACTAGCATAGCTTACATTAAGATATCATATGAGTTCCCCTCCATCCCAGCTTCAGTCAAGGCCTCGATGTAACCCTGGACAAAACTGATATTGGGTGTTTTATAGCCAAACTCATGTGTGTGGTAGTCAATATAGGTTTTGGCCACCTCGAGCTAGCAAAACAAGAACAAGAACAAAAAATACCTGCATTAGGGACACGTGTTCAGGAAGCATCTCTTATTATGTTTTAGTGGCTTTTATTGACAACCTGTGATTTGGAGCATCTTGACAATTTGTGACTCATGGTCATTTGTCCACAATTGCGGGATCAACTTTAAAACGTTTTGTCTCAGCCCAATATTTAGTATTTATTTTGTATTTTTGTTCATATGCAGTTCATTAAATGTTCATTAAAGCCCCTTTGGAACACTCTTTAAATAGATTTCTGGCCACCTCCCCATCACACCTTGTCCTTTCTTCATAAAGACATTTCCTATTGTGAACTATTCACATTTTTATTATTACCCATCTTTATATATCGATATTTTGCTTTATTGTATGCTGCCGCTATGACTTAATTTCCCCTTGCGGATAAATAAAGTCCCCACTAATCTAATCTAATCCAACATTGCGATAAGAATTTCTCCAAATGTAAACTAGAATTTTATACTGTAAAAAACGAACGAAATTAACGCTGCTTGATACAGTGATATTTCTCTTTAGCATGACTGTGGCTGAAGTCCCAATACAGGGCAACAGGATGTCTTTGGTCTTGTTTCTAGTGTGTTGTATTAACATACCAGCTTCTCAGTCATGTCAATGCCGGTAACTTGGCCCTTCTCTCCCACCAGCTGACTCAGCATGTAGCAGTCCCTCCCACTCCCACTGCCCAGGTCCAGTACCCGGCAGCCCTCCAAGCCCTCTGGTACCACCAGGCCACATCCATAGTACCTGTTGGGTTAACAGTTGCACTGTGATGTAGTGATTCAGGTTAATATTTGTCTTTTAGTGTGTGAGTGTTGTTCAATGGACCCTATCCATTTCATAAAAATCATGTGGAGAATGTTGTTTTACTTAGTCTTAAGTGTAAATGCAACTGAAAGAATTGTTAGAAAAACAACAGTTGGCTAACAACTGTAACAAAACGAATACAAAAAGGTAACACCAGGTATGATTGAAAGTTGGCAACAAACATGACATGACATCTCCCGAATCCTACCCCCAAAGGGCAATGTCGGGATTTGTTTTCTGAATGAGTACTTTATTATCCCAAGAAGAGTTAGCGTATCGTAGTTCCGTTTTTTAATTTCGGTGCTGTAGTTTGATGGTCACCATTTCTTAGTTAGATTGCCTTATTGGCTGTAGTGTTTTTTGTTTTTCCAAGAGAATACATCTCCCGAACAGTTGTAGCGTTTTCTGCCGCTCATTTTGCACTTGGGTCCTACCTACACCCCGGGCAAAGGAACAACTAGCTTAATTATCACAGAAGAAACCTTGAGAAGGAATGCAGAAAGAGGGGATGGATCACTGTAGATAAAACTACATCGCTGTTCTTTTGATGGCATGTCTCTTGTACATTCACGACAACTCTTTGTTTAGCATTAGGTTTGTGGGTCTCTTGTCAGTTTCTTATATTTTCTCCACCCATCCAGGGGGTTGCCTCTCCTCTGGGGCAGCAGCTGGGTAATAGTAATAGGGGGTTAGGGGTTTTGGGTTAGGATTAAAGGCCTACTAACTTAGCAGTGACTTCAGGGTGCACCATATTAAGAGCATGGCGGATGTGGGCAGGGACAGGTCGTGAAGAGGCCACACAGGCATCGGTCTTCAAATCCGTGTTTTTCTTCAAAACCTTACCATAGAACTCCTAAAAATGGACAAATTCAGAAACAGAGGTGGGAAATACTACATTCACTGACTGCAGTTAACATGTTTTCCATGAACTCCTCACAGCAGGTTAAATAACAGCCAAAAGAAGAGAGCACGTACTTTGACCTTTGCGTGTGTGGCTGTATCCTCGAAGCATTTCCCACTTACACTGGGAAAGAGAAAATTATGTCGTAGTTATTGTCATTGTCATAATTAACTTCAAATAAGTAAAAGTACACAGGCACAACTGTAGTCTGTGTGGTTGGTAAATAATGGTAAAAGGTTTTGTGGTCTTTTTCTCTGTCATCTATTGGGATGGAGTCAACAATCTCTTTATTGCACTCTAAAAAGTAATGTTTAGACTCAACAAAAAAAATCAATGCAACAGTTTCCATTAGTCTTTATTAGTTGTGACAACTTAATTTATAATTACATTGAACCAACAAACTATATTACTTTGGGCGAATTAGCTTTTCCTCTTCAGTCAAAGATTCTATTAAGTACTGCTTACTTAATAACGGTTAGCCTAAAGGCAAGTTTTTAAGTTGATAACTCATAAAAATTAAGTTACTCCAATTGGCTTTATCATATTATTATAAAGTACTTTTATTTGTTGTCTATTTAATTACAATAATAATGCACACAACTTTTTAAGTAGCAACAATGTAAAAAAATCTGTTGCTCCAATTAGATTTTCTTCAGGTTTTTAAGTTGATAACTCATAAAAATTAAGTTACTCCAATTGGCTTTATCATATTATTATAAAGTACTTTTATTTGTTGTCTATTTAATTACAATAATAATGCACACAACTTTTTAAGTAGCAACAATGTAAAAAAATCTGTTGCTCCAAATAGATTTTCTTCAGGTTTTTTTTTCTTTTTGGTAATGTATAGCTTTCAAGAAAGACAGTTCAACCACTGCTTTTGCAATTACCTTCTTTTTTATTTTGAAATAAACTTGAGATCGCAAAAAACACTCAAATTTCAACTGCTCTTCAGTGACAAAAGCATTCCTTATGTGTTATGTATTCCTTAACCATCTTGAATACCATATCTATATATATTATATATACATATATATAATATTGTGACCACCTCAAAATCGCTGCCTCCAGATAGATAACAGAAAAAGCCAAGAGACTGGCTGCAAGTGACTAAAAGCTGCATAGTAACACAAGTATAATCGTCACAAGTAAGCCCACATCATTAATTTAAAAAACACACACACACAAATATTCTCTTTGGGCTAAAATATGGACATATTTCTTTAAACAAGACCTTTGTTTTGTCCACTATCACAACAGGATTGAACAGCATAACTTTAACTAACCTGACAAACTTTTTTTGGTTGCTTCATCTGAAGAACATGTGACAGTGATGGATTTGAGATTTTTAGAAAATAGTGTTTTTCAGACCTATGACTTTAGCACTGCATCTCAGCCCATCCAGGCCAAGGAACAACTTTTGAAAAACTTCAAAAGTGTATTTAAGTTTCTTGCAGTAGCTGATGTTGAGGGCATAAATTATGCCCATCAACAAGGCACAGGACCTTGGAATATCCTTCTCAATCAAACATTTGGTTCCTTCCATGACAATTGTTGCCATCCAGTGATCTGATCCAGGGGTAGACCTGTCTCCAACGATGGCAATTTTCATCACGTGACTTTCAAAGCTGGTCTCGAACTCTTCATTGTCCTTGTAAAGCAAAATAAAAGGGAATTATTGTCTTCCATGTTTTACAATTGACCTTCAGTTTGTTTGTACATCTTGATATTTTTCTTGATGCTTTTCAGGTTGCATAAAATAACTGAACCAGTACATTTTTGTCAATTGTTCGTCTTTTCCTTTACATTGCTATTAAAGGGGAAATCCAGTTTAAAATGGTTCTGGGATATGTTTAGCATGATAACGAGTCCGAACGTTCAATGTAGAGTAAAAAAAAGGCTATACGACGCAAAGATAAGTTTGGTCAAATCGGGTAAAAACAGCAAACTTATCTTCGCGTCCTATAGCGTTTTTTTTGCTCTACATTGAACGTTCGAACTCATTATTATACTAAACATATCCCAGAAACATTTTACACTGGATTTCCCCTTTAACAGTCATTTACCATGCTGATGTGGTATGAAGTACATTTTACTTAAAGACCGGGTAAAGGCAATTCCATGTTTTCTTTCAAAACACAATAAATGTGTTGTAAAATTGTTGCTGAAAACATTGTGAAAAGACTTTGAATGATGTGTTACTGAAATGTGGAGTTAGAGGTTCAAACTGTTTTTCACCGGTTTTCAGTCCAGGATTTTATGGGCGGTCCTAAAAGGATGCCGCGTGACGTCACGCGGCGATCATGAACATAAAAGTAGCATAAAATTAGCATAACTCCAACGGCATAGAAGCCTACGTCCTCCGCGCCAAAGGAACAATGAAATCCCGTGAGAGCACCAGTCTGTGGCAACTTGCATGGTAACCGCGAACTTAGCACAGTGCACTGATAGGGCGGCCATTCGTCCGGCTTTAGGCCGGACTGTCCGCTTTTTCAAAGCCCTGTCCGGCGTCCGGCGCAGCATCAAGTCGGACACGTACTTGTCCTTTTTGAGACACCCCCGCCGCCAGTCGTAGGTCCGTGGTGTGTTACTATTGCGCGCCCCCCCACCGCCGGTCGTTGCACGCCCCCCCACCGCTGATCGTAGGTCCGCGGTGTGGTACTATTGCGCCCCCCCCCCCCCCCCCCCCCCGCACGCCGGTCGTAGGTCCGCGGTGTGTTACTATTGCGCCCCCCCCCCCCCCCCCCCCCCCCCCACCGGTCGTAGGTCCTCGGTGTGTTACTATTGCGCCCCCCCCCCCCCCACCCGCGCCGGTCGTAGGTCCGCGGTGTGTTGCTATTGCGCGCACCCCCCCCCGCCCCCGCCGGTCATAGGTCCGCGGTGTGTTACTATTGCACGCACCCTCCCCCGCCGGCCGTAGGTCCGAGGAGTGTTACTATTGCTGTTACTGCTATTACTGTTACAGCGCATTCCGTGGACACGCCCCCACAGTCCTGGAGCTGAGAGCTGAGCTCATTTTTGCCTGATTTTGACACCTAATTTCATAAACTTATCGTTATTTTTAATCATTCAAATTTGGCTGGGTGGTTAATAAACCTTTCTTCTTTAGTCTGACAAACTCAAAACACATATTTATTTTGACTTTACCCGGTCTTTAAAGGGAAATTCCAGCTTAATTTTAACCTAGACTGTGAGTCTGAGATCAAATAAGCCACTGATAGCCACATGCTCACAACAGCACCATACTTCAGTATTACTAGTACTATAATACAAAGTGTCCCAGCCCAGTGTGTTTGACCCTGGGTTAAGATTATGCCGGAATTTCCCTTTAAAAAAAAACGAACTGGCAATGTGTAGCGCAGGAGCCATCTTCTGCCTCTGCGTTTAGACTATGCTCAATAAGGATTTATCTCTATTTCATAATATTACATTACTTACGCAATACTCTTTGAACAAATCCTCTTCTTTCTCTCCAAGGTATACAACCAGGCACCGGATGGCTACTTCTCTCCGCATTTCAATTGTGTTGTGCTATATGAAAAAAGGGTGGTGATGGTGTCAGGATATAGTATTCAAATGAGTATAATCTACAAGAGTGCATTTCAAAAAGAGAGAAACTCTAAATAATTACCATACCTCAAGAAGCATGTCCTTAATCTGCCTGATCCTTGCTCCTGAAGCTCCTCCTCTTGATGAAACTACACCCATGAGTTTCTGGGTGCACTGGTCCAGTTTGGCCATGAAAGTCGCTTCCAGGCTTACTGTGGTTATGCTTTTAAACTCATCATTTATCTGTGGAGCATAACATGAAGCACATAATTAGCTACAGCATATCCAATAGTATTAATGAGGACCGAATAACATTTTTGTGAATGTGAGTGAGTGAGTGAGTGAGTAAATATGTAACAGAATGTAACAGAACTTTTAACAAACTTTTTTTTTGTTTACCTGTCTTGCATCAAACAATGCAGGCCAGCGCTGCATGAAGTCCCTGATTGCAGGTGCCTCATATATGACTTCTTGCCTCCTAAGAGAGAATGTCTTGGCCATTTTTCCAGCAACCACCTGACCATTATCCTTTTTCATCACTTCAGACAATAGCTCCTCTCTCTCTTTCTCCAAACTTTCACTGGTTTCACCTTGTGGGTGAGGAGGTAAGTAATTAACTTCAGCCTTTTTTGCCTTTTTAACATTTTTTGCAGGAGTCTGCTCATGTGACGCTTTCCTCTTCAGTGAGTTAACCACAATTTCTGGGCAGCCAGTCCCACGATGTTTGCACCTGAAGTTGTTCATTTTATATTTGAGCCGTTGGATCCATCCATAACATCCATTGAAGGACCCGGGCTCCTTGAGGCAGGGATGTTTTTTGACCAAGGCCCCTGCTACTTGACTTAGATTAGCACTTGATGGATAAGCTGTGTACTCAAATATGGTCTCAGCTAAATTTCCCAGAATGTCTGGAAGCAGTGAGATGAGATCATTGGTACCAAAAACATTTCCAGAACAACTGAACTTTTCATTGCCTGACTGAAGCAGAATCTCTGTGTTGGCAGAGAAACGAGGGATTAGAAATTCTGCAGGCCAGCCCTTTGACCGCTGGGCGGGGATTTCAGTCATAGGTCTTGGTGAAACAGGTAACGTGTCATGGGAGGATGCAGATGAGCAGCCATCATCAAAAGTCAGAGGCGAAAAATCAGGAATACTTGCTGAGGAGCTGTCTACATCTGTTAACGTCAGAGTTACGGTTGGAGGTGCATCAATATACACCACCTTGATAGTGTCCTTGTCCACGATGCAAGTTGTTGAAACCAAAGAGAAAAATTTGTTTCCAAAGTCAGCATCCTTGAAATGTAAACAGAAATCCAAAGGAATCCCAAATGTAGCTTGAACAATTGAATGAAGCTCTTCAACTGTTACTGGGATTCCAGATGGTAATGCTAGTTTCTGAATATTATGATCTGAAAGTATCAGTCTGAGATTGGCTGGTTGTGACATTTATGAACCTGCACCACACAAAATGTTTAAGTTAGTATAATAACAACATTCAGTGAAAAATGAATGAAAAATGAAAAGTTTCCTCTCAGAGCTGGCTTTAAACACTGCTTGGCCAAAACTACTTTTTTTGTCGTAAATATCGTTAACCTGTTCACACAAATGTACCACATAAACATTAACTGAGAGATCAACACTAATAACATAGTAACATACTACTTTTTTTTCATTTGATACATCTTAATGTAAATTCAGACCTCATCATCAAAAGAGATTACAGAACCCTGTAAATATGTCTGGCTTCTTTTGTTTCAGCTATGACTTCTGTTCTGTACTTTGACAAGTCACTGATATACTAGCTATGGAACACATATGTATCGTTTCAGGGTTACAATGCTTTTTCCACCAAGCACATAAGGTGTTAATGGGAGCATGTCAGACAGCTCTGTAGGCTCTAGCACTTTCACAGTGCTTGTTTTCTCAAGGATAAAGCTCCTGAGATGTTCAACCGACCAAGCTATCAAGCTTTTCACAATGAATAGAAGTGTGCCCTTCACAACAACTATTTGGATTAACTCTCCAAAATCTGTGAGACCACCTGTTGATCCATTAGCCAGAACCATTCCAACTGCATACTTTGTGCCACTGTACACCACATTGTTGGCTATTTGGATATGCATCTCAGTTGGGAATTTATCTTGTAGTGCTTTCTGGATGTCTTCTCTTAGCACAGCAACATCTACAGTTGACAGTTGTGTGGCCTGCAACACAGGTCTCACAACACTGGGATCATGTTGATTGTATGCAATCCTCAGCTGATGCTTCATAGCCATTGATAGCAGAATGTTTCGAAAGCTATGATTGTACCGGACAATACGCTTAAAAAGGCTATGTTTAGCCTCAAAACGCATAGTCCAGAGGAACACAAGTGGACCATAGGCCCTGATCAGCTGGGGGGTAATGCTCCAGGTAGTGGTATTTGGGGATAAGTTTTTCCTGGGGGAAAACCTGGAGAAGCCTATGTTTATGTTCAGAGATCTTACTGTCAAGGTAACATATGCTCTCTTCTGTGTGAACAGGACTTACAACAAGTTCGACGATGTCTTTCAGCACCAGAAGTACTTCCCAAGCTGGTTCACCCTCAGGGATTTTTGATCCAATTGTGAGGGGTAGGAATCGCAACAATGACCAGTTCTCATGGGCGTTCCCTCCAACACTTTTCCTAGCTGCAAAATTTAGAGGGATCTGCTGTGGCGCATCTGTCTTATCCGACCATTTGTAGGGGAATGTTTTTATGCTTTTGTTGAGTTCTTCAAAAGTGATGTATTTACTCTTGATGAACACTTGAAGACACAAAGCCATTTCCCGAGGGACTATGCCCTCAAATAAATCGTGTAACACATCAGGTGGATAACCTGACAAAACACTGAAGTACTTCAGATTCTCTGTAAGTACACACTGCCTTTTTACTCCACAGACATGTGTCAGAGCAGGATTTTCCTGTACAGTTTGAAGATGCATTTCATGTTGTTCTTTGGTTCTGACTTGAAATGCCCTTGTTCTCACTTCTTTCACCTGGAACTGTGAGCGTTCACCCAGACAGAATCTGCACACATGAGAACCGGAGAAGTTTTCAACAAACCCCCCCATACCATGGGCCCCAAGGTTATCTGCCACAACACTGAACACCGTTCCTTTGACTTTTCTGCCTAATGCCGGGACATACAAACCCTCCTCTTCCAAGCTCACAAGATCCTTTAGCAATGGCTCCAGTACAGCACTATACCCAAATCTTTTCACATCGCCAGCCTTGCAGAGAATTGATAGGAAGATGGAAGTCAGTGAAGATCTGAGCAGTGCAGGAACACTAGCCAACACCCAGTACACAGCAGTGACTTTGTGTTTTTTTCTCGACGTACCCAGGGGATTACAGATCTCAAAGTCATCTACATAGAGAATGATAGCAATGCTAGGATGTCCTGCAGAAAACAACTCATTTGTTTTATAATAATTGCCATCAGACATTGCCCTGTACTGAGTGTCACTGTTACTTTGAGCTTCACTATCATGGACGATAAAATCACGGATCTCTTTCTGGTTCAAAATCTGAAGCAATGATTTGAAAAGAGGAATGTACTGGAAGGTTCTGTTTTCCTCCTTACTGAGTACATACTCTACTGGTTTAACCACACCAAACTGCTCCTCAAAAAATGCCCTTCTCTTGTATGCAGAAGAAAGTGGACCACTACGACTCAGAGTAGAGTTCAAGGGGTTTGCTTCACAAAGCTCTGTCACCATGTCTGACACAACAGCCTCATCAATATCACAATTGTGCTTCCCCAAACAGGATTGTAAAGTGTCTTTCATGATGGGACCTGATGCTGAATGGGAGATGAAGTGTAACTCTTCAATAACTTCATCAATACACCTGTTTGATACATGAAATATGCTCTCCAGTTTTAGAAACAACAATGCTAATCTTTTTTCAAGGAGGTTTTGTAGCTCTTTGATATCATCATCACCATCATCAGTCATAGAAATTTCAACATCTTGAACCTCCATATCACTGTGGCCGTCTGCATTTGAAGAAGATGCATACTTCTTTAGCACGTCATCTTTAAAGTCTTGCAGTGTGTGAGGAGTGTGCTTTCTGCTTTTGTGGGAGGCAAATGTTCCATAAATATTGGTGCTAAAATTGCAGTTTTTAAACACACATACCACAGACTCTAATTTTTTCAAATGTCGACCAAGGTGCTCAAAGAGCTCTCTCTCTGTTGATATTGCACTAGTGCTACAACACTGGCAAGTGAAGGAGAGAGTTTCTGATCTGACACTTTGCTGAGCTTCATGAGAGTGCTGTCTTGACAGATGTGATCTAAGGCTACCCCATGTTTTAAATGAACAAAAACAGTCTTGGTGAATACATGGCAGACGTTCCCCACCGTGGCCATGACGTAACCTGTAGTGCCGTAGCAACCCAGTTTGTGTGGAGGTTTCAAATTTACACAGTTTGCACTCAAAACCCATCTTTGAAAACAATGGGAAATTTTACAAAATGTAAATCTGATTAGATTGTCCAAAGTCTTTTAAGAATACATCATTACAGTCACATGGCTATTACAAACACATGACTAAAATCGCTTTCTCCAGATTTTAAACAGGCAGACAAAATAAAATAAATAGTTTGCTTACCTATTTGATTCCTCTCACAGAAACATCAAACCACACTTTGCCCTCAGTGGAAAAACACAGCTACACAACAAACACAAAACAAAAAATGAATTGTGGTTGTGACAGTGGGGTACCATTAGAATGTAGTTGTTGGTTACACGGTTAAACCACAATCACATGACTAAAATATCTTTCTCCAGATTTTAAACAGGCAGACAAAATGAAATAAATAGTTTGCTTACCTCTTTGATTCCTCTCACAGAAACATCAAACCACACTTTGCCCTCAGTGGAAAAACACAGCTATACAACAAACACAAAACAAAAATTATGTAGCCGTTAGCACACCAGGATCTCGTAATTACGAGAAAAGATCTCGTAATTACAAGAAAATATCTCGTAATTACAACATCAGAATCTCGTAATTATGAGAAAATATCTCGTAATTAGGCCTACGACATCAGGATCACGCCTCTCATTCATCAATAACGTGGCTGGCTGGACTTCCGTAAAGATGGAAAGAAATTGGCAGATTCGGAGTTTGCGGTTCAATAGATCATCAGTGAAACATCGTTGCGACACAATACAACCCCGATACCACCAAAAGGGTTCAATGACCGTGGTGGTCACGGGCTTCGGCCACGTGGTCCAGCGCGGCGCCCATAAGGTCTTTTTGTAAGCTCGTCGAATCTTTGTCCAAAACCAAACAAAATACAAATCTTAGCGGTGGATCACTCGGCTCGTGCGTCGATGAAGAACGCAGCTAACTGCGAGAACTAATGTGAATTGCAGGACACATTGATCATCGACATTTCGAACGCACCTTGCGGCCCCGGGTTCCTCCCGCCGAGAGTCGCGTTGGCAATCAATCGGAACCAGGGGTTCGCCTCTCTTTCCGCGGTTGGGGCGTCGCGGGCCTTTCGCGGGCCTTCGTCCCCCTAAGTACAGACGTCCGTAAGGGACTCGGTTGAAGTTAAGCGTCAACCCCCCCCCCCCCCCCGTCTCCTCACTATGTCAGGCTACTGACATAGTGGTATCGGTGCGTGCCGTATCGGCAATTAAAAAGCGAATACGGGTATAAGTATTTTAATGAAGTATCCGCCAGCTAATTAGCATGTAGCTGGCGGCCGCATGCAATGAGCTAAATGTAAATAATCCTTTTCCCAACAGCTCTCTCTTGCTGGGCACACAGGCTGAATGAAAGTCACTGAAACAAATGTAACCCAATACTTCAGTAGAACTATTAGAATTAAATTTTACTCACCATGAAATGTTTCTTTTATCAAGGTTGTTCAGCCTCCTAACACGTCGTCGTCTCTACTCTGAACTAGTCCAGGCACGTTGAGTGGGGGAGGGAACTTAAACTTGTAAAGTCAATGTTGAGAAAAATTAAGTTATCAAGCGAAGTTTTTTAAGTTACAACTACTTGAATTTTGTTTTAAACCCACCAACAATGAAATTTGAGTATAAATTATATACAAAATTAATTTGTTGTAATTACCAACATTATTATTTGATCGCAACTTTAAAAAATAAAGTTTGCAACTTAGAAGGTTTATTTAAATTAACTAATTACAATTTTTAACTTGCGTCTATGTATTAAATCAAGTGGTGTTAAAAGGCCCTCTGAGTTACTTTTTAGAGTGTGTGTTAGACCACAATGCTTCTGCTTTATTTATGTAGTTGGATCATTTGTACACAGTGTCAAAAACAAGTTGTTTGTGGCCTGTCAAGACCCTGTCCAGAATCACACGCTAAGCCCCACAAAACAATGTCACTGATTATTTAGAGAAGCAGGTGCAAGTTTAATTTACAGTTTATGAATACGTGTCTCAAGGCAGATAAGGTGGTCGCGCTGCCCTCGCATATCTGGTATAAACATGAAGAATTGGTATTGAAGTGGACATTTACCAGCTGTGGAAAAATATATAAATATGTTAACAATAGAGGACATATAATTACAAATCAATAGAAGTAAGCAGGTTATAAAGATGATACTAGAATTATAAATGTAAAAAAGGTTTTAAAGATAGTGTCTGATGATTTATTGTTCAGTTTGCTCCATGGATCGACTTGGTTTATCTTATCTTTTTTATTCTTTATCTTTTTTTTTTTTTTGAAGTGTGAAATGTTTAAGTGCTGTCACTGTCTATATTGGCAGTGGTTTGAGATTTATATGTTGAAAAATAAAAAAAAAGTGACTTGCACCTTTACGACGGTCCCTAACTACTCCTATAGAAACAGGCGCATCGAGTTATTTGCGCTCAACTGCATCGTCGTTTTTGGTGATTTTTGAGTTGACCCAAACTGTGAAACGTCTGCCTGAATTAGCTCTCCAACAAACCACAAAACTGAGGGAAATTGAGGCTTTGACGCGCTGTGTCAAACATTAAACTAACTTAAACTAACCCGGTTAAAAACCCTGCAAAACATGTGCTGCTCGCACCGCCCATGCATCAACAGGCCTATATTACACATTATTACACTTATGTATATTGTGTGGACGTTGTTTTCCGTTCCTAGCTGCGGAATTTCACATTTATGGTTTATTAATTAATTAATTATCTTTATTTTATTTTATTGATGTAGTAGCCTATAATTTGCACCCTGCATAAGAGTCGACGAGACCTCGTTTCAAACGGTACACAACCCATATCATGCAGCAATAATAATATTAGTAGGCTACTATTATATCATAAGGATAAGAATAGGCCTACTGCAAAACGTTAAGCATTTCTCAATTCTCAATAAAAACGTTATACGCGCCTGCCCATCCTTTCTGTGAGTAATAACTGTAGGCTTGTAGTAGTAATAGTAGACCAGTGAATTATAAAGTGAACTAACTCTTAGGGTAATTATGAACATTATGTTTTAAGTTAACTTACCCCCTTGCGTCCGCCATCGTCGCTAAAAAAGTATCAATAAAAAAAAAAAAAGTTTCGTCGGTGGAGTGCAGTGGCCTATTTTCTGTTAATCACATTGATCTCATTCATTAAAAACAAACTAAAACACTTTTTTGTGTGACTGAGTGTGAATTACTGTTGCGCTATGTGTAAAATGAGGTAGTTTAGCTCGCTGCCGTAGGGATAATAACTTAAAAGTCCTGCAGCAGATTTATGAATAGCTGCATAATCACTACGTCACAACCCGGAAGTACCGATACTCCGATCACTTCACTACGGAGACCCTGCACGTTGTAAACAAGGCACCAGGAAGCAGCCGGTCCTATGAACATTGACCAGGGTGGTGGTGCCTGCAAATGGTCCTACAATGGAGAGGTGTATGAGGACTATTTCTGCGATACAAGCACTTGGGTGGGTGACAATACACAATACTCAAGTTGTCAGTCCTTCTGTCTGGCGTTAGTGTCACTCACTGTTTAGGACTGTATTAGCCATCACGCTAACGCGTCAACCTGTACAATAAGTGGACTATTGAATCGTTATACACTTCTGATTTATAACAAAGCATCACTTGTCTCTTAACGGTTCTCCAGGTACCCACGTAGTGCATGCGTCAGGCAATGCTGTTGTGATGAGCTTCCCTGTCCTCTGCTCTCCTGGTTGGCGGCAGAGTTACTGGTTATCCACCCAGAGTTGCAAGGTAAACACTCATTAAAACTTGTGTGCCTGGCCGTGACACTATTATGAGCTATTATAAGCTGCAAATATAAGCTGCAAACCTTTAATTTCAGATCATAAAGGTTGCATCCTGCTGGTTGGAGAGCTGAGAGACTTATTGGAAAACATGCACTGTCCTATCAGTATGCTGTCCTCAGATACCCTAAATCCTACTCTTCTCAACACAATCACCGGTGAGAAAGGGTCTGAGGTTCTCGATGTTTATTTGTATTTATTATTTATATATATAAAATGTATATATATATATATATATATATATATATTTAAACCCAACCCTCTGAACGATTCTTGTATTTTTCTAAAGCTTATGATTGTTTCAGCGTTCCTTGTGTCCGAACTACAAGCAGCTCGTATACTGAAGTACAAGGCAGCACACCCTGATGACCAGATTGGTGCAGGTGAAACTGAACTAGAGCAGAGGGTGGAGGAGCCCAGCCACGAATACACAGAGTTATGTCAGTCACTGGAAGACTGTGAGGTTCATGACGTGAGCAAGAAAAGGGAGATGTCCGCAGAATTTGCATTACTGCTCCAAGCCCTTGAAATGGGAGCCTCCTCTCAGTACGCAGATGTGTTGCAGGAGGTGAGGCTGATGCTAAAGGGACTTGTGTTAAATTAGGATTTGTTTTTAAAAACAATACTTACTATAACTTACTGTTTGTTAAAGGTGGAGATGAGGATTGCTCAGTTACCATGCAAAGATGTGACTGATCCACTTCTAAACACCAGTCTCAACTCAGAGCAATGGGTATGTTAGCATAGATTATGTCCTTTTCAATTTATTATACAAATTATTGAAATCCTAGCAGTAAAATAATCCTTTGCTTTTCCACCTTCAGAGGCAAATTGAAAAAATAAATCAACTCTTGCTGCAAGAGTATGCATGTCGACGGCAAATGATGGTTAAACGCTTTGAGGTCACGCTTCAGTCTTTTGCATGGGGAGATAAAGCAAAGGTAAGCATACCTTTCCTGCCCGAAATAATTGTAGTGTTGTTCAGCTTCTTCTTATATGCTTATATTTGAATTATATATTATATAAAAAGTGTTTATTTTTTACTAACATTTAGTGCATTCAATGTATTATGTCTACAGGGGAATGCTGAAGTACTTTCCTCAGTGCCCCCACTGTCTTCTCTTGCACTATCATCCCAAGTGTCCATGCCTCTTATGCTCGCTGCAAGACAGGATCAGTCTTGCATCCTACCAGTTAAGGCTGGACCAAGTACTGCCGTCTATAAGGTAAACATGGTTTTGTAATTCCTAACGTTTTGTGGTAGAAAACTCAACCACAGCTGACCCTCAGTATACATTTTTACTTGGATAGTTGGATGGAGACATGGAAGGATGGATGGATGCATTGATAGATAACACTTTATTAATCCCCAAAGGGAAATTCAGGTGTTATAGCAGCAAAAGTGGACTGAACAGTGCAGAAATCATTACAATATATTTATGTCATGTCATGATTTTAAATACATACCAATGGAGAGTATACTAATTTTTACACAGTACTTTAAAACTTAATAAAAGTAGAATCTTTAATGGAAGAATTTCACTTCTAAGTTTCCTAACCACCGCTGGCTTTGTGTTTACAGGTACTGATGGGCAGTGTCCCAGACAGAGGCGGTCGGCCTGGGGAGATCGAGCCGCCCATGCCTTGCTGGGAAGGGAGACGAGAGAAGGGAAAAGGATCCGCAAGAGGAGGCGGGCGCCATCAGCAACGACGCAAATTCTCAGAAAAAAAGAAAGGGAAAAAAGAGTAAAGGGACTATTTTTGGCAATGGTAAAGACAATCAATAACAATCATGCTCATGTTTTTTTGCATTTAATTTTTAGAAGAGCATTTGATGTGTTTGGAAGCATCTAAAATGAAAGAGTTGTTTACATAGGCCTACGTCTTAGTTAAAAAAGGCAATTTAAATAAACACAATTTTATGTTAAATATGCAACCATAATACTTTTTGTCTAATATATTTTGTAGACATTAAAAAATGAATAAAGAAGTGTCTGATACAGCATTTTCATTTTTGTAATCTTTATTGTAAACTCTGTACCTGATGTCTTTTATCCAGCTGCCCATGTGACCACATCCCGTACGGAACGCACAGGTCTCGCGTTAACGTTAGCTTCAGCGGCTCTGGGTAGCGCGTGGAGAGAGGGCGTTATGACGTCACTTAAGCAACTTTTGGGTGTGTAGTCTTTCTAATTACGCAAAGTTTTCTCTTATACTTCAGCAGAAGTTGACAAACATTATGTGTAATTCTTGCCACAATTCAAACGGGTACTGAGTAAACATCAAATGTGCTGCTGTTTATCTTACCTTCAAAAAGCGTAGTGAAAACCGGGCGCTGATGCTGTAGTTCCCTCAGCATTAAAGACTATGGAAGCAAATTAGTGCCAAAAAGATCTGAATTTAAAATAATGTTGAATTCAAATTTGAATTTGTTTGAATGTCATAGTTTTGAATTAGTTTGGTGGGAATTCAAACATTTCGGTTCACATCTAACAATGTAGCTTCCCAAAATACGAATGTTAAAAATTCGAGTAGTAAAATTCAGGTTGTAAAATTCAAATTGCACAAAAAAAATTCGGGTACAAGCTTAGCTTTTTGATTGGTTACACGCAGAACGCATTATATGTGTTCTGTTGCTCATCCTGAGTAACCCGGATTGACATTTTTAATCTGAACTTTTACAATTATAATTTTACTACTTGGATTTTTAACGTTCATATTTTGGGAAGCTACGTTGTTACATAGCTACATAGATGTGAATCGAAATGTTTGAATTCACACCAAACTAATTAAAAACTATGACGTTCAAAAAAAAAAAAAATCAAATAATTGAATTAAATATTCGTTTAAATTCAGATATTTTAGGCACTAATTAGATCCCATAGATAGAAGACCGGACTCATTTGATTTCTGAAAGTACAGAAGCATTCTGTACAATACAATCTGGTCAATATGGATCAAGATGCGTCTCCCCTTTATGTCAATGAACATGAAAACGGTTATCACGAAAAGAAATGCATCTAAATGCTAAGACATTATTTACACTCCAAACGTTCAGGAAATTATCTAAATCCTCCTAAATTACATTTGGGTAACTATTTGCTTATTTTTGTACTCCTTAACATAATTAACTATATTTCAATGTTCATACCGGAAGTTGCCCGTGAACTATCTGATGTAACGCTCAGTCAGAAGGTTCCGGATGAGCAGAAGGTCAACCGCCACCGTCGCAGTGAGATCCACCATTGTGCTCGTTTAACGTACTCCTCTTTCGGACACGTTCACAGTATTAACAACAACAATGCCAAGAGGCAGCAGAAGTCGCGGATCGAGGATGGCCCCTCCAGCCAGGTAAACCCCCCTACGAGGGTGTAGTTTTCCGACATCACGTTAGCTACGTCATGTTAGCTAAAGCTTAGTTACCAGACGAGTATCCATGGGGTTTCACCATGGCGACGCTATTCCAGTTCATAGTGATCTGTTGTCACATTGTTTTACACCTAGCATTGAAAACGTTATTTAAATGGATCCCGTTCCCTGCCTTTACAACGTGGGGAAGTAATGACATCTGACGTGAATGAGTCCTCGTACCTAACAACATGTCTAGTGGTGACAACATGTGTAGCACATAGACAGTGGGTGCTGGGTGAAGGGCAGAAGATGTTTTAAAGGTAGAACCAGCACACCGAGGTGTCATTTAGACATATTTATTTATTGACCAGACAACCATGATCGTCTTTAATGGATATACTTAATTAATCATTTGGTGACTGTTTAAAAATATATAAAAAGGACATTATTTAATTATTGTTGTTGTTGTTGTTGTTGCAGCCGGGCGCCACCTTCACCGCCACCCATGAGGGCGGCTCCTCCTCGCTCCTATGCGCCGGCCCCCACCCAGGCACCTCCATCCGCCATGGCTGCTCCAGCTGCAGCGCCCAGGCAACCCGGGATGTTCGCCCAGATGGCTACCACAGCTGCTGGGGTGGCAGTGGGATCTGCCGTAGGACACACCATCGGCCATGCCATGACCGGAGGCTTTGGCGGAGGAAATTCAGAGGCTGCCAAACCTGACGTCACATATCAGGTAAATCTGATCAAGCCTCTTATGGGGATTTTTAGGTGCACCGTTCGGGGGGCCAGGCGCAGTAGTTGGAGAGATTTGTCTATGTCCTTTTTTTGGGGGAGGTGGGCTGACTAACCGTACACAAAAAAATAATGAAACAAAATGGTAGAAGAAGCGATGAAGCCATCCAGTATGCAGCTGCACCCTGTGGATACAAGCGTCTGAATGGGTGGAAATTATGTTTACATCTATGTTTGGTTGGCCTCTGTTATATCTAAATCATGGTTATGATTTAGATATAGCAGAGAGATGATATTTAGCACATTGTTATTTTGGTATTGGTCTGGTAGACATTCTGCACAGATGTATACATTTGTGAGCTAATGGCAATATTGCATCTGACAATTCATTGCTGCTCCTCTAGGGACAGGGGTAGGATACTCTTTAAAAGTCTTTGGTTGTTTAAGGGGCTGGACAATGTATCGATATATCAATATCGTGATATTAGTCTAGATATTGTATTAGATTTTGGATATCGTAATATGCAAATGTTGTCTTTTCCTGGTTTTGAAGCCTGCATTACAGTGATGAAAATAAGAAAATACTCAATACTTTTCAAAACTCTTTAATTCACACATGAGTATATACAAATAGGCTTTACCATGTGGATATTTTGTATAGACTATTTATTGAATTACCAGAAAACATGCTATATCGTGATATATATTGTTAGGAAATTAAATGACCTATATCTGAATAGAAGATTTTGGCCATATCGCCAGCCTTTTGAACATTATCTTGTGTCTTTAAATGTGCTTGGTGTTGTCCAGGAGCCGTACCAGGCCCAGCCATCATACCAGCAGCAGCCACAGCCTATGTACCAGCAGCAGATGGCACCACAGCAGCAGGCATGCTCCTATGAGTTCAAACAGTTCATAGAGTGTGCCCAGAACCAGAGTGACCTCAAATTGTGCGAGGGCTTCAGTGAGGTGCTCAAACAGTGCAAGTTTGCCAATGGTAAGTCAACAGTTTGAGTTCTCTGTGTTTTAATGTGTGGACTGGGCTAAGACTTTAGCATTCATGCATCTTTTGTGAGAGAACACACACACACACACACACACACACACACACACACACACACACACACACACACACACACACACACACACACACACACACACACACACACACAATCTAGCAGAATACACAAATGTAACATATTTGTGTTTCTAACGGCATCCTATAATGTGCGTATTGCACTTTATATAGCTGTATAGTCAAATGTTTACAATTCAGACTTTAATTCTAACTCACAAATGCAAAACCTCTTGGATACACCACCATACTCCCTTTCACACACTAATATCTAAAACAAACACCACATGTGTTTTGGGAGAAGGTTTGTATGTTGTATGTGTGTGAGAAATGCAATTTTCTCTAAATGTTTTTCCCCCTACAGGTATGTCCTGATGTGGAGATGCCGACAAGACTGAAAACGCTCTGTATGCCATAGAATACACTTGACACATGGTTAAAGTGATCATTTATCATTTAGGCCACAGCATATGACAGACTTCTTCTGCAAGATGTGTAATTATAGTCTTATAAATAATGTTTATATAATAATGTGGTGTGTTTCAATTTTAGATCTAGTTACCTCTGTGTGATTTATTGAGCATCACTGCTTTAACTTATCAGGCAAACTATTCAAATGGGTGAACATGAGTAGGGTATTTTAATTTAGCACTTAATTAAGCAATATTTCAAATTCTGTAAATTTCATGTGACACTCAATAAAGCTTGTCGATGCTGAAAATTGTCCTGTATTTTTGTATTCTTGTGAAATAATAAATGCCACGACCCCTGGTACTGAAGAAAGCGTAGTTGACACCTGGTTCAAGGCGTGTCTACTGTAGGCCTATACCTGTATCACCAATCAATTTGATCGGTAGTCAGTTAGAAATGAAATACAAATTGAAGCCTGACTCGCAGTGCATCCTCTTCAAGTGAACCTCGTGAGAACATGCGCAGGATGGACATTTATTTTTAGCGGTCTGACATTAGAGCTCGCCCTTTTGAGAGTGCGTAATAGGGCGGCCGACCGTGATAAAGTGCAGCTGAGCAATCCCGTTTTCCGTGGACACGTTAAACCGTAATGCGAGGGATAAGAGTTGCAAACAATTGCCAAATTAATTAAAAGTAACCGCCATTAAAAGAGCAGCGCCACCCGGTGCGGCGCAAGGCCTGGCGCGTCGCTGCGGTAAGCGATCTGTGTTCGTGTCCTCGTTTGTTTTGAATGGTCGTTGATTTGCAAAAGGTCAAAGCGCTGGAGACGGCCGCTAAGAAAGAAAGAAAGAAAGAAAACACAAATGGCGACTAATCGTGTCATGTTTTGGTCGCTTTTCTGTTATTGTGGATTTGCGACGTTATTGAAGCCACCGTGTTGTAATTAATGTGCACGTGCCGTCACCGCGCGCGCACAATTTACCGTCCAATACGCCTAGTTTTGATTAAAATTATTATTATATATTTATTTCAATCTCCCAAAGACACACACACAGGAACACATGGACTATCTGGACTGTGTGGGATATCCGCTGCATTTTGTTTTTAGCGTTATTTCTTCCAGGTTCAGAGGCTTCCTCCATGTGTAGCTCCAGCTGGTCCTGAAGGCGGTGCATGGCGGCGGTCTCCTGCAGGACCCAACTGACTGTACACTTCCCCCCCAGGTAGCCAAATAACCTCACTACTTCCAGTCAGATAGGTCTGCACTTTCATACCGCATTTGTCTTATATTTCGTGCATGATATTTGACTTGTAAACCAAAGCGGTATTTGATGCAGGCCCTACTAATGCTGTATGGCCAGGATAAATACTGGATTATAACAGTAGGCCTAATGGCATGCAGGGTTTAAGATTGGTTGGGCATTGTATGAGCGCCTGGGATATTTCCGGACACTATAATAACCTATTTTCCACTTAGTAGCCCTTTAAGAAGCTCTTTTTGTGTGTTGCTTGTCATTAGCTGTGAAGTCCAGTGACCTGGTGGTGGTGAGGCAGACATGACCAAAGAGGAGGACATCCCAGACTGGGTGGGGGCTCAGGAGTTCTACGACAAATATGACCCCAAGGAGATTCTGGGAAGGTATGCTCTGGGAATAAGGAGACGCATACAACACTCACTCACGTGACACCTGTTGGTACACAGCGGTCGTCACATCGTGCGCCCCTTTTCACAGGTGGTCAGTAGCAGGGTAAAGTAACTTCCTGTCGTTTTATAACATTAGGTCGGTTTTATTTATGGCCCGTCGCAGCACCAGCACCAGCTGGTGCACTGCCATACCTAAATGAAATGCACCCATAATGAATGCGATGAGCTACACCAGTGTTGCATACATGCATGCATGCATGCATGCAGAATGTGTAAATTTCTAAACCTATGATAAGTTAGGTATGTTGGTTGTGTTGTGGTCTGTTAAGCCTAATTTTTGTATAACTAACTGCTTTTAAAAAAGTGTTACGTTGCAGAGCATTTAATTAGCTAAATGTGCAGCAGCAGCAGCAGCAGCAGCAGCATTTACTGTCTACTAGAGTAGCAGCTGTTTCTAATTGTAATACATGAAAGTCACCCCTCATGCTGCAGTGTCAGTTTCCACCAGTGTACTCTCCTCTATGCCAACTACCCCCCTATTAAGTTGAGTCACATGTTAAGTTGATTAGACAAAAAAAGAAAAGCACATGCAGATCAGCCCCACACCCCTGTGGTGGACTGCTCAATGAATCAAAAGGTCAACAGAAAATCAACAGTATATTGGAAGGAGTCTGTCAATTAATCAATTACATAGTTGGTTAATCCAATTTTTTTTTAAATTTTAAAATGTATTGTCTATTTTTATTATTAAAGGCTAAAAACATCGAGATTAACTATGAAGCCAACTCATTTATTTAGGATTTTAGGGACAGGAAAAAGTTTGCTTGTGATATAGCACTGGCTCATTGTCATTCTCAACCACTTGTCAGATGGTGGTGGTGTTACGCAATCGAAAGGCCGGCCTCCCTCTTTAGAGAGTGGGCATTCATTCAGCTAGCGTTGGGTTTAGACAAAGGTTTAGAATGAATGGTTGCCTACGCTGACTGATTATGTTAGTTGGCTCAGATTCCCACACGTATGTCATTGGGTCACCGTATGAGCACATTGTGGTCCTCTGCTGGCATTTCACACAGGATACGGCGCTGCTGTATCCTAGTGACCCACATAACTATCTGGTTTGCTATGGAGAGACTTCTTTAGTGTCCAACAGAAGGTTATGAACACATGCCTCATAACATGTACCCAAGCAACTTGCATTTATTATTATCCTGCAAAAACAAATATATATTTTATTTATACTATCAATGTTCTCAGACTCACTTGTATGTCGTTTTGGATAAGAGTGTCTGCTAGATGGCGGTTTGAAGCGGTGCATGTGACGGTGACCATTATAATTGTGATGCTAGTGAACAGACTGGAACATTTACTGGAACATTTACCAAGTATCTTAGCTTTGGCGTCCAGCTGCACACAACCCTTTGGCACACCCAAGTCATACCTTGGTGTGTCGTCTCTCCCCATCCCTCAGGGGCGTGAGCAGTGTGGTGCGCCGTTGTGTCGACAAACACACCACTCAGGAGTACGCCGTGAAGATCATCGACATCACCCCTTCGGACACGTTGACCGGGCAGGAGATCGAGGAGATCCGGGCAGCTACCACGAAAGAGATTGACATCCTGAAGATGGTCTGCGGACAGGAGAACATCAGTAAGCACTTGGGTTAATCAATTGGTCAATCGGTCATTCATGTCATCTCTTTGACCCGGTCAAGAGACCCCTAAGCACAGGTAAAGAACCGCCCTTTGGTCTTTCATGCATTGATGTTAATGAATCCAATTTGGTAGCTGTTTATTGATGCATTACTTCAATATTTTCTTACATACGTTTCTTATTGCGTCTCTCCAGTACAGCTCAAAGATTGCTATGAGTCCCAAGCCTTCTTTTTCCTGGTGTTTGACCTGTAAGTGAAACGGAACAGATTCCCTGTTGAATTATCTTGTGGAAACTGATCTTTCATTTTTGTTTTAAGATTTTCCTTTTTTCTTCAAGGATGAAGAGGGGTGAACTATTTGACTACCTCACTGAGAAAGTTACGCTCAGTGAGAAGGAAACCAGGTGGGAACCCTCACAAACACTTGATTATTCATTCTACTGCTTTACCATGTATGTGTTATAATGTCTGAAGATTTGACTTACTGTGAGAGTTAGATCTTGGATACTTCAGGGTCAGGGTTATTCTTAAATGATTCCCTTTCAATAAATATTATAAAATGTAATAAATCTATTTTGAATATGATACGTGCGTTTTTGCTGAAGCAGTCTGAGTAATGTGTGTCTTATGCAGAAAGATCATGCGTGCTCTGCTGGAGGTGGTCCAGGTTCTCCACTCCCAGAATATCGTCCACAGGGATCTGAAGCCTGAGAACATCCTGCTGGATGATGAGATGAACATCAAACTGACCGACTTTGGTTTCTCTGTCCAGATCCGACCAGAACAGAAGCTTGCCGGTTTGAGACAATTCACTCCCACCACATAACAGAAGTGCACATACTTTGAGATTTTTTTTATATGGGCCAATTGACTTTGGCAACATACTACAAGTGTCTAAATTAGTTGTTTCCATTAGGTTGCACAGTCTAAGTTGACAGAGGAAACCTAGCATGGATAAAACAAAGGACAGGAAAAAAACACAATCGTCTTGTGTTCTAGAATATTAGAAACAATAAATGTGTTTATGCTCCCTCTCTTAAAGAGGTCAGCCAAGTTCTTAAAGGTAAAGCTCACTAGTGTTTGGTTTCCAAACCTTCTCACATGCTGTTGGCTGGTCCAATGAAGGTCAAATGTAACGGCCCACATTAAATGTGTTTGCTGCTCTCGCTGTTACTGAAAAGTTCCGAGGGTGATATGTGCACCTTTTTAAAGTTATACCAAAAGTGCACTGGGAACGTCATACAATTAGTTAGAGAATGGTACAATACTTAATATGCATGGTACAATACTTCATATGCATTTATACAGGTGACTCTTGGTGTGTTTCACTGTATAGACAAAAGCTTCAGGATTTGTTGCTTCTAAAAACAGCTTATAAATGCAGACATGAAGGCATTATGTCTACATCTCCCTATAGCACAGCTTAAACATTTGCTACATCTCCAGACTTTCCAATATGTCCATGTTCATCTATGGTGTCCTGTTCTGTGTGGCTCTGCCTTTTAATCCAGAGGTGTGTGGGACCCCTGGTTACCTGGCCCCCGAGATCATCGAGTGCTCCATGAACACTGCTCATGTGGGATACGATACAGCTGTGGACATGTGAGTTTCCAGATACCTAACCTATACTGCATCCCAGTGGGTGACCTTTTAAAATAAAAGCATGCAACGTTTCCATGTCAGCACTAGGTGCAAGTACTTCAAGTGCCCTTTTTGTAGCCATATAGTACGTGAAATGTGTGACCTTGCGAGGAGGTTCCCCAATTGGAATGGTGAACATTATGCAAACAGTATACAGACCAGGTTTGTCCTTGCAGATGGAGTTCAGGTGTCATCATGTACACTCTGCTGGCGGGTTCTCCGCCCTTCTGGCACCGGAAACAGTTGCTGATGCTGCGCATGATCCTGGCTGGGAAGTACGACTTCTCCTCTCCCGAATGGGAGGATCGCTCGGACACCGTCAAGGACTTGGTATGGTATTCACTAGGAAGGAAGACCTTTTGTTTTGTATGTTGAGAGAAACTCCTTCTCAAGAAGTGTTATATTGTGTGTGTGTCATAGACAGCGCTCTCCTTCTTTCCCCCGGCTAAATTGTCCATCTTTTGGACAGATGGACACATTAATGTCCTTGTTAACTACGTGTTAATACAACTTGCATCACCATTGTCTGTATCCCATTGTGCTAAATATTGCAATGTTTTCAGATCTCCCGCATGCTAGTTGTTGATCCTAAGCAGAGATACACAGCCACAGACGCCCTCAACCACCCTTTCTTCTCCCAATATGTGGTGGCCGAAGTACGACAGTTTAGCCCTTACAGGCGTTTCAAGGTGAGATGGCCGGATGTGTGTGGGACATTTGAAGGTTGTATACGTGGGATTTGTCTTAACTAAAGACTATTGGTGATACACAAGAATATGAATATCAGGCAAATGTTTGTCCTTGCAGTTTTGTTTCTTAAACAGCTTAATTAAAAGAATAAATCTTGATGCTACATAAATAAATGGTGTGCAAGAACCCGGCTGTAAAGTCCTTTTTTGTGGATAAAGACAGTGAAAATCCCGTATGGTGGCACATCTTTCGCTGGAATCTGTATCCTTATTGCAGAAGCTGTTGGCTTACATTCCACTCTGATCCCCAGGTCATTTGCATGACTGTCCTCGCCACAATGCGGATCTACTGCAATTACCGCCGTGCTAAGCCGGTTACCAAGGAGGTTATCAAGAGTGACCCGTACGCAGTCAAGCCCATCCGCAAGCTCATCGATGCTTGTGCTTTCAAGATCTACGGTCACTGGGTTAAGAAGGGCCAGACTCAGAACAGAGCCGCTCTTTTTGAGAACAGTCCCAAGTTCGTCCTGCTGGCCCTCGCTGCAGAAGCAGATGACTCACCCCTCCACACCTGGTAGCAGAGTACTGCCGTTACTCAGGACACTTGTAGGGGAGTGGGGAGGTGATATGGGGACACATCACCACTCAGGAACCCAACTAGTGATTTTCTACATGTTGACTTGATAGAGGCTAGCTCAGAGTGAGCATCATCTGGATATTGTAATACAAGGCATAGTGTAATAAAATGTTATGCAATTGGAAAGTGAACCCAAAAAAAAAAAAGTATGCACCAATTAAGCTTAGCATGTAATGTAGATGTAAATTGTGTGAATATACTGGTAGTGGATGAGGTGGTATGCCCCCCACAGACTTTGTACAGCAGTTTGTCTTGAAAACTGCTACCAATGTCTTGAAAACGGCTACCAATACAATGAAGTTGCCTTCTGTGTGTCCAGTTTAGCAAAGATCAAACTGACGTGGACATTAAATAAACATGGACTTTTTTTAATGTACTCAAATCATGTCTCCATTTCTGCAGATAAGTGTTGTATTAAAATGAGAAACACATTAGTCTTTAGATGTTTTATTTATTACAAAGTCTAAGATAGTGATGGCTTTGCCAATGACCATTCAACACCACAGGTTTCCTTTTGAGCCTCCAGTCCTCAAGTGCTGACAGCGGCTTGCTTACGGCATGTCATCTCCAGGCTGGATGTTATCCACCAATGATCTGTGGGTAGAAAGTATAGACTGTAGCCAAACATGGTGAATGAAAATACTTGTATTTTTACAGTTTCCATTTGTGGTTTCAAATGAGACTTTACATTTAACACAAGCTGAACAATCTGCATGTGTGAGCAAATAGGCAATGAGCCGTGTTATCCATTACGTGTCCCAAGCACACATGGAATTTTCATAATATATAGGGCATGCTAAACAAGTCAATAGATGTTTTTTTTAACTGTAGTAGCACTAAATACTACACATGTAGTTTCCATTAAAGAAATATCAGGGCTTTACCACTCAAGTCCACGCCAACCGGTTCCTTGTGGGCTGTACCATTGACAAGATGGTGTTCCTGTCCAGGTCGGCACTACAACCTGGAAAAGGGGAGATAATGCTGATCAAATTCATGTTTCTAAGTCATGACTGGGTACTGCTAGACTAGATGCTCAAATCATTGACTATAGCATTTTCCACTTACAAATGACTGGTTGAGCCCATGTTGTCCCACGAAGCCACAGAGAAGCAGTCAACCAAGTTCATGGCAAACGCCATAACCTAACCGCTACACAAAGACTGCAGGTAAGACGCAGTACAGACACATCTATACATACATATACATAGTTTAAAAAAAAATTGATTATATTTGTATTCACATTGACACGGGGATAAAAGCTACGGAAACAATACTCCCATCCCTGAGAGGCCACGTGTGAAACGTCATCTAGCATGGTGTCTGGCTGCATTGACCACCGAGAGGCTAACACAGAATTCGTCCACGCATATCATTCACCTCCACCTTAAATGGACATTAAAATAAGATTTACCTTTACATCTCCGCCATCTCCTCTATTGCTTTCGGTCTGCCATGTGCAGATGTCGGTCTGTGCTTCACGACACTGAAAGAAAAAGGGGGCGCCCGACGTTAACCTCGTGGCCCAGTGAGGCCTAGCAGGGACACGTGGTACCGCAACGTGGACGGCGGGTCCACTTGAACATAACACAACACGTACTGAAGACAAAACAGCGGCACCAGTCATTCAGAAAAACATTTTTGTATTTTGTATTCGCTCCCCGAGATGAGACATTGATGAGGCACTGAACAGCACGTATAGCCATACTGCTAACAGCGGGGAGCTAACATACTTTAGGAATGGCGTCTGGCTGCTTTTCACTACCAAAACGACTAACAGAATTCATCCTTACATAAACGGTTACATTTACTTCTCAACAAATGCTCACTTCGTGGAGACGGTATACTCACTCTCGCCCGCTTTGCGTAATGAACCCCCACACACACACGTGTTCTCCGCTTGAGGATCTGGAGGGTGAGTGCTGCTGCTGTGCCGGTTGTTTTTTTCCCCTTCTTCTACTTCTAGGGACGAAGTAGGCGGGGCTTCGGGTGGGCGGGGCGTAAAGCCGCGCGTTCCACTTTTCGCGGGGGGCGCACGGGAAAAAACAGCGACATGCAGTTTTGCATAATAACCGTGCGCGTATTCACACCTCCGCTGCGATAGCCACGCATGCGCACAACATAACGAGAAGAAGGTGTTTTTTTTAATTGTTAGCTCGACGTCATTAATTATGTCGAGGTCTGGAAAAACGTCGGTGATTGGTTTGACCCGTGGTGGCGTCAGGGGGCGGGCTCAGTCGCCGGCACGCTTCTGATTGGCTCCGCGACTCAGCATCCAAGGCTTTCTCTTCCTCACCGCTGAACCCGATGAATGCGTTAGGCTGGTGAAGAGGCTGAGAGACGGGGTCTGCCTGTTATATCATCACCGTCGCCGCTGCTGCAACCAGTAAGTGGCAACAAACCAGTTACCGTGTGTGTGGGGACGACTTCTTAGTCGTTGTTTTTGCAAGCCCGATTCTCGTTTTGGCTTTTTTTTGTGTTGTTGTTGCAAAGAGGCTGGTGGTTTTTGAGTCTCACAACCTGCTGTTTTTTTTCTATTCAGGTACCAATACTCAAAATCTAACGAGTTGATGTTGAATTTAAGATGCCGGATCCACGGGTTTGTGCTAATGTCCGCTGTCTTGCTGGTGACAAACTGTCATTGTCCCCTGTCTTTCTGGTGTTTCCGTGCCATCTACTCTCCTCTGCTGTAACCGGGGTGACGCAACATCGCCAGTCGATGTCGCCCCTATGAGAGAGAGAGAGAGGCCCATCAGTCGCTCAAAAGGCGGCCTGTATTTGGCTTCTTCACGCCATGCGTTTCTCAAATACACTATGGCTATTCATACATTCATAGATGTAAGGGGTTTCTTTTTTTTTTCTCTTATAAACGTGATTCTAGCCACTTGCAACCCAACAACGACCACTGGGTCTGCTGGTTGAGAAATGAAGGACCTGCTGCTGCTGCTGCTGCTACGGTTTTTTTTGTCTCGTGACCGACATCAATGCCAGTGTGTGTGTGTGTGTGTGTGTGTGTGTGTGTGTGTGTGCGCGCGTGCATGTGTGTGTATGAACTGAACCCGTTTTGACTTTATGTACTCTTATTCTTTGTATGTTATGTTTTGTTTTTCGCCGTGCGAAAGAACTAACGATGGGATACTTTGTCTGTCTTTTGTCTCCCCCCTCCCCCCCCCCCCTCCAGCACCAGCATCACCACCAGTACCACCACCAGTACCAGTACCACCACCAGCACCACCATGACGTCCCTATCTCAGACCCAGGAGCTGTTCCGGAGGGCAGAGGCGGTCTGCTTCGACGTGGACAGCACCGTCATCAAGGAGGAGGGCATTGATGAACTGGCCAAGTTCTGCGGCGTCGGCGACGCGGTCACCGAAATGTATGTCTGGGTTGGGGGTTTGCTTTTTGGACCACCACACGCACCTTATTTATCGTTTTTTTTAATCTGTTTCACGGTTTGTTTTTTGTGTTTTTTTGTGTTTCTAGGACCCGTAAGGCCATGGGGGGGTCGGTGACCTTCAAGACGGCCCTCACTGAGCGGCTGTCCATCATCCGCTGCTCCAGGGAACAGGTGAACAAGCTGATCACAGACCACCCCCCTCAGCTGACTGCAGGTATTAAGTAAGTGTGTGTAGATCCCAAGTATATTTCCTCTCCTCAATTGCCATTTGTACATTATGAATCGCAATACACATGAGAACGACTCTGTATTATTATAATTATGTGAGAGCCGTGTAAAGCAAATCTTGATATTATACGCACAAGGTGGTGGATGTGCGCTATTAAAGTATTACTTGGGGATCTTTTAACCTGGACCCTATTTCCCCCATCATTTTGGGTCTTGGTACAGTATTGCGCAACAGGGCTTCAGCCGTCAGTCACGAAATGGGCAGCAATGTCAACCTATAAAGGGCATCGGCGCCCCGTCAATGTACGTCCTTTAAAAGTACTTGTTTTGCCACTGACCGGCTCAGATTGAGTGTCTGACATTATGCATAAATATTGAAATTGGGTTTGTACCACCATCCACTAGTAAACGCCCCCCCCCCCCCTGTCCTCTCATGGTCGGCCAGTATGATCATTGAGTTTTTTTTGTCTCTCCATCCAGGGAACTTGTGGCCCGGCTTCACAAGCGCAATGTGAAGGTGTTCCTCATATCCGGTGGTTTCCGCTGCATCGTCGAGCACGTAGCGACCCAGCTCGATATTCCTCTCGACCACGTCTACGCGAACAGGCTCAAGTTCTACTTTAACGGTAAACCCAATGCCAAATGATGCCAAATGATACAACAAGCAATGTCTTGCTTGTTGTATCATTTTTGTCTGGGGAATGGCAGATGAGGAAACAAAGTAAACATTTCACAACACTTGTATTGAAGGGTGGATAGTGCACACGCACAGAGGTATGATTACTCAGAGACACTATGTGCAACTGTAGCAGACCAACAGGTTTTACATTGGGGTGCATACTTACTGTAAATTCTACCACACAGCAGTGTTGAGAGTATGTTTTGTTAACAAACTGTACAGGTGAACACAAGATAAACAAAAAAAAAACATGAACGTTGTTTGTTCAGGTGAGTACGCAGGGTTTGATGACAGCCAGCCCACAGCAGAGAGCGGTGGGAAAGGCCGGGTGATCAGCATGCTGAAGGAACAGTATGGCTTCAAGTCGGTAGTGATGATTGGAGACGGGGCCACTGACCTGGAGGCCTGCCCCCCTGCTGTGAGTGTCCTGTCAAACTGCGCTTTGATGCACTATTTTTCTTTCTCAATCTAACTTGTTTGTTTGCTTTTTTTCCTTTTCCAGAGTGCCTTCATTGGTTTTGGTGGGAATGTCATTCGGCCACAGGTCAAAGAGAGGAGTTCGTGGTATGTCACAAGTTTTGGAGAACTACTAAAGGAACTGGAGAAGATCTAGAAGGGAACAGCTGCTCTGTTACCTTTTTTATGTTTTATGCACCTTATGGTGTGCCTTCGTTGGTTTTTATCCAGTGCATGTTTTCCCCAACTCATCCTGTCAATAGTTTTATAATGATGAAAATGTTTACACTACAATAGTGAGTTAATTTGTACCTTTTTGGGGGTTGTTTCCCCCCATATTAATTTTTATACTAGAGAATATAACACATTTCAATTAACCACAAACTATATATTCAAGGAGTTAAATATTTTGTGCACTTTTTGCATCAACACTTTTAGTAAAAGTCATGAAAACAAATGTGCAATGAGCAAGAAATGTTTTACATCTGTATAGAACCTGAGTATAAAAGACATCTGTGTATATGAATCTGTTGAGTACATTTCTTTATACGCACAAGGTGGTGGAGTTACACTATTAAAGTATTACTTGGGGATCTTTTAACCTGGACCCTATTTCCCCATCATTTTGGGTCTTGGTACAGTATTGAGCAACAGGGCTTCAGCCGTCGGTCACGAAATGGGCAGCAATGTCAACCTATAAAGGGCATCGGCGCCCCGTCAATGTACGTCCTTTAAAAGTACTTGTTTTGCCACTGACCAGCTCAGATTGTTGGCTCAAGTGTCTGACAACATTATGCAAAGGATCGCTACAGAGAAATAAAACATTTGTCTTTTACTTTCGCTTGATCCGGTCTGTGTGTTATTGTGTCTCGCCAAGGAGAGTTCATAGCGAGACTTCTTGCTTACACTTTTTATCCATAAGTTTATTCAGTAGCTGGCACAAAGCTTAAAACCGTTTTTAGCTACATGCTTTAAGCATGTTTCAACCAATAAAACATTTTTTTCAAACGTTACATGCAATCTTGACAAAGTGAAAAATAAATAAATCCTTTTTTCACCAAAAGAAAAACAAAGCTGTTTTTTTAAACGGATTAGAAAAGCCAGATACATTTTCAACAATATGGCGTCGACATAAAGATGTAGGGGAGAAAACTTTGGTATGAGATAACAAGACAAAAACAAGAGGTCCTGATTTTTACAAGTGCCTATAGGCAGCATGCTGTAATTAAAATGATTGTGACCTAAATCTGTATACTCCAAAGTATACAATTGATAATTTCAGGTTTAATATACATTGAGGCATATGCTAGTATATGTGCCACTTTGCAATGTACATACATTATGCAATGTTAATATTTACATAACATAATAAATAGTCACTGCAATATAAAATGAGTGTATAGCTATTTCATAACTTAAAATGGAAACTTCCCACATGCCACTGCATTTATCACGCTATACAGGGGTTTCATTTTGTCGTCGTTGAATCTTTGCTTATCTCATTACTGCGTATTTCTAATAGGACAGCTTTATTATACTCTGTTTTTGGCTCACAATACAATCCAACAACACTTCAGGGCTATCGTTGCCTTTTCTCTGACAATAATAGTATTTCTCAAATTGAAAGTTACAAGCCAAGTGTTTACCTGCGTTCTGTCTTTGATTCTATGCTTTGAATAAGTGACGATTGTTGGCCTGGTAAGAACCAAAAACAGCTAACTTTGAAGGGAGGTTGTGTTGCCAAGCAACAGCGAGAGGAGTTTGAAACCTGTGATGGCAGTGATGTTTATAACAGATATAGCGTTCCAAAAGGTTCCTTGGCTTTCCAAATGGCTTCTCGCTTTACTTCAGCGGGGACGCCTTGGTTGGGATCATGATCCTGGACTCCATATGCTGAATAAGAGGAACTGGAGAAAATAAAAATACACAAAATGGTTGCAAATTAAGGACGTATTTCAGGACGTATTTCTCACATCAAAAAAAATCTTGCCACATAGTCTGAGTGGAGTGTTATGCAATGCTTTTCTTTATGCATGTATGCATTTAGTTTGGCAGCTTTTTCCTCACCTGTGTAGTACACCATTTCGTCCCACCCCTCGTGCTGCCAGGCTGCGTTCCTTGTGTTTTCCCTAGATTGTAGGTCTTTGTAAGCTGCAATGACAAACAAACATTCACACTACTGTGCTGTACACACATTGCTTCAAGACTTTTAGAGCTATCCTACTTATAGTATGATGTATGTCGAAGTGAAACAGATATTTAACGTGCAAACAAAACATAGGAGGAATGTTTTTTAATCTTTGAAAGGGATTTGAGTGGATCATGCGTGCCAGTGGCATGTATTAGCACATTGCAGGCTTTATATGATGCGGAAGGGAAATTATATATTATTGGTTGAAAGTTAGTTGTCACAAACAAAAACAAAAAAAGAGCTGTAGAAAAGGCAATGTTTATGACATTTGGATGTAAAATATCAAAAAAAGCAAAAAAAAACACAAAGACCACATTCATTTAAAACGGGGTTATGGACCTTATTGGTCTAACTGAGTAGTGCATATGCTAATGAAGGAATGTATATGCTAGGTAAGTCCTTGTCGTGGAAAATATGAACTATACAACACATACAATATATAAGCTTCTATAGTAGTTAATTAAATAAACCTTTGTATAAAGTATCTTTGTACCTAGAGGTATCGCTCTTTCTCTCCCCAATTGAAAGGTGTTAAGGTGCATTTGCATTGTCACTGGAGCCACAAAACTGGCATTGAGGCCATGCAAATCTACTCACTTCTTTATTGTTAGATTCCTTTAGTTATCTAGCGTTTACATGTCTACCTCCACCTATAGTGTATTGCACATTAACTTGTCCTTTCCCGTCATGGCTGGCCACAGCCATGGCCAACACTTAACTCTCCACGATGGTCACTCCCCTCACCTTTTATTTCCTTTGTTGTAACTGCCCACAATGTGAAAGTTTTATGTACACCCATTGTGTCGTTGGAGATGCTTGGTCAATGCTCCATGTGTCTTCCCATGATCATGCCTTAATTAAATCAAATACTTTGCTATCAACAAGTCCTAAAAGAAATTATTCGTCATCAGTCTTGCATGCACCTTACCCCAGAGGTGATGCACCATGTAGAGGTTACCGATCTGAGAGAAGAAGCCTCCCACTGCCTCGCTGTTGTGCTGGCGAAAGCCGATGGCTCTGGCCCTGCAGAGAAGAACACGTTTGATTAGAAGGCAGACCCAACAGACTTCACTGTGGAAGGAGCTGAATCAAGGCAGCTTATGTTATGTGTCATTATTGGTGACATACCATATAGAATTAACTATCATCATTTATTATGATTATTCTTCTTTGGACTGGCTTGCATTGGGAGAAATAGTGTGCATTAGACCCGATTGTTTGATATATGGTTTATTATGTTTATTAAAGGGCCTCTATTTTACCACCAGGTGTGAGTGTGATTAGCCATTAAAAGCCATTGCTATTGGCTAGATCAGTCTACCAGCCTACCCAGTGGACTGCACCAACTGGTAGGCTGATCTATCCATCATACATCTGGGTGGACACTCCCACTTGTGATGTCACTAGAGGGCAGATTTAAAAATGGCTCGTAATGGCTAATCACACTCACACCTAGATAGGGGCCCTTTAAGAAAAAATAGATAATTAATATAATTATATCATCATAATGACAATTATAAAACATGCCTTGACAAATGATTAAGTAGAAACATAATTTAATGTTTCTCCGAAAGTATATTAACATTTTTGGTTGCTATAGATTGCTTTAGTGATTCACTTAGTCAACATTTTAAATGCCCAAACCTCTTCTTTCATTTGAGTATATTTGAAACCATTATATAATGGTTTCACATAAAGGCGTGTCAAAATCTAAAATAAAATAAAAAGGGAAAGAATATTATTCAAGTCAAGGTTACGCAGTCAAGGTCAAGGTTACGCAGAAAACTGTATAGCTCAAATTGTATTTACAATTTGCAGACAGATAACAAGCTATATTGACAGGCAAAACTCATCTTAGCTGTAAGTCAGTTCATTACCATAAGTCTTTACTTCATAGGTTGCTTTTAGAGAAGCCAAATATATGTGTTTTAATTTAATTCATTTTTATTTTAATCATTTAGCTAATGATTTATCTGAAGGGACTTAGTGAGTAGAGATACTTCTAGCTCAAGGATGCTTACAGGTAGGCAGCCATTGGGGAAAGAACCAGTACCTTTCAGGCTAAGAGTCGAAAACCCTAGCCACTGTGCTGTCCTATCCACCACGCACTGAGCCTGTGAGCATAATGGTAGGATATCAAAATAGGCTCTGTCTGGGGAATGGTTCTGATTAATGAGGGAGAACTGGTTTCATGTGATCCAAGTGTTCTGTAAGTACAGCAAAGCTGAAGTTCAAATAAAATCATGCTGTCTTACCAGTAATTACCCCACTCAATCATGGTTCCAGGCTAGGAAAAAAGAAAGAAGAAAAGTTGTTATTGGGAGTTGTGTCTTGTATTCCTATATGAACTTAGTTTTATCCTTTTTACCTTGTGTGCTGGTAGATTTCCACTCTACACGTACGCAACTAGTTGCTTCATGTTATTGCCGAAAGTGCTATGGCTGCATATCTTATTGTCAAGGATGTCTGGAACGGTTGATATCTGGCTGCACCCAAGGTAAAGGTCATTTGCCGTTTGTTTCCAGGAACACAAAATGTAGTGCAAGCTAAAAGTTGTCATTTTGAGACAGAATTACGCGGAGGCAAAAGACACGGGTTCTTAGCCCACATCATGGTGTGGTGCAAGAGCAATCATGGCACCCAGGATAAACCAGCTATCACCACACACACTCAGGAGAGAGCCACTGTCATGGCAGCATATACCATCTTCTCGGCTAACATCTTCCATTTCCAATAAATGGATATTCTCAATCAACATCTACCTGTGTCCTGTGTCGGAGGGGCCCAGCAAAAGCCACTTATGTGGCGTGTGGCAGGAACCACTGCTACAATTAGATTAGATTTTTCATCAAAAACCTTACATAGAAACACTGGCAATCTACTAACACTGGGTCCAGACTGAAAGTTAATGTTATCAAAATGAAAAGGTCAACAAAGGCAAAATTACATTGAGATTGAAGCCAAAATTACAAGCACTTTTTTTGCCTCATCCATATCATACACAGCATCCACTGAATACACAAGAGAAAACCTGTGCATTATTTTGTGCAAGTACATGTTTGTTCGACCAAATCCATTCAGGTTAACTCTAAAAGGCTACCATCTTTTTCTCACACCCAAAAGATAGTCGCTAGTCACGGTCCCAGACAGTGACTACAAGAACCCCCAGTCAGTTGCTCACCCTGAGCTGGTAGGACCTGAGCTCATAGATGTTGGGGCCGTCCCGGGGTACCGGTTCGTTCCAGAAGCTGAACTCCAGGAGCAGTTGGTTCCTACGAGAGAGCAGCATCTTACCCCGCTCATTTCGGTAGTCCATGAACTCCTGAAACATAAAAAGCAAACAAGCAAACAAAACACAGGTCAATCCACAGATAAGTGCTGCAACGTACTGCTTGTCAGCAATTGTTGGTGGACTCAATAACAGTGATAGTGAGAAACACATGTGACATATGCAGCTGTACCTTGTTTTGCCTGAGCTTGGTCATCACCTCTGTAAGAGCTGGGTAGCCTCCTCTGTAGCGCCACAAATGGACTGGAGCAAAATAGAAGCAAATGTTGAACAGATGTGTCATGGAAGAATGCATTTAAATCCTCACACATCCACAGCTTAGAGTTATGCATAGTTAAGCGTAGAGTTCTGGTCGGAGGATTTGAGTATGCAAAGCATAGTGAAATGATATACATGTGCATGTTGTTGTGATTAAGTTAAGATTCCCGTTTGGTCATAATCTGAATAACTTGAGTCACAATCCGAACTTCTTTACCAAATTACATTGTCATTTAGCAGGAAGAAATATTTTTGACAGTTAAAACATGTATCAGAGACGGAAAATCACCCGAGACGGATGTTACAAGTAAATGTGTAGCAGGTATAGATTGAGCAATGTTATTATTGGACGTTTGGCTCTACCGTGCCATCATACCAATAGGGGTCAGTATACAGTTAGCAATGTCCCAGAATAGCCCTCTCAGAATTCAACGAAGAAGAAGACCCGCAGGCAACCACTCAAGTGCAACTTCAACTATGCAATGCAACTATACTAGAGATGCATAGAAAACAACATGGAGCCATTAAACATTCATGTGTGATGGTAAACACAGCAGTCCTACCAGCCTGGTCCTGCTCTCCATACCAGGTGTTCCAGGTCCCTACCAGCTCACAGGGGTAGTACTTATCCGCATGGATAGATGGCAGGATCTCCTCACTGTGGGCAATTAACAACAAAAGGGCTCAACAATTAATCAAAATATTATCGAAATCGCAATATGGCCAAGTGCATTATCCAAATCGCAGGAGCTACAATTGTTTGATAAGGGTTAAATGTATACATGTAAATGTACAACACCATTATAAATGATGTACTGTAGTGCTGCAGAGAAGCCCTGGCCTACACAATCTTTTCTCCAGATGTAAGAAAACATGTTTGTTTGGCACAGACCCCAACAAATGTCCCATCTTGATTTTAACAGTTTTTTTTAGTGAAAATGAACATTGTGATGCAAAAATGATCACCCACTAATAGTGAATCATATTGCAATCGCAATTTCTGTCAAAGACAACAATCAACAAGGTAGTCTGTCAGTTTGTCTTTTTCCATCAAGGACCGGTTTCTAAAAGAGGTGTATGTGGACTGGAAGCAGAGCGCCTCTGGGTCATCTTAAGTAACCGCCAGGGCATTCTTCGATTGGCTGAAGCCACGCTGGCATGCCAATCACCTCACAGGAATAGCTCTGTTGACATTTTCAACAGGACAAATACTAGACTCTGTATTACTATTATCTGCCCAGGTCTCATAGTCCGATGCTGTACTACCCTCTGCTGCTCACCTAATACTATAACCTAATGCTATTATTATTATAATTATTATAATTATTATTATTATTAGGTATAGGTTAATACTACTAGTATAAAAACAAAAGTAAACCACACACATACCATATTTTGTTGTATGCATCAGCGCACTCAGGCTTGACATTGTGAACTGCAAATAAAATCAAGATACAAAAAATAAATGTTCTGTGACGATGATATTAATAATATTAAATAACGCACCTTAAAGAGTCACTTACACTGAATTTTGTACAGGTTGCTTTCCTCATTTTTGGTCAGCAGATTGGCGTGTGCATCTTTCCTGGGATCAACTTTCCTTACAAAGAGTGACTTGAACCAGCTGTCCTCTTTGTATCTGGTGCTCGACACTGCCAGGCCCCTGGAAAATAAATCACATCAAATAATAACAACAATAAAAAAAAAATGAACCAAGATGTTATTTTGTTTCTATTATAGTCATTATATATTGCATTGAATTGCCTATTGATAAAGGCTTGCACCATGTAACATGCAGCAAAAATGAATTGCAATGGTATCATTATACATTATGGATATGGTAAACAACAGCCAGCCCGTTCATGACACATTAGCATGTATAGTATACCATTACTTTGCCAGATGTGCACGTTTGTGGACGGGTCGACAGGTGGACATGTTAATGCCATCTAATGTGTTTCTTAAAACACATAAACCTTTTATACACAAAGGCAAAACCCAAAGAAACCAACCAACATATGACCTTGAGCATGCACACTGCCTCAACACAAGAAGCCAACAACATCCACTTCAAATGCTCTGACCTGCCCCCCTTTTCCCCTTTCCTTTTCAGCAACAAAAAAGGTACATGGTGTAATGTATTCTTCTTCTTAAAATAACCCCCCCCCCCCCCCCCCCCCCCCCAACATAAAATCACTGTTTAAGGACACATGATAGTTGAAGCTTCATGTGATCTTGTCAGCAGCCCAGTGGCTAGTTGGGGGGCTAGTGGGGCTAGTAAGGCTAGTGGGGCTAGCGGGACACGACAGCACCTTCACAAAGTCAGGAGTAAATATCGTGAATGCTGTGAACATGCAAAGTGAACGATAATTGTCCCAACCTGCTCAAAATGACGGCTTGACCTGCGGAACTGGCCATGTTGTTGGCCAGGTATAAGCCATTGCTTATTCTCTGAAGGACTCGCGTCGCCATCTTCCAGCTCTAAGTGAGAAAAGCGTCGCTCCCCAACGTGACCACAGGGCGGCGGTAGAGTACCGTGCTGTGTGGACCCTGCCTGGTACTGAGGACACATCCTCCTCCCTGGACCCTGTCCTGGTACTGAGGGGGCACACATCCTCCTCCCTGGACCCTGCCTGGTACTGAGGACACACATCCTCCTCCCTGGACCCTGTCTGGTACTGAGGGGGCACACATCCTCCTCCCTGGACCCTGCCTGGTACTGAGGGCACATCCTCCTCCCTGGACCCTGCCTGGTACTGAGGGCACACATCCTCCTCCCTGGACCCTGCCTGGTACTGAGGACACATCCTCCTCCCTGGACCCTGCCTGGTACTGAGGGCACATCCTCCTCCCTGGACCCTGCCTGGTACTGAGGACACATCCTCCTCCTAGACCCTGCCTGGTACTGAGGACACATCCTCCTCCCTGGACCCTGCCTGGTACTGAGGGCAGATCCTCCTCCCTGGACCCTGCCTGGTACTGAGGACACATCCTCCTCCTAGACCCTGCCTGGTCCTGAGGACACATCCTCCTCCCTGGACCCTGCCTGGTACTGAGGACACACATCCTCCTCCCTGGACCCTGCCTGGTACTGAGGGCACACATCCTCCTCCCTGGACCCTGCCTGGTACTGAGGACACATCCTCCTCCTAGACCCTGCCTGGTACTGAGGACACATCCTCATCCTAGACCCTGCCTGGTCCTGAGGACACATCCTCATCCTAGACCCTGCCTGGTACTGAGGGCACATCCTTCTCCTCCCTGGACCCTGCCTGGTCCTGAGGACACATCCTCCTCCCTGGACCCTGCCTGGTACTGAGGACACATCCTCCTCCTAGACCCTGCCTGGTCCTGAGGACACATCCTCCTCCCTGGACCCTGCCTGGTACTGAGGACACATCCTCCTCCCTGGACCCTGCCTGGTACTGAGGACACATCCTCCTCCTAGACCCTGCCTGGTCATCCTCCTCCCTGGACCCTGCCTGGTACTGAGGATGTGTCCTCAGTACCAGGCAAGGTCCAGGGAGGAGGATGTGTCCTCAGGACCAGGTGGTCCAGGGAGGAGGATGTGTCCAGGGTCCAGGGAGGAGGATGTGTCCTCAGTACCAGGCAGGGTCCAGGGAGGAGGGGGATGTGTCTTCAGTACCAGGCAGGGTCCAGGGAGGAGAAGGATGTGTCCTCAGTACCAGGCAGGGTCCAGGGAGGAGGAGGATGTGTCCTCAGTACCAGGCAGGGTCCAGGGAGGAGGAGGATGTGTCCTCAGTACCAGGCAGGGTCCAGGGAGGTGGATGTGTCCGCAGTAGCAGGCAGGGTCCAGGGAGGAGGATGTGTCCTCAGTACCAGGCAGGGTCCAGGGAGGAGGATGTGTCCTCAGTACCAGGCAGGGTCCAGGGAGGAGGATGTGTCCTCAGTACCAGGCAGGGTCCAGGGAGGTGGATGTGTCCGCAGTAGCAGGCAGGGTCCAGGGAGGAGGATGTGTCCAGGGTCCAGGGAGGAGGAGGATGTGTCCCTGGACCCTGCCTGGTACTGAGGACACATCCTTCTCCTCCCTGGACCCTGCCTGGTACTGAGGACACATCCTCCTCCCTGGACCCTGCCTGGTACTGAGGACACATCCTCCTCCCTGGACCTAGGGCTTTTCAAGAACCTGGCAGTTCATTTTAAGACCATGCCATTCATTAGTACAAGTCTTGTGGAAATCCTTATTAGGGTCGCTGTCCCATCTAAGAGGTGATGCAATTAACAATTGAACATATTTTGATTTATTATTATTATTTAGGCTATTTGACTGACTTTGAGTGCATTTTTATTTTTTTTAATTCAAAATAAGGACCAGATCATAACTCGCCAGTTGCAGTGGCAAGTTGCCCTGCATGGAAAGATAAACTGATGCTGTATGAAGGAATTCAGAAGAACTGATTTATAATTTAAAATACGCCGATAAAATAAGTGGAGCCAGTTGAGCCTGCATCCTAACAGGAATGCATGCCGTTCTTGGAATTTATCAAACAGTTGGAAAGGATTTATATTACATGTTAAGACATCAATCAAAAAGGTAATAGGCCTACACAAGGATACGTTTTGCGTACTTTAAACCAAATAAATCCAAGATTGCACTTGCTGCTTTTTACAAATATATATTTTTTATTGAGTTGCTCTTATTGGAAACTTGAAGTCAAACTTCATACATCCAACCAGTTAGCATTTAAATCATAAATTGAATCATAAAGTAACCATCAATTAACCATTTGCTTGGCCTCTGTCTATGTCTGTGTCTCTCTGTCTATGTCTGTGTCTCTCTGTCTGTGTCTGTGTCTCTCTGTCTGTGTCTGTGTCTCTCTCGCTCTGCCTCTTTCTCTGTGTCTCTCATTCTGTGTGTGTGTGTGTGTGTGTGTGTGTGTGTCTCTCTCTCCCCTCCCCACACCCCCCCGCTCTCTTCAATTGTATCATACACAATGGTTGCAAAAATAATATTCAACAATAACTCCTAGTGTCCTTTCATTTATTTTATTTAGAAATTCCCTGCATGGCAGCATTCAGTGCAGTATAAAATAGGCCTGTAATGATCCAAAGAATACTATGAATAATCTGAAAGATAAATTAAAGCATAGTCACAATCTCAATGTGCAGTTTACCTGTAACATTGGAAATATCTGAATAATACTACTACTACTACTACTACTACTACTACTACTACTACTACTACTACTACTACTACTACCAATACTACTACTACTACTACTACTACTACTACTACTACTACTACTACTACTACTACTAATAATAATACTGCTGCTGCTGCTGCTGCTACCACTGCTACTACTAATACTACTACTACTAATAATAATATTACTACTACTATCGCTACTACTACCACTACTACTACTACTACTACTACTAATAATAATAATAATAATAATAATAATAATACTACTACTACCGCTACTACTACTACTACTACTACTACTACTACTACTAATAATAATAATAATACTACTACTACCGCTACTACTACCACTACTACTACTACTACTACTACTACTACTAATAATAATAATAATAATAATACTACCGCTACTACTACCACTACTACTACTACTACTACTACTACTACTACTACTACTACTACTACTAATAATAATAATAATAATAATAATAATACTACCGCTACTACTACTACTACTACTACTACTAATAATAATAATAATAATAATAATAATAATAATAATAATAATAATAATAATAATAATACTACTACCATACTACTACTACTACTACTACTACTAATACTACTACTACTACTACTACTACTACTACTACTACTACTACTACTACTACTACTAATAATAATAATAATAATAATAATAATAATAACAGTAATAATAATATATCATGTCATCTGATTAGTTGCATGATTAATTACAAAACGTATAATTCCAATGCAATCTTTTATTTTTGGGTGTGTGCACATAGAGACACATTTTTCTCCTCAGACCGTCTTCTTCTTCTGGCAACCGTTGGTAGGCGTATTTGACAGAATATGGGCCTGGAGAGTGCAGGATTCCTGTGTTCTGGCTCTGGTATTTTATGCTTGTCTAACCTTTGTGTCTCAACCGCCGAGGCATTGCACGCTTCTCCCCGGATACTCAGACGGTTGTGTCAAAAGGTGTGGATGAAAAATGACACGGCATGCTGCTTTCGAGGCCAGAGAAATGAGATTAGGTGAAGGCCAGATCTGCATCATGAAGTATGCTTGCCTACGTCAAGGCTGCCGCAACGATTCATTCCTTTATCAAATAGCAGACAGATGGCTCAGCCGAGTTGGCTCAGCCGAGTTGGCTCAGCCGAGTTGGCTCAGCGGCGGGCATAGTTAAGGGGATATGCAGTTTAGGTTTGACACGTTAGCGGGTGTTCTTGTGTTGGTTTTATTGAAGGTATATTTGCCCATGATTCTCTTCGGAGTATCATGATGATACTCATGATGATGCATCAACTGATTTAATGCCCACCATTTAATCAGTTGATGCATCATCATGAGTTCTGATGAACTGGTTCAGTATTTGGTTGGTTCAATGGTTGGTACAATATTCAAAGTTTTTCCTCTGAGAGAGAAGTGCAATTAATATTACTCACAGTATTATTTAATTTTAACTTCTACGTTTAGCAGCATTATGGTCTGGCACATCACTACAGGTTCTATAAACTGTCAACCCATTGAGGGAATCAAGTCAATTTCTCTATAGAGACATCTTGATTCATAATATTAACTTAAGACATAATTGGAGAGAAGACCAGCAAATGAACGATGCTGACAAGTTTCTTGTTGTATTACCATAGTACAGAATTGATTGTCTACACAACTTGTTGCCTATATGACTGGAGTGACTACAGAGTGGAAATCACAACTATCTAATCATCACACACACAGGTAAACCTCAATGATACTTTCTGAATAAATAAAGGTCACATAAAAAAAAAAAAAAAAAAAAAAAAAAAAAATATATATATATATATATATATATATATATATATATATATATAGTATATACTATATGATGTGGATATACTAACAAGTGTCATTTCAATAGTATGCATGTCATAATAATCATGCATGTCATGTGTGTGTGTGTCTCACACACACACATGTACACACAAATACACACAAAACTGTTAAGGGTTCGGTTGTGGGAATGAACAAGCCCCAGGGAACCAAAGCTATGTGAGTCTGTCTGGGGTGTTGGTTAGATTGTGGAAGGCACACACACACACACACACACACACACACACACACACACACACACACACACACACACACACACACACACACACACACACACACACACACACACACACACACACACACACACACACACACACACACACAGGGATGGGGGGGGGGGGTAGTGGATACCTACATGACCCTTGGGATAGCATGTAAACTCCATGAAGATGGCTTAGTTTTGTTTTAGGTATTTTAATAATCAGGTTTTAGACTAGACTAAACATGCTTGTATTGATGATGTATTATTTACTTAGACATCGAATACGATAAGCTAGTAGATTGTTGAATGTAAGTTGTGTGTGCAAATATATTCTTTGACTAGGATAAACATTACTTCATCTAATAATACTTTTTTCCCATTTTAAAGATGTCATTGTTTATACCTTACAACTGCTTCTTGTAAAATATTATTATAACGGCAATATATTGATTTAATCTGGGTTGATAAACCTGGCCACACCACTGTGAGTAATGTTTTATGGAATTGAGTTCCAGAGCAGACTAAGTACACTTAGACAAATTAAAACAAAACAAAAAACATTGATTTCAGGTGCAAAATGTTGAAACAAATCTATTCATAGAAGTTATTAACTTGCTGATTAAATAGGCTAACAAGCAGTTTTTGTATTAGTATTAATATGTATTAGTTTGAGTGTTTCACAACAGTTTCCAATGTGCAATGTAATGTTGCTCTTTATTACATGGGTTGCTGCATTGCTTTTGTACATGTTTACTCACTTACTTACTTGCTATTTACAATATACGCATGCGTCTGAAATGTTTTCCAAAAGTTTGATCAGATTTGGGAAAGTATGTACAGAAAAAATATATTCAATCTTGTTTCTTTTTTTTTAAGTAATAGAATAAGCATAGAATTGTGTTTTCATAACTAATACCACTGATATGTTAATGGGAATGTTGCCATTTAAATCAATGTCACTACTTGAATACCCCCAGAAGAACGCTATTTCCAATAGAACATTACCAATGAATTATGTAGTCTGAGATGTGAGAGAATCAGTTCATCGCAGGACATAACAACACATGGTTTTACTTTAAAGCGGGAGATCTTTGAAAGTTTATTTTCATATTGCTCTGGCTAGTTTAATAATACACTCATGGTCGTTCGTGTTTATCATGCACATACACGCATATCCCAACCGACAGGGTGACCCAGTCAAATTATAAAATTCTATAAAAAAATTTATGACTGTCAATATAAGACTACGCCCTTGTCGAAGGGAGCCACAGTGTGCCACCATATGCTAATACTTTGCTGTTTTTGTAATATAAATAATTATAAATATGAATGTCTATTAGAATAAAGTCATTAGCCAACCCTTTCCATGTTAATTATGCATTTGTCAGTACTAACAGCTATTGAAAGTGATGAAGATGCATTGGTATTAAGTAACTCTCTTTTTTGCATTGCGTATCAAAAGTATGAGAAACCAAATAAACTAAATATTGTTTTGGAACTGATTTAATGCATGCTTACATGTTGCCTCATTGTTACCACTGACTAATTGATACAATGTGATGTGCCAGGTCCAAAGGCCCATCTCCTGTGCTAAATGTTTCTAAGCAGCAGTTCAATCCAACTACTCTATGGGAAAATACTACCTGTTGTTGTTGTTGTTGTTGTTGTTGTTGTTGTTGTTGTTGTTTTGTTCTGGTTGTTGCTGTGGTTGTTGTTGTTGTTGTTGTTGTTGTTGTTACGGTTGTGATTGTTGTTGTTACTCCTGTCATTTGAAATGTAAATCAATTGTAGCAATTGTAGTTGTTGCGAGTTATCATAGTTTGTTTTACAAGTGACATGTACTTATTGTAAGTCGCTTTGGACAAAAGCGTCTGCTAAATGCCCTGAATGTAAATGTACATGTCATCACCGGGTGCTAAGTTGTGCCATTAAGAAACTGTCCAATAGTGCTGCCATCCTTGTGGTTTTGTGTTTGGCAATATACAGTATGCACATAAATACATACACATCTCACATTGTTTGACTGTGACTGTTCTCCAAGACCGTTCTGTGATTGATGTTATCTGTTTCAAACTGCAAATCCCAGATTTGCAATCAATCAATCACTAAATATTCCTGCATGCAATGGTGTCTTCAATCTTCAGGATTTCCCGTTCATCATGTAAACTTCATGGGCCCACATTATGATAAAGTGCTACACAAATATATGGACTTCAATATTGTTGGAACAAGCTGACCATCAATATTTAGTTTGAGATTGTTTCCTCACCAGAATAGTTGTCCCAACAGTACCAGTTGGTATGATTTGTTACTGTGCCCAGGGGGTCCCAGTCCAATCATTTCGAGACCAAGTCTTTAAAATAGAACAATGACACAGGCTAGTTTGTCGACACACACTATTCTTCTGGGAGTGTGTCTTGAGACTGTTGGATTCTGCCAACTCAAGTTTGATTGTCCTCAATGCTATTCAACCCACTTAAGAGGCAGCAAAAGAAATGGTGTGTTTTGTGCCAATATGACCTTGCACTGAAAGAGCATTGATTCACTCCCTTTGAAGTTCGATGTTACCCAGATGTGAATCATTTTATTGTTAAGAAGAGTGCACAGTTTGGCAGTTGTTAGTTCATCTTTGCTGTCATAAACATATTTTTGGTGGAGAAAGAGAAAGACTGAGAGAGTGTGTGTGTGTGTGTGTGTGTATGTGTGTGTGTGTGTGTGTGTGTGTGTTTGTTTGTTTCAGTGTTGTATCATGACAGTATTATTTTGTACTTTTATAATAAAATAAGGCATGTTGAGTGGAGATTCAGCATTACAGCAATGCTGTAAAATTAACTAGGCTATGGTTCCTGAGTTTATTATAGTATATTATATTGGAATACAAAAAATATCTGATGAATCGATATGATGGATGGATGCATGCATTACATAAAAATAAATAAATAAATGGGGTACTGTTAAGGGTTCGGTTGTGGGAATGAACAAGCCCCAGGGAACCAAAGCTATGTGAGTCTGTCTGGGGTGTTGGTTAGATTGTGGAAGGCACACACACACACACACACACACACACACACACACACACACACACACACACACACACACACACACACACACACACACACACACACACACACACACACACACAGGGATGGGGGGGGTAGTGGATACATGACCCTTGGGATAGCATGTAAACTCCATGAAGATGGCTTAGTTTTGTTTTAGGTATTTTAATAATCTGGTTTTAGACTAGACTAAACATGCTTGTATTGATGAAGTATTATTTACTTAGACATCCAATACGATAAGCTAGTAGATTACATTGGAATACAAAAAATATTTGATGAATCGATATGATGGATAGGATACATTCATGGATAAATGGATCGATGGACAGATGGACAATGCAAGAGGAGGCGTACACAAGAGGAGGACACATTAATGTACTCGTGGCAACACCTTCTGACAAACACTTAATAAAAGCGATTTCTACACACTGTCGAGTGTAAACACAATATGAACTCATTCTGGAAGGTTAATTTGTCCTTCCTGTACTCTAGACCAGAGGCAGAAGTGGATAAATTCCTGTGTCAAACCAATAGGGAGTGCTGAATTGATGGTAAACTGCTGATGACCTGTGTAATTGAAATGTACACTCGTCATTTATCATAGAGCAAAATCCCAAAGGACTTCCACTACAATTGTACAGCTGAAGCAACAGGCGGAGGTGACCAGCATTATTTGTTGCACATCTTGTGTCACATTTTTAAGCAGTAATTCAAGGCAAATAAATGTTTGTAGAATCCCGGCCTATTTTAGCTGGAAATATATACTGAACACTTGAACTCGATGACAAACAAAGAGCTTTATTCTGAAATAACACTAGCACTGTTTGGATAAGCTGACACAAATTCTGACTAATATATATTTTAGCAAGTGTTAAAAGTTGTATTCCTAATGTTGGGAATATTTATTTGACTGGATAATGATTTTAATGGAGACACAGTGTAGATACCAACATTAACATTTAAAAAATATATATGTTTTGTCAAACACAACTTTCATCAAATAAGGTAATTGTTAACATAATGGAGCTTTGTTACAATATGAGATAACCTCATCCAAATCTTATCCAATCACAGTGCACACCGCTTACTTGCTTACACATTTTAAATTTAACAGCCTTATTTAATAGCAGCCTTGTTGAGGTAACCACAGATACCACAGATCCTTCTCTCTCGTCTCTCTCAAAGGACATTTACACTAACAACACCAACATGACAAAGTTTGCGTGTACTACTAGTTGAGGGAGGTGATACAAAAAACCTGTTGAGTAATTGGCTTAACTCTTTTTCAAATAACCTCAGCATCTTGACATCATTTGGTCTCCTGTGTGTTTCCAATTTAATAATGTTTTTCTCACTAGAAGTGCTTTAAGGCGTTAAACCTCACAGACAACAATCCAAGACTTAACCTCCATGAATGTGTTAAAACAACGCCCCAGTCACTTGTTAGTCTCCTCCTCCTATGAACCGAAATAAAGATGAATCGGTCTGAAATACTGACCTGGGACGTCTATGATTTGGCTTTTCCCTCTAGTGTTAACGAGGTGCGAGAGCTCATAACATTTGGAGTCCTCAGTTGCACTCTTTGTAAGGCACTGCAGCCCCGGCGCTCATGCACGCCCTGGGAGATACTCATAAACCCTTCATAAAACCGGGCTGATGTGGTCAGTTAAGTCTGTTTCCTTTAAGGCATTATTAAGTGCCATAAGTAACTAAAGGGCAAGTATGCCATGTTTATCGTATTTGTCTGTTAGTTTACAGTGACACATTGCATGTGGGGTTGGAAGAAACAGTCTCTTGTCTGTGTTTGAGATGTTTAGTGGCGAAGCCCTTTGACTTGGTACGAGTCAGGCGAGAGTCCAACTTGGGACCCTATGCAGTTTGCATACCGGTCTAACAGATCCACGGACGGCGCCATCTGACGGTGTACATGCCCTCTCCCACCTGGACATGGGACAAGGGAACACGTATGTGAGGATGCTGTTCTTAGACAACAGCTCGGCATTCAATGCCATCATCCCCTCCAGACTCGTCTCCGAGCTCGTGGACCTGAGACGGGGAGACCCCGGGTGGTGAGGAGGCGAGACCCGCACCTCCTTCATGGTGATGACCAACACAGGTACCCCCCAGGCCTGTGTGCTCAGTCCCCTCCTGTTCTCCTTGTTCACACATGACAATTGGTAGGAGGAGGTTGGAGGAGGTAGGAGGAGGTAGGAGGAGGTAGGAGGAGGTAGGATGACATAGGAAGAGGTTGGTACTGTGCATTGCACAGTACCAAACTCATTGTCAAGTTTGCTGACGAGACAACCGTTGTGGGCCTCATCACTGCCAGCGATGACTGACAGCCTATAGAGAGGAGGTCAGTACCCCGGCAGCATGGTGTCAAGACAACAGCCTCTCTCTTAACGTCAGCCAGACAAATGAGATGTTTGTGGACTTGGGGTGCACATCAACAATGACCTCACCTGTTCTGCCCACACAGGACAAGGTGGTCAAATCCGCTAGGAAATGTCTCTTCTTCCTGAGGAGACTGAAGAAGTTCGGTATGGACCCGGTCATCCCCACACACTTTCAAAGATGCACTATTGAGAGCATTCGGACTGGCTGTGACACAGCGTAGATCGGGAGCTGCACAGCCAAGGGCCATAAAGTCTTACGAAGGGTTGTCAGGACTGCAGAACACATCGTTGGTGGCGTGCTCCCAGCCCTCCCGGACACCTACCTCAGACGCTGCCTCAGCAAAGCTCTCTGGATTACTAAGGACTCCCACCATCCCAGCACATAAACTCTCCACGCTGCTGCCGTCTGGCAGGCGACACCGGCGCATCCGGTCTCGCACCTGCAGACAGTTTCTATATCCGTAAGAAATCATGGCTTCTCGACAGTCTGTGATTTCTTACCTTCATGTGTCACCTTATTAACCTTAATAATTCAATACCTCATACTTCCGTATAACTTGACTTTTGCACACAACTGGATTTTGGATTTTGTATATAATTGGATTTAGTTTATTTTGACAGTTAAACTATTACCCTGTGATATGCATATTGCTTTCTAGTGTATTTATTTCTATATATATTGGTATCTTTATTTTTTTAGAGCATACTTTATCTTTCTAGTATATTATGCCCTGAATAGGTAGTTGCTGGTGACTTGTCATAAGAATTTCAGTGTCCAGTCTGACTCTGTGTTGTTCTGTGCATCTAGCAATACAAGACTTGAACTAGAACTTAACATTTGATAAACATGAGTCTTAATATTAAAGCAATATATTATTGTGCTATGGTTGGCTGGATGGAGCAACTGAACAGCAGCTAAGTTTGGCTGCTATTTATAGAGATAAAGGTGATGTGGTAGGATGGCAAAGTCATTACAGAAAACAATGTTTTCAGACTGTTTCCCAGGGAATGAAGTCCATTGATATAGGTGGCTGCTCCTTGACCTGAGTTGGACATTTCCCATATCCCACAACATGGTATTTATTAGGGAAATATCTTCAAGTTACCAATCAAAATCTTACCATCCTAAATCATTGGCCGTTGTTATTCTGACTTCCTACTTATTGACAGGGCTCCATTATAGCTGATTTCTGAGTTTGTTTATATATGTAATTTTATTTTATTTTCATTTTTTGCAGTGTTGAGCTCATGGGAATGTTCGATGGCATTGAGAAATCTACGTTTGCATATACACCAGAGGTCATGGGAAATTACAGAGGCCGTCAACTTTCCCTGCAAGGGTCATCTGTTTACGTTTAGTGAAATTGTTTTTGCATGATATTCCCATAGAATAAACTCTCACATAGCCTTCACATATCCTCTTGTTCCAACCGGGGCTGGAAGTCTTTGTAAGTCTGTCTTAACTTAACTTATATGGCTGTGTGCTGACAACACTTTGGAAATGCTTAATATAAGATTGAAATGCATTTGAACACAAGCAGGAGCTATATACTGTGTGTGTGTGTGTGTGTGTGTGTGTGTGTGTGTGTGTGTGTGGGGGGGGGTATATATATACATTTATTTTAATCAATTCATTCATTTTTAACAAAGAACAGTTGTTTATAATGAGAACCTGTCAAAGACAAAAAAAAGATCCTCTAAACGTTTCCAACTGGAAGGAATTCTTAATGAAAATGAGTGGCCAACTTCCCGATCCCTAGAGAGGTGTGCATGCTAATATATTGCTGTCTGCAGACAGGTGAACGGGCTAAGGGGATATCGGGGTCATTTGAGAAAAGAATTATATATCATTGTCAACTTAGGTAATGCTTGTAATTTGTTCATAAACCGAATTACTAAAAGGTAAAAAATATATATATAAAAGGTACAATCATTTGATTTACATTGGAAGATGGATTTTGCACTTCTGTGAAAAGGCCTTACATTCGTCGGGGCAGAACAATTTTGAGAAGAACATTACCGTACTTGTGCTGCAACTTCCCACTGCAGTTTACAAAGCAGAGCATTGTAGTGTATGGTAATGAGTTATATATATACAGTATATATATACTGTATATATATACTGTATATCTCAAATATATATATATATATATATATATATATATATATATACTGTATATGCACATAGCACAAGACAAAGCTAAAGTTGTCAACAAACAGTATGAAGAAGTAATGGGATCAAACAACAAATTGGCTGGTGTGTTTTGTAACAAGTCCCATGATTGTTCTTAACATTTCAAAAGATAGATACCAAACCCTATCTGAACCCCTACCCCATCCAGGATTAATAAAGTGTTATCTTATCTTATCCTTATTCTGTTATTGTGTATATAATAGCTATTTGAACATTTAGACACATTGCTTCATGAATTCTGACAAAACATGGATGGAGAAAATAATAATAATCCATGTCAACAATAATTGTTTCCATGATTAATCTTTGTTAAAATGGTCTGTTCCTGGAGATTCTTCTTGGACTGTAGATAAAACGAATCTCTTGAATTACTTCATCTAATCATTATCTCTCTGACATTCACCAAACCAACCAGACATGCACACACACATGCACACACACAAGTTCACAGACAGACAGAAACACAGACACACACACCCACACACACACACATGTGTATGCACACAACATCACCCTAATGACAATAATAATTTAGAACAAAAAAACCAAAACAGCCCAAAGCATTTGATGTTGCCAAGTTTTGGGTTTCATTTTAAAATCAAAAGTCTAGTCGTTGCTAAGAAAGCGTGACATTTGAAACAAATCATGTCTGGACCATGACTTATCTCCTGCCATGAGTCAACAGCAATATGTCAGCACTGCTTCACATTCTTGGTCTGTTTGTGTTTGTCTCAGAACAACCTTGGCAAGTGACGCTCATTCATTTTGTTTTAATGTGACCCCCATGAGGTGAGTGACTCTGCATGGCTCTGTCTAACACACAGTTACGCAGGAAACAAGGGGATATGTCGGGGGGGGGTTAAATGTGAACTTTAAGGACCTTATTTTACCTCTTTCATATGTCGATATTGAAGTGACCTCATACATGTGGCCTTGTAGCCAACAGTGAAATTAAAATGTCATACGGAAAATGTTATCTCGTCCTAAAGTGATTTTAAAGGAATTCTGTATTTCTTTTTGCATGTATTGTGGCCACAGTATGTTGCAATGTAGCCACATCAGAAAGCATTATTACAACTATTGAGAAAGTGCATTGCCTTCTCTTCTAAGCATTCAGACTTTATTGTATAGGGCATGTCAACTGGTCTATTACTTTCTTGGAAACACACCACCACCACCTGCAGTGATGGTTTTACAGCCACTTGGAAAGCTATAGCTTCTTTTCAAGGCTTATTTTGATAGAAATATTTTATCTGATAATATTTTATCTGTGCATTGTATTGTTTGATTTTCTTTAGTTTCTTTAGTATATACATTTGTATATATATATATATATATATATATATATATATATATATATATATATATATATATATATATATATATATAATATTTTATCTTTATATAAAGATGTACAGCCTAATACAAATATATTATTAATGGTGATCTGTAATTAGATGACATGTTTGGGCAGGCCTACTCTTTACAATAGCCTACCTGTGAGAGTAAAGAGAAAAGAGAGTTTTAACCATTTTAACTAGGGTTAGGGTTAGCGAAAAAGAGGGAAACAAGCAATTTTGCCCCAAAATAAAAATAAATCACTTGCACTGCATCCTCTGTCATGTCTCCTTGGAATAGCAAGAGAGAAGAGCTCGCAGTGAAAGCAGAAACAGTAGCAATAATTTATGTTTTACTCCTAATCAACAAAAGATAATAATTTCATGTAGAGAGTTGACAAAATCCCATGAGACATTGTTACCCCCCTCCCTTTAATACTGGATAGGAAAGTGTTGCAAGGTGCCAGCGACCACATTGTATTCATTCGTTCTCATCGAGTATAGGCTACATAAATATTTTTTACGTTTTGTTAGCCTGTCGTGATGCTGGCTATAATGACTAACAAATGTTATCTGGAAGACATCAATATTCAGTTTCAGAGAGCATATTTTGTGTCATGAGTGGGAATTAAGTAAATCTGTGGTGTGTGAGTGAATCTTTGGACTAATCAACCAAGTCTTTTGAGCAACTTGTATCCACTTTAACTCGTGCCATTTAAAGGGTAAACCATTGGATTAGACTAATGAGGATGTTAGGCCTACATGTTACAGGAAACCTTTCTGCCAATGGTTAAGGTGAACACATGGCATTAAATCCAAAACACGTTGTATTGTCAAGGCCGGTCCAACCATCAACCTTTACCTCCATGCCAGATCTAATGTCTGAACACAAACGGGCCCAATAGTTAGTCTACATGCCATACCACTGTTACACAGAAACATTATTTTCCTGGCTAGGTTTGTGGAAAATGTCTGGCAGACTATCCAATGTTTCTGCAACGTCTTGCGTGTCAATCTTTGGTTAAGACAGTCATTCTGTTTCGACTTATCGTTTGATGGTAGAAAGAGCTACGTGGATATCTTTATGTACAGACCCATGGTAGCCTATGTTTCTCAATTATTCTTCAAATTTGGTTGCAGTTATAACTGGTTGCTCTTTCTATAGGAAAAGTATGAATTTACTGTAGGTGAGCGCAGGTGTCAAATCAACAACAGGAGCTGGGGAGCCCCCTGGTGGCCAGCACTAAGTAAAGCAACTCAAGATGATGTAGCCTATTGCTTAGACGGCCCATTATTTCACAAAACAAATTAAGTTCACTCCAAGTTCTCACAAGGGTCTATATTTATCATTCAATACAACAGATACGTTCCTGCCAGAATATAATAACTCATAACTAAGGTGCTTACACTGTAATTGTGTTTTAATTTATTTTATTTTATTATTAGGCCTATTATTCTGCTACGAACATGACTAATCGAGCCTGTTGACATATGAGTATATGAGTCTTTGAATGTGGATCAAAGATGCCGTTCCCACCCAGGGCTCAGCACTCATGACAGAGCAAGAGGCCTCAGAGGTTGAGAGATCTGATTAGGGCAAACGAAAAGCAGTCATCTTGGACCAAAGATAACAACATGAGTACAACAGGGAGAAGGCATGGCGGGAACAGCGTGGCGGGAACAGCGGAGAAAGGCCAAAGTCATTCAGTTGACGAGGCAGACCCAGTGGGCAAATACCAGTCCGGTGAGAATGGCAGCTTGTTCTGTAGGGTGTTATGCTAAGGGTGTCCCCAGGATGCATTTTCCCACAACAACCCTTTCTATTGGGTGTTATGTTAAGGGTATCCCTCGGGATGCATTTTCCCACAACAACCCTTTCTATTGAAAAAAATCATTGAGGTTTAGGTGAAACACAAAAAATAAAGTAGGCCTAACCCCTTGACTCAGTTCCACTACAATACAATCTAGTCAATGAGATTGTTTTATGTGACATCTGAAATGTCTGTTATAATACAAGCCAAATACAAAACACTTTCATACAACAGAATATAATAATTGTATTGACACTTGTATTACTTGGAGTGGTAACACTATTCTTTGGACAATTGCAAACACGTTGTAAGAAATAAACACGGAACTCACATTGGGTCACGATTGTTAACATTTACCGAACACAGCCTGTTCTCTCATTTTTGCATGTTGTGTTGCTGTTGAAAGAAGGATTAATGCAAGTAATTTAAGCAGATATGATGTGCACACTATTGGCATTAACATTTCAACATCTGTACAGACTGGTCTTTCGGTGGAACACCATATCTTCAAATAAATTATTTAGTCTTATTCAAATGCTCTTCTGCCAAACATGAGCTCTATAGGAAAAAATGCCCTCCTATTTAACAAGTCATTTTTATTTTCAACCGTGCCTCTGATTAAATGGCTCAACATGTAGTCAAGGTTGTTGTTTTATTACACTCTGTATTACACTCTTTGAGGGTCTCATGAAATTTCATAGAGGCATAGAGGGACTTTCCTCAGAACTGTCTGGAAAATAATGTATTTTATCTATATAAACGACAGACATATATATATGCCTGTCGGGTCCTATTACAAAGAAGGCAATCTCAAAAAGAGTAGACATGCTCTGTAGCTGACTGAAGCAATTTATTCTATGACTGACATCATTTACAATTATTCAATGAGTCATAGTGAATCCCTAGATGTATATTATATGTACAGAGTTCAAACATAAATCCCTATTTTCTTATTAAAGTAAAAGAAAACACTGTTATCCATAGATGTCATCCATCACAATTTCCCATCATCCTTTCCAGAGTGTTTTATATTTACTTCAGACTGCATGTTGCGAGAGAGCAGAGATCATTCAAATATTATGTATAAGAAGAGATAGAGATGTTTTTTTATTCAAAATATTGCGTCGCACCACACGTTGGCTGTTTGAAATCATGTAAGTGCATTACCACAGTTATGATTGAATCAATATATAATGCCTTCTGTCTTATTGTTTTAAAATTGAAAACTTTGGTTGCTCCAAGCATAGTTTGCTTACATTATCACATTTGGAACTATAAAGTCATGATGATGATATAATGCAAACAACAATGCATCTGCGGCTAGTGCAATGTATTTTGGATACGATATAACAATTAAGCTCAAAGATATGAAATATAAACATTGCCTGTTGTCAAATACCAAAGATGGAAAAATAATCCAGCTGGTAAGGGAATGATTTTGCAGTGATGACAAGAGTAATCACTGAGGAACAATCTATCTGCACTCCTCGATATATCTTTGGAAATGACTTAAGATTGCGTTATGCCACTCCGTTAACAATTGGACTATGTTGCTCCATCTTTTAATCCCACCATACCTCATTCTAGCACAGTGACTTGGCGAACCGCATGAATCTTTGATGTGGTCTGATGAAAAAAAAAAAAAAAAGACGAGGCCTGAAGTATTTAGGCTCGATTGTTCATAGTGAATCCCCCTTTGAAGTAATGCAGATTAGACTGTCGCTCTTTTGACCGGAGACATTTAAAAGTAAAATAGTGTTTATCCTTCTGTGGGTCAAAGGATGTACCAATATAGATCGTCGGAGTGCCTGCTCACACAAAGGGGTTTTTATCTTATCTGTTGAGAAACGCTGGTAGGGGGAGCAGGGAATGACTTCCTGTTGCAGCGTAAGCCAAAAGATAGAGGAGATTTACAGCACTTGGGCCAGTATTAACACCAGCTCTATTGGAGGTGGAGGACGCTGTGCTGCAACCCGAGGCCGCTGGCTGACTCCATCATCCATTAATAAGTCTGCAGAAAGGGCCTCAATGGTGCTTTCAACGTGCCGTGTCACACAGCGTGTCTAGGGCCACACCTTCCAAAAATACACTGATAGTCCTTTAATGGCTTGACCTTTTTATCGTCTTGGACGGGAGAGGAGGACTGGAGCAGCGCAAATGATTTCACAAGAGCGGGAGATCGCGCCAGGTCCTTTAGAGAAGTCGTTTCTATTCCCATGTCTGTAACGATATATCGGCCCTTCTGAGGGCACACAAGGTTTATGGCTATTACGCTCAAAGTGGGAGGAGCCTGGTGTGCTTGGTTAGATTTGACCTAAAGCTTTTACAAGGACTTACAAGGAGAACCAAGTTGTTGTTGTGTTGTTTTGCAGACTCGCTGCTGAAATGGGAAAACAAACGACATTTCACTTGATCAGGTATCTATTTACATTACTCACATTATTAAAACATTGCAGACAGTTTTTATTTTAGAAGCACAGATAACGATGATAAATATGATGATATAAGTAAACTTATTGAATATTGAATTTAAAATGAAGCACCTCACTCTCAACAGGTCTGGAGAGTTTGTTTCTTTATTTATTTAAGAAGGGACAATGCACATTAACTAACTTGAGTCCAACATGTAAATGCAGTCCCTGGGAGGTTGACATTAAAAACATACAAGTGCACATAAACACATTAGCACAGATACATAAGCACATTAACACATAAAAACACATACACACATGAGAGTGAAACACCTCACTCCCAGCAGGTCTGGAGAGTAATGTGCACCTCATTCGCAGCAGGTCTGAAGAGTGAGACACCTCAATCCCAACAGGTCTGGAGAGTGAGACACTTCACACCCATCAGGTCTGGAGAGTGAGACACCTCACTACCTGCGAGTCCAGAGAGTGAGACACCTCAATCCCAACAGGTCTGGAGAGAGGGGCGGGGAAATGTAAGGTGTTTTTATTCTCCTTGTGTCAACTTTCTGAGTAAACTGGAACTGCTTACTTCATTAACTCTCTCTCACACACATGCACACACACGCAAAGAGAACAATGATGCCAGGCCCTTCCTGAGCATGTTCGCTGGACATTTCACAGACGTTACGCAATGGTTTTGCCCCATTAAACACTCACACAGTCACGCCAACAACCACATCCAGTAATTAACAGGCCGGGGTTTACAGTGGAGCTACGCGTCGCGGCCCTCCGCACTGGGATCCCGCGTAGCCAGGTGTCTGAGAGATTGTACAGGACTGATCCCTCAAAACACGCCATTTCCTAACTCAGTTCAACAGCGTACCTGTTCCATGGAGAACTGTTTACTTTTAATCATGTTGGAGATTATTTGTTCATTAGTTCTGATTATCATCTGAATTGAATTTTCTTTTTTCCTTTTTCTAATGAACAAATAAACTTAGCTCTGGCACGTGCAGAGTCCTAAAGTGTGTAAAGGTTATCCTTGTTGGAGAAAATAAACAGACCAAGCAGCATAACTTTATAGCCTGTGATTATCATTTTGCAAAGGGGAGCTGGAGAGTATTGAATCAGAGCATATTCTACTGTCAGGTTAACTATTAAAATAACTCATAACTCAATATTTTGAACTACAACTGCATCCAACCACTGGATCAAGTTGACTTCTATACAGCAGTTTAGCGACAACAGGTGTACGCAGATAATTTAAATCATCCTAATTCATTTTCATAATGTGTAGAATTACAAACTGACATTTCAAACGGACACCTGTGCGAAAAACAATGGAGGCCGGAGCCAAACAATATTGAAAGATATCCATACCTTCTTTAGTCAGCAAATAACGACCCCTTGAGCTCTTTGCAGCGCTAGATCAATAAACAGATGCTCAGTGGAAAATATGATAGCTGGTGTCAGTGTTGTTTTCCGGGGGACTTCCATAGGCCTGTGTCCTCAGCTGGTCATGTTTAGATGGTATGCTAGTGGGCGCACGCACGCATGAACCGTGTGTTCGGCGTAGCGTAAATCAGCCACAGCGCCTCTCGGGAGAATGTGGGAACAGCGGCCTTAATCAACAACAGGGACGGATTTAAGGCCCATATTTCACAACGCTAAACCGTGCAAATTGGACATGTTACAAATTTTACAAGGCGGGAATTACATTTGCGGCGCTTGGGGGCTTAACGGGGGATGCCCGTTAAGCCCCCAAGGCGCCACCAAGGTAATTCCCGCCTTTGTTTTTTTTTTTTAGATTTTGTCCTGATTTAAGCATTTCCCTGACTTGTCCGTTCTCCATGACTGCATAACTTGGACCAGTAAGTGTTTGGAATGGTATCATGTGCAATTCCAACTTTTCCTTTGGTAAAGTTATCTTCAGTAAGTATTTAGGTGTGTCTTTGGAACTGATATGAGCACACTGGACGCACGGTCTCATACTGTGATTTCCTGTCCAAGAGGGAGCCATAAAGATCAACAGTGTGCTATAACCTTTAAAGAGTGGAGAAAACCGTGTGTGCTTTGTGCTCAATGTCTTCCATCCAAGATGCATGGAATGGAGCTTAGCCTTATTATAGCCAAAATGTGGTCATTCGGTCCTGTTGGATTGAAAATTGATTTAAATGAAATCTTAAGGGAAGTACAGATTGTTTTCAGATCTTCGAGAATAATAATATAAAAAATTAAATAAAGAGGAATGGCCAAAAGGAGACTTTGTCGTACAAAAGCAGAACCCTCTTTACGGGACTATTAGTACTGATTCAGAAACCCTAATGAGAGCACCCTAATGTACAAAACCCAATTGTAAATGCACAAGCTTCACAAATACGACTCACTCGGACTGCAGGGGAGTAGATGGGAATACCCGTACTGAGACCAGATGATTATTGCATGTAAATCCGGTCTAACCTTGTTTGAAGGGATGAACAATGGGATATATTAGTGACTGTTGCCTGGAGAAATTAGCTCTTTTATCCATTTGAATGCTCAGCTGGAAGTGATACATGCAGTGAGGAGCGGCGTGGAGGAGGATCATGTTCTCTACAGGCTATGGATCCTGCATGATTTGTGGATGATGTATGGAGCTCGGTCACGAGGGATGGAAACCTTCAGGGTGTCTCGCAGATGCTGTCTCCACGGTGATGAGGGACGGAAACCTTAAGGGTGTCTCGCAGATGCTGTCTCCACAGCATCTGCGAGACACAGCTCCACACCCGAGAACAATGTTGGCCGTTGAGTTGTCTGCGCTTTGCTTTTTTCCAATTTATTCCAATTCTTTCAACCAAGTGTAACACACAGGGATGGCACTCGTTGCAGGATGCACGTTGTCTGGCATGCGGTCAACGTGTTTAACATATGTAAACACATGCTCCAGATGGACTTACTCGAGGTCTTTCCTTTTTTAAAATCTTTCCTGATGTAATCTATCTCGTGTAAAAGACCATTCATGAAATGGATCAATTATGAAGTGTGCGTGCATGCGTGTGTGCATGCGTGTGAGATATGGAGATGTGGACATGTAGTTAACATAAGCACATCACACACATTTTGTCAAGGGGCCAGCGAGAGACAGCTGCAATTAAAGCAAATAAAACCATGTGCCTCTACAAGTGATGGTTCAGAAACTCTACAGGTGCTTCATCAACGTACCGGCCAACTCAAATAGTCACCATCGCTCACAACAACAGCTGCTCGGGGCAACCTCAGTGGTTGCAATCGGATATACACAGGAGTAGCAGATTCCCGAGGTTCAATCAATTAGGTCATCAGTTTGGATTTTAAGGAATGATTTCTTTTTTCTTTTCTAGCAGATGCTAGTGTGGAAACCCCCCTAACCGTTTGGGAGGAATTGTTAGGAAATTCAGCAATATAGTCGAAAATCAATCTGAGGGAAGCCCACCTGTGAAAGAGTTCACCTCGGAGCAACCCAGCCACGTGGCAAATTCAATTATTGTTAACCACTTATGTTGTAGTCATCAACTGGGGCCACACTTCATGTGATTTCTTACGTCTTTACTGTATAGTGTTTAAATATCGCCTCTATGCTAAGCAACCATATGCTATACTGCACACACATTTGCCACTGAAGACTTAGTAGAATTAGCATTAGGGCTGTCATATCTCACATTACTAACTGATATTTAGCCCCTTGCTGTCCTTATTGAAGTTCATTGGTTTACTGAAGACTAATAGTTTTTTGGCTATGCTCATGAAATAAACTGTACCACGAGCACTGTTTCACTGTTTAATATATTACAAAAATGTGTGTGTGTCTGTTTCAATTAGCTCAATAGTAATTTTTTTACTAATAAATAAAGCATGTGGGTTTATTAGTCTATTGTGTGTGAGGATGTTTTCGACCATTTCATTCTGTTTATTTTGGCAGCTGCCTGCAGGGTTACACACAGTAATGCCATGCAGAGAGCACTGATCTGGTCTGGAAACCTCATCAGTTTCAGGAAGAACATCGGCAAGGCAAGTGGTGAGCGTATCAGATGTAATGCAATGTAATTTGTGTTCAGGTCTGTGACATATAAAAGGTCATCTTTGAGTTACTCTTGTTCCATTCATGCACTTAGCTGAGCATAGCGCTTAGCATTATGGATGAATCCCCAGGGTAACATGTATCTAGCAAAACACTCACACACAAGTTCTAACCTTTTCAAACATTTTCACGTTGTAAGTCAAAATCCAACTACAGTGTACCACCCCATTCCCCTCAACACCTAGCAGCCATCCATATTGCTGGTCATTCATCACTATGGGCTTCATAGTTCACTCTACCTCTGAAAGATCATGCAACGCTGTCAAAGTAACAACATAGCAGAAAAAACACAGGCCTCGCTTGTGGCTAATGTAACCATTGTGGCTCTCTGGCACCTTTAAACATGTATTGAGTTCAGGAGATCAGGTTGTGCAACAAAGCCTTTACATTTTTTTTGCCTAAACATTACGAAATTCTGAACCCATTCTAGGAATAACTGACTTGATTCTTATGTTAGGCAGGCTCACAATGTGCCAGACATGACGTTATGTGCATGATTTACATGTTGAGCTTTCTGAACCTGAAACATTTTAAGTATGAACTTAATGTTCCAATATTGGCCCTAAATAATAAACTTTTATTAATTGCGGGCTATTTGTCTCTCTCGTATGCTGTCAGATATCATGTTGCGGCGCACCACTGGAAAGTTCATCTGAATAAAATGTTCTTGGCTTTCTCCTTCCTTCTGAGGAGAAGTGATGTTTAGTGAATGTAGACAAAACATTACATTTATGAGTCACACGAATAATTGTAGAAATCCAGCACGTTTGTTTAACATAGACAGGTCGTTTAGTACAGTTCAGAGCAATTGAACTGATTCATTTGAGAAGTCATGTAAATTAATTGTGGGGGGGGGGGCATCCCGAGCAAGATGCCTAACCCCTATCTGCTACTTAATTACATGTTACTCACTGTCAGTCACTTGGGAAACAAAGTGTCTGATAAAAGGCTAAGTGTCGACTAGAACCAGTTAAAATATGTGTAGAGCCTAGAGGCTTGTGCTCGCCTGTGTAGGAGAAGAGAAAAACAGTTAACAGGTATTTGCAACTAACACAAAGCAGCAGAGGGTTGAAGGCTGCAAAGAAAACATGCTGATCTTGGACATGGGGAATTTTGTATAGACGTTGTTCTTGAACGTCCAGGTGGGAATCTGCATTTAAAAAGGGGGCTTCTGCTCTACATCCCGGACTGCACTATGTCTGTGATTTCAGTCTAGGCAAACATCCGACCTGGCGTGCGATTTTCAGCAGCTGCCCAGGGAATGTTCCTGCACTGCAGACGGAGCGGAGAGCGGGCGGGGCCACACGGGTGCATGAGCAATGCTAGGCTATTGGGTCTGTTTTTTAATGGGTGAAAAACAGTTTACGAGACAAGGAAATTAAATGAGGGCAATGAGTAAATATACATGCCCCCTTAGGCTTAGAGATGGACACTATATAATTAGTGTCCGTGTATAATTGTAATTTTCTTTTAATATTCGGTTAACGTCATTCCCCTTAGTTTTCGCATTTCCTTCTTTCATCTTGTTCCCTTCATGATCTACTGCTTGTCTGTGAGTCATTTATTCCAATTTAATTAAATATAATAAACATAAAACATGATGACAATAGTATATTTAGGACAGAATAGGACATTCTATATGCATGTGTTTGCTCTTTTGACAGCCCCAAAGCTTTATGTTTAGAGAATAACATAAATAGGTTACGTCAGATCAAGTTGAACTTTATTTATATTGCATATTGTATACACCTGTAAGGCCAGAAAATAAAGAAGTATATCATGCTAGAGCTACACATGAATTAGAGGGCATTTTTTACTATTGCGCAAGCTGTACACATCTTAACCTGGCTACCCATTGAACTCTACCGACTCTCTTATTGCACTACCGCCATGTTTACTATGCTTTTGCACAGCTCTATTACAGCTTACTTTTGCATGACTGCCATGCCACAACAAAACTCAGATTTATTCAATTTATTTTGTGCTACATTTATTATATTCTCACAACATGCCATGTATGTCCCTATGTACAACCCCCCCCCCCCCCTTGCACCGTCTTGGTGAAGCCGTAGCTCTCCGTTCATTTATACATGTGCCTGCACATTGTGTTAATGTCAAAGTTGAATTGAATTGAATTGAATATATATTTCATATTCAGCTTGTATTTTCAAATTGTGTTTCACTCTTTGGGTGAACAAAACATGCAGAGGAGCCTCCAAAAATCAGCATAATAATAATACAGAGTTTAAATCCCTTACGCACCAAGCAGCTGGAAAACATTCACCAATCTACTATCCACCACTCCTCTATAGATCTAACATCCCATCTCTGGCTCAGAACCAAGAAAAACAACACAAAAAGACTGCGTATCGGTAACCTCTTCAGGCTTCGTTGGTTTTTCCAAGTTAAAAATAGATACTCCCTTAGTTACATTGGGTCATACTTCATGTTGATTTTTTGTCCTTTTTTTGAGGGTGGTGGGTGGTTTGGTGATTAAACCTCAGAGAAAGTCCAGAGACAGGCCTCCTATCATCACCTGTATCTGATGTCCAGCATCATGCCCTTCTCAAGTGTCCCATCACCTTGAACTACTGCCTGTGCAGCATACCTCCAGGAAGCAGGGCTCTCTGCTTGTGTAATAGCTTGTATCAGTCTGGCTGGCTGATGCGCTCTTAAAGGCCCCCGGGGATGGACAGCAAGTGGGGTCCCGTCTCTGTGGTCTAGTAAATGGACGCTGAAGGTCGGACCCCCTGTCTTCGTTTTTTTCTCTTTTTTGACAAATCATATTATGTTTGATTATTCTGGATTATGATGTTCTCAAATGATGTAAACAAGGGTCAATCGAGAATTTCACTTGCTTCGTCCAACCCTCAAATCAGGACAACGTTGGGGCCTGATACGTAACCGTTGGAGAATGTAACCTAAGCAAAGTCTAACTGTTGAGTATCCATCTCATTAGTCAAGGTTTGCTTTGCATGTCAACAGCATGAAGACCTCCAACATTCTTGAAGCAGAAATACTAGAGAAAGCCTCTTGCATTATGCTGGGACACAGAAGAGCTGACAGACCTGGCATGAGATGGATGGCGGTTGTAGGCTTACGTTGGAAGAAATTACATGGCTAACTTAAGCTGTTCACATACAACAACATTACAACTTGATTGTACATTGATAACAGTCCAAGACCCTGCTTTTTCATATTTTATTTGCCCTTGAAAGATGCAGTGTTGTATAATTTGTTCTTCTCTCATGCAACATTAATCTAAATTTTATAACTAATGATAATTATTGAAGAAAATAAATGCTTAATGGGGTCATCGAGCGTCGTTCAACATAAACGTGCTAAAATGTATGTTTTATTCAGTAATAGTACAGTAATTGTCAGGCAATACTGTACTGTGAAAACACCATCTGTGAATTTGTGATTTTATTCAGTAGATTGTTGACATAATTGTCTAATTATCTTTAAAAACATCATAGAATAGTCCACAAGGTAACTTAACTTGGCCTCAGTACAACAACCTTCCCAAGTTGGATAATTTAGATAGTTTGAATGACAAAATATTTTCTTTTCGTTTTCCTTTGAATTTGCCAACTACAATAGTGGCTAAACCAACAAAAGCTGCTAAAACAACAATAGTTTGTTTCAGTATGACAAATGTGTTACAAAAGGCCAGAAAGATAAAAATATTTCTAATGAAAAATTACTACCCCCCTATCACCTCCCTACCTTGTCTCTAACTTTGTATAATTGTATTGATGAGTCCAGAACCATTGGGACCTTGATGTTGGCACTTGAATTCACCTCTTTACTCTGCATTGTTGAATCACTATGTATGTGCCTATAGATCCCCAGGAAACCTGCCGTCTACCTTTCACAAAGACTCTTCCCCTTGATTCAGGAAAATGCCAGTATTTAAAACAACTGTCATTACAAAGATTGATGTCCCCACTATTCATTTTGACAGGTCGCCGCAATAATTTTTATAATTTATAGCAATGTTTCAAAGTCAAAACTTTGGTTGCTTTTGGTAACGAAAACTCCTTGGCATGTGGGTATTTGTCGCCCTAGGTGCTCAGGTCTGTTGTGTTGTCATTCTTTCCTCCAATGCCATTTTATGATATTATAAAAAACCTGAAGCAAAAAAACAAAACGTTTGTTCCAAGTTTCCCCTAACAGCTCAACACAGTGGCGTGGGAGAGCTGGAGGGGGGTGGTTGGGGGAGGGCGGTCAGAGCTGAATGTGATTACAGTTGGGTTGGCTTCTTGATGATTGATTAGAGCCCTAATTGGTTCCCAAGGTGGACGTGGCAGTTCCTTTTTGATTGTTTAAAAAACGGCAGGTTGTTGGCAAGTGTGTCTTTTTCATGAGGGCGTGAACTGCCTTTTGCCCACGATGTGTGTCTAGTGTGAGAGATTGCCAGCCTATCTATGAATCCAATCAAGTTTGTCAAATTCTTTCCTTCCATCGATGTTCATGAAAAACAGCTGCTAATTCACACTCACACACTAAGGGGCCCTCGCTAAGTAAACTAAAGCACTTACTGAATGTAATAAACTCCTGTCTACTGGCCAACAGACCCAATACTGGGGTGGGGGGCAGGTTCCTTATGAAGGACATAAGGAAATTATAACAATGTCCAGGAAGTGTGTTAGTGGGCCTATCAGGAACAAGAGATTGAAATGTCACTGGCCTTAATGGAGCTTTGAGAAATTGGTCACACCTAATCTAAATGGTATTTCACTTAGGTGTTTGTTTAGTACATTGAACTTAAACAGAAAAGGACATTTTTATTTTATATTTTCCATTGAATGGTTGCAGAACTTAGTTTGCTCTCAAGGGCTTGGGGAATGTGTTTGGATATTATTTCAAGTACATTTCACATGCTTTGCTTTAAAGCTTGCTGTGTAACCATATTCGCATATTGTTAGCTTGATGGTTGTGGTATTCCAAGCATGTCTGCTCTTCAACCTTTTACTGAAAAGATGTTTCACCAGCATCATTTTGCCCACAAGCTGTTGAAGGCCTGTGCTCGTTCTCTTCATGCTATTTGGTAGTCCTTGGCTCGATCAACATTTCTCTAAAGGCCTGAGAAATGTTCTGATAAGGCTAATAAAAAAAACATTGTCCAACATTCTCCATTTTTCAGAATTATAAATCATGCAAGTGCTTCATTTTGTCAGCACAGTGCTTTGCTAAAGACGTGACTTGGATAAAGCAAACAAGGGTTTGAGCTTTTGCGTCAACTGTTTTATTTCCTTAGTATATTTCTTATATCAATCCTTAAAGGGTTACTAAAAATCACGTTTTTCAGTTGAAAACAGTTTTGTTTGGGTCTCACAGAGTGTTGGTGAACATTTATGTGTTATTTTTGACTAAAATGTATAAATGTTAAACAGGGGATTCTCTGTAAAATACAAGAAGTCTGCTCCTTCTGGCTAAAAACACTTCCAGAGTGGTAGGTTTCCATTGGCTGCGCACCATAGCTTGAGCGAGTGTTACATGAGTTTTCACACTTGCTCTTATGGAACCCAATGTGGTTGTGTGGTTACGACTGCACAGAACACATTTCTTTTAAAACGTAAAAACGTTCTCCTTCTAAAACGGGGTTAACATACCGTTTAATAGTAATAGTAGTCTCTTTAAGCTGTATAGTCTTGTATCTGCACCAGCTGTGCACTATGGTAAATATGTTTCCATTGTGTGAATTCCAAATTGAGTGTGACTTGGAATAATTTGCCAACCTGTACGAGCGGCATCATAACCATTCTGAAGTGGGTGTGAAAAATGTAGTTTGCAACACAATGTTAAGTTTTATTGTTGACAAGCTCATTTATCTAGAACACAGACAGGCAATAAACCAATGCATGATTGCCATTATAACAAGGCCCTGAATGTCCTTTGGTTTCACAGTATATCTAACCAGAAGTCCATGAGAGACGCTTCTTGGCTGACGATCGAAAGCCGACTCCAAAATGTATTAAGTGACCACGGAGGGCAGAGAGAGCGACAGTAAATACATTGAGACTGGGATATAGAGCTGGAGTCCACACAATACTTCCTACAAAGTGTAGTGTAGAAAAGAACGTTCTCGTGCCAAATATGAGTCACCGAGCTGCCTGGTCTGGCTCCCACCAGAACTCATCAGTTTTCCCCCTGGTGCCTTGGCCTGGACTGGATGTAAGTTGGAACCTGCAGTGCATAGAGAGTAATGTCACCACAGAGAGCCCACATCTGGAGTGTGGTCTGGATGTCTGTTATACACCTTGGAGGTGGGCCAGTCTGCTATGCCTTGTTTGGTGGTGACACCAGAATTCATTAAAAGCCATTAAAAAAAAGAGCTCTATCTACACTAAATCAGAGCATCCATGTTGTTTCCCAACTTTGGTCAGTTTTCTCATCCTGGGGACAGAAGGAGATCGTTCTCTATGTGGGGTGTCGAATCCACCGTAGCCGGAGTTGTCTGTTTTTGTTGTATTGACTAAAGCAATGAAGTGATGGGGTTTTGAATACCTCTGGGCACTGTCACCCATTTATCAAACAAGAAATACAGCGCAAGATGATGTGAAGAGAACCACACTCTCAGAGACCCCCATGAAAGAACCAGGGCCAAACTTCAATCTGTGATCATTGGAGGATAACTGTCTCAGCTCTGAGCCAGGACAGCAGTCCCCGGCAACATGTAAACACTTATCAAGTGAACAAAGGATCATTGTACCACACTGTGGCCTGTGTATTTAACAGCAGTGTCCCAATGCAGCAACAAGAAATACATAGGGAGAGGAAACTGAACTGCCTACAGTAAAATCTGTGCGTTGGACCATTACAGCCAGCAAACTTCCCGCAATAACTCAAGTAAAGAGACACTATACATGTTTCTTATAAGCTCACGGATGCAGAGTGTGTTACACATGACATGAAAGGCATATTGAGTGAGGGATTGCATTCTATACATACGGTCATGCATTCAAACACAAATTACTAGGATAATCTGTATCTCATCACAGTTACCAAACCACAAATAACACAATGCTACTTGAATCATAATGGCAGCCCATGAGGAAACTAAATGTAATGCAGCTTGATGGCAATCATAATAGACATATTGCAAAACAAGATGCCACATACTATATATTAAGTCATATCTTAATCTGAAATTGTGGTTAAAAAAAATCATTATTATTTCAATGTGACTGAAACTTTCTTTTAAACAGGACTCCACACATTTTTTTCATAATGTTGTGTATACTGCACTATGAACATTTGTTCAATGACCTGATCTTAACTCAGTTTTTTTTCTTCAAAGGCTTCCCATCCAGCTTGAGCCTTAAAGGTTATTGCAATATAATTACAGATATTATCATCATACAGCACAGCTATAGTTAAAAATAAAAGCATAAATCCTCAAAATTTTAAAGTAAATCAACCCTTTATCAAGATTATCATTATTGTACATGCGATGATAGTTGACCTGTTCTTTTTGTTAAAACGCACCATCTGATGATGGTGAAGTCTGGTGGTTCATCTGAAAGTTGTATGATGTAGGAGGAGATGTTGCGGACAATTTATCACAACCTGAGTTGATCAAAATTTGGAGCGCAAAAGTGCAGATCAAACCTTCAAAACTTTGTTGATAGCCCTTGACACGATTGCATGTGCACAGAACCCAGGAATGACTGAATCATATTTTTAAATAAGCCAAAAAAGTATTCCAAACATAAATGGCAATGGATTTATTTCATTGCAACAGAGAAACTAGAACAGCTGTTGGTCCTAGAGGAGTCATTTACCACAATTCTGTCTTTTTTCTATTTTATAAAAATTAAAACAAACTTGGATACCTTGCTCAATGCCTCATATATCACATGTTTGCCTTAAAGCAAACCTTTATAATATATTCAACATAAATCCAACATGAAATAATTCAGAATAGTTTTGGATAGTATTGGCATGCCAACCATCCTTTATAACAATAATTGATATGAAACAACTCTGCTGATGACAGTCAAACTTTAGGTGCAATTTATACACATGACTAACTTCCTTTTAAATGTTCATCATGAAAACCTGGCTAGTTCATTTAATGCAATTCTATCCTTTTTACAGTTGAAGTGAATCCAAAATGCTCATTGTTATGCACTTGTGAATGGATTTAATATTTTTTTTATGATGGGTTTGAAGTCTTGTCATGCCATCATATCTCACACTATGCTTTATGGAGATCCCAATTCCAAATTCAATTTGTGACACTGTAAGGTCTTTGTGAACTTTATTTGTGCTCTCCAACTTTATGTACATCAGCCTTTTGGCAAAAACACTCTGTGACTTAGCCCAAAGGAAGAGCCCCAGACATGAACCAAAGCAGACATTTAGACTGAAAAATAAATGGAGGAAAACACATCTTCCTTCCAGAAATATCCTGTACCTCTGAAGCAGTGCTAGGGTAATTAGGGCCATCAATCCTAAACCAAACATGAAGGAACGGTGTATATGCCGTGCAAAACACAACATTAGCTCAGTGTCCTCCAAATGTTTGCATGATAACTAATGATTACCGTAATCACCAGAGATGGGAGAAGTTCCAGTCTTGTCCTCTCTGCTATTGACTCAAGTGTATGTTTTTAGCTCATGCAGTGGAGCTCACCTGGGATGCAGACAACAGCTCTGTCTTGCGTATTGTTCTGGACTGCTTAACTGCTGTCAGTTAGCATTGGTTCTAAACAGAACAGACTGGCCAACAAAAAAAACACAAGTAAACAAGAAATATCAATGGTTTTATTGACTGGGGTTCCTTTGGGTTCCTTTGAATCATTTTTTGTACCCGTTTGGCACTAAAGGCTAACTAAATGTCTTCTGCTGAGGTTTAATAGCTTGCATATGGAGACAGAACATTTGATGTATCGTATTATGTAGCAATCCAGCGATGAGAGTCAGATCATGAGACTAATACCTGTTTTGGCGTTTGTTTGGTGTTGCAGCATGTCTGGACTTTTGCAAGCCAACTTCATTCCCCACAAAAAGTTCTTCATGACTTCATTTAGACCTCCTTCGGACTTCAGCTCTGTCTCCCAATTAAAAGCAGCATTATTCTGGACTTCATTCCACAAAAGGAAATCAGTGTGAGGGAATAGGATATGAATGGTGGATGTCAGAAAGATGAAGAATTCTGTGTATCTTGGACTGTGGTAAGGCCTATAAGGCCTATGCTTGCAATTGTCTGTCAGTTTTAGGTCTGAAAAAGTAATGACTTTGGGTCGCGCAACTTCTGCCAGTTGAAACGAACTCCAGCCCAAGACCGTTTTTTTTTAAATCCCCGACATGTGCCCCTTGACAACTTAGACAAATGGACCATGACAGCCATTTGAACAGCAAGGTGTTTTCTAAGAAAAAGCTATACATATGGTTTCCAAGTTGCCCACCATTGATGAAGACCATATTCCCTATCAATAGACCTCAAGGCAACACCACCTGCTCCTTTAGACACAATATCTGGGAGATTTATTACAGTTACAGTTACATTACAGTGAACAGATAATCAATCAGACAACATTTGCTTTTACTCCAATTGAATTTGTTTCTTTGCTTTGATACATAAAAGGGAGTTTTACTCTGAAACGGTAGGCATTGAATTGAGGTGTTTCTGAGGTGTTTAACGTAATGAAAGATATTTTATTTTATTACCTTGCAAGGGTGAAACCTCTACTTTAATGCTGACTCCTGGGTAACATCAGAAAAAGGTATCACCTCATAGATTTTCCTTGTGTGCTAATGCCTCTACAGTATGTTGAATCCCCACATTGGAAAGTCTCATAAAAGTGGAATTCAGGCTATGAGCAGAATGTTGACTGGGATCCAACACCATGCGCAGGTACCTATGCTGCAGTCTCCCTGCTCTCATTAGACGCTACAGGTGAAGCCAGATAGCTGAAAAACACACAGCAATTAAGTATCAATGATGCACATATTTGCTGCATTTTTCCTCCCCCGACCAGAGAACACATGTGATACTGAGGTCACCCTGGGACCAGGAACAGACAGGCAGGTGACTGTTGGTCATCGTTTCTGATCTCCCTTCCAAGACTGAGGCTGTGCTGTGAGGACATAGTCATAGCACGCTTGACTGCTAGCGACATTTTGACCGTTGAACTGGCCCTGGTTCTGAATACTAAAGCAGACTCGCTTTTTTTCTTGACATTTTATCATGATGTCATCACCCTGTAATGTTGACGCTTGTCACTGCTGTTCTACAGAATGGGGTTTCACAACAACCTCTCTCCAGGCACGTTGCACCTTCATACTTTAATGCGTCCCCCTAGGGACTGAGCTGTGACCGGTTGTTGCTGTGTTTCATTTTCTTAGAAATGAGACATGAAAACATTATTGCTCTGTGCTTCAGAGTCAACCGGGTTTGAAACGGGGAGCCATGGAAAACAGGTAATTATCTGAATATTTGCTTTGCTTTTCTTCTGGCCCTGTGTTAACGCAAAACGATAAGCCCTCTTTGTGTCCATGCAAATGCTTGCCAGACAATCCAATTCCTTCTGGATGAGAGGGGAACTGCGTGTGTGTGTGAGAGAGAGTGAGCGAGAGGGAGAAAAAGAGAGAAAGTGGGGGTGGTGGGGGCGGCTGTCTCTCTCCTACTCTCCCCCCCATCTTGCTCCCTGTCTCTCTCTATCTGTCGGTCTGCTAGTCTGTCTGTCTCTCTATCTCATCCTGTCTCACTGTCCGTGCTGGCAGCAGCATGTGCACTGTTGGCAGGAGTGACCAGAATAAAAACAGCAACACCAAACATCGGGGAGGGAAAAAGGCAAAGTGATCCATTGAATGTTAGACTTTGCCCTCTCCTAATTACGTTGTGTCCTGTATCTTTTTTTTTCTCTCTCTCTTTCTTTTTCCCCCCACTCTTCAAGACTTTGGGCTATCGTGGTAGTTAGCTAGAGGAGCATAAAACGTGCATATCGAGAGAGAGGTGCTGTATTGTGGAGCGAGATGGCTAACAGAGAGGTTCTGCTGCTCGTCTGTGGACTCTTCCTCGTTGCTGTGATTCGACCATCACTTCAAGGAGGTAAGTGTGACTCTCTCTTCTTGCCGATGAACTGAGGCATGACCTCTGCTTGTCATCAATCACATTCTTACAACAGGTGCTTTTCTTTCCCCAAGTATCCCTTCCCTTTTCAGCCCATCTGAGGTGTTGATGAGCTTAATATCCTGCATACTATGAGACAATTGAATTGCATGCCATTAATATGTTTATTTGTATCTTGATGGTCTTCAAATATTAAGCCTTTGTTAAGATATTAGAATGCATATATTTCTAATGTAATACATGTATTAAAAGTTATGTAACATATATATATATATATATATATTGTAGATTATTGTCATAATATTGATTTAAAAGATTTTGTCCAGTGAACAAATAATCTGGAGGAGGAATGGCATTTCAATTAGATTTTCATGATGTATTGTGGCAGTGCATTTGTGTATGCAAGTCAATTGAAGACAGTGTATCCACTCTGAACCTCTCAAGGATCAAGGATATATTTATTATCCCCAAGGGGCAATTTGTTGTACAGCCAGCAGTAACCACATAACCATCAAACAAACAATATAAATAAATACATATAAATCAAGTACAATATAAAGATCACATTGAGTTATTTAACTCTGTAAAAGTGTCAACAAATTCTAGTGTTACCAATTTACCAAGTTATTTAAAAATCAAAATGTTCCCTCTCAAGCCAATATAACATCCTGTTTATATACACTGCATATGCAACTAATCACCCTCTTTTAATATAATTAGAAACACAAACGTACTTTGTTGCATATTTACTTGTGGTCCGGATATTTGTTTGATCAGGATTCAAGTTCTCTAGTCCAATGTCTTTATTTATCACATACGCATAAAGATGTATAATGCAGTAAACTAACATCCAGAATCGAGTTTGAGTTTTGATGTTACTATTTCCGACTGAATAAAGACCATTGTAGAATAATGATCTCGTAACACTAAATCTTAAAGACACATTGTTGTGCTTTAATGACAGTCAGGTTGTCCATGTGTCTTATGTCGTACCTTGTTTCCTTTCCTCAAAGCTTGCATTGGCTCAAATACAAATATTTCTATTGGTGAGAGGACATCGGTCATCAACACCAATCACTGTTAATGGGGGAACACACCACACACCCCCACACATGGGACACACACTTGTGTCTGGTAGGCACTGTGCCGTGCTGTTACAACTCAGGGTGTATTCTTCACTATGTCCAAGACTGCATCTGCTCCCTCTTTCTTCTGCAGCTGTACAGACCAACGTTGCTCCCAGATAACCCCTAACAAGACTCCTTCAACTAGACAGCCACATCAAACCGAATGTGTTTGTGTGCGTGTGCGTGTCCGTGTGTGTAAATGAATTTCCCATTCACTAACTGAGCTTTTCATTGTTTGCAGAATAATTCAGCACAGATAACATGAAGCAACAATATTTTGGGAATTTTGCTAATTTAATTTCAAGCAAAGTGCATGGAAACAGCTGATCTGTTTTGGAGGAAGTGTAAGGGAGGGAGATAGAAAGAGAGAGAGAGAGAGAGAGAGAGAGAGAGAGAGAGAGCATGACCGAGAGAGGTTGCAACCATGTTTTTCCCCCTCCCTATCCTCTGCTCCCTCACTCTTCTTCGCCCTGTGAATCTTTCATTCTCTCTCTCACGTATGGCTGTTTGATTTTTTTTTTCTTGCCCGTTTCATAGCCAACATTCACTACGTTATTTAGCTCCACTATTGAAACATGTGTTTAGGGTCTGGGATTGGGGCACTGCAAGACAATTATTTTAGCTGTGTTTATTAGCACAAAAGTTATACATCCTAGTCTAATACTTCTTATTGTGTCCAAGCATTCCCTCAACGCTATCTAATGGTGATGATAATGTACGTAATCTACTGTATATTTCCGCTCATGATACTCTTGTTTAGTTTGTACTGATTAAAAGTGTCAACGTGACAATGGTAATTGGGACCACCGTGTAAGGTCGCTGAAGGCCAATATAGTGCTCATTAAGCACAAATAAATATTCCAGCCTATGAGATACTGCAGTACTTTTTTACCATACCTGCTTTTCTGTTGCAGTTATAGTAGGCTACTCGTTTTTTTCCCTTTGCCCATACCTGAATTCTGAGACGAATGTGTTGACAAAATAAGTTCAACTAAAATATTCAGGTGCACTGTGGTGTAACGTTTAACATGTGTTGGGTTAAAATGAGTAAAAATACAAACATATAATATAAAATAAAAATTGGCCAAACAAATCTTGGTGCATAACCTCAAGATCTTGAGTGAACGGTAAGCCAGCCATATGAAATCTTGTCTGAGATGCTGAAAACCCAAACTCTGTCTTTACACACTATGCTTAGAGATTTACTGCTTGACCTCTGGTACAAGGGTCATTCGTGAACATGCATTGCTATCCACATAACAAGCAAAAGCCCCCTTTAAGTTGGACCTCTTTGATTGGTCTATGCCACTCACTCGATTGCCAAGGACTGTGAGGCTGCTGGTGGCTGTTTTCCATTGGTTCATATCATTGAGTGATGATCTAAGAGGAAACATCTGCAAAGTAGTTTATTAATAAATTTGCGTGTCACTGTGTAAACATAAGTAGTGCGTCTCTGTCTTACAGTAGAGTTACATTCTTCTGGCACTCTGTATGCACACAGCATCTGCACGACGGATCGAAAGAGTTGTATATTATTCTGATCATGATGAATAGACAGTGAGGGTGTGTATCTATGGGTCTGATGACCTCTTCTTGGGAATTACTTTGTATGCCCTTAACAGGAAAAGTATGTGGCTGTATTATGTATGTGCGATTCATGCGGCTCTAGCAGCTTCTGTCTGCCCTTCGTCCTCTATTGGACTTATCTATTGGACTTAAAATATCATACCAGTAGGTTGATTTAGCAGTGTACAAAGTCACCTTTGTATTATTTTTTCACAAACTCTTCCAGACATCATCCACAGCCAGAGTGCATTCATTTGGACAATAACTTTTATGAGTGGCAGTTAAATAGTGCTGTAGCGATAGCGCAAGCCAGTCTGTCTCTTCCAGCGCTGGCCCTGTGCTTTGCGCCGAGACTTCAGAAGGAATTCAACACATGAATCCTCCCCAGCGGTGACACGCCCTGGCTGGAGTTGAAGGTAAATGAAATCACTGCAGATCAGATGGCATGCACTGGCAGTCCGGCAGGGACGTCTAGCGATAGACTGGAGGAGCAAAGCTCCATGGTCAATTTGATAATCAGTTGATGATCCAGCAAGACGCAAGCTGTTACCCGCACTGAGCATAATGGGTGGCATGTGTTGTGGCGTGTGACTTTTTCCTAAGGTGGCTCGCCAACCTAGCCAGCTGAACTGAGTCAAACACTCACCGCATCTCCTGACTGAGTGGGACATTAATAGAGCTGTCTGAGGAAATCCCAGACGTCCGGTAATTGAGTGTCGACACTTTGAACTTTTCATCCAAAGATGCCCTTTTAGTTAATTGTGGTTGTAGTTCACCTAATGAAGGTGGCCTAAGGTGTAACATTGACGTGGGTTTGTGGGTGAATGGATGTATGCGGGAAAGAAAATTACTTATAGCTTCACAGCGCATTCTTCTAACAGAGAAAAACAGTGTTGGCTGTTTGCTCTGGCATTATATCCGTTCTATAAGTGCTTAATGGCATAATGGCAGTCAATACTTCTAAATGAAACTAACGTTTTTTTAACATTTACTAAAATGTGTTTGTAGAAACTGGATCGAGTTTGGGAAAAAATGATGTTAAATCGAAGTTAAGTTGAATTGACTTAGTGATGGTACACTACACACATGTGTAGGCCTATGCCTACTATCTGTATGTATCACAGCCAGACTGTAAGACAGTTGAAACACAGTTATGACTTTTAAAAAAAAGGCTCTCATGAAGACATTTTTCTTATTGGACATCTGCACAATAATCCTAAATGTAAAAATAAGATGGTCAAAACTTTGGTTTCTTGGTGTGTTAAACTGAGAAACAAATGATCTCCGGTGATTCATTTCACTCTCTGCACGCATACATCACTAGAGCGACAAGGGCCAACTTTGTGAAGTAGCTCCGGTCATAAATGCATTCAGCTTGTTGCTTTTCTTCACTCCGTCCAGGATTGGTGCTCTGTCCATTTCAACAAAACACAAATATAAAATTGATGTCAACAACTATTTCAAATCTTTTTATTTGCTAACATAGTCCTTAAATGTTTTTTGTTTTGTTTTATTAAAGTCATAAAGCATTGTTAGTAGGAACTGAACCTTATCCAGCTATTTGGGACAGTTTAATTACATACAAAAAGTCTGTCTCAGGTGGTCTGGTTTTATATGAGGAACATATGAAAAGCGGTCATGCCATTACTCTTTCATAGCTAAAGCAATGGGAAAACACACAAAAGCAAATCGTTGTGGCTCTTTCTCAGCATTGCGGAAACCACATGACTTATCGGAAATGAAATAAAAGCAACATTTTACTTAAAAACTCAAATAAAAGTTTTAACAATAAGCACATTAAGACATGTTTCTTTTGGAGAACATGGTTTACGTGTTTCTGGCATTGATTTTTTAATACTACAGCCCATTCTAATTGGTTTTGTTTTCTTGTGATTAACCAGTAGAACAACCCTTCTGCATGGTGTGTGTGTAAACATGCCGACGAACCGTAGCCTGGCTTGCACGGCTGATTTGCTCCAATGATTGTCTTTCACTCCACACTTCTGTCTGGAATTAATGTATTTTTCTAAATGATAACACACGTTAAGTTATTTGGGCCTATAATCTAAAAGGCACTATGAATTAATACCGGTTTATAACAGTTAACGGTTTTCTGTTTTACCGACTTAAAACAGAAAACTTAGAAAACATTGAGATCCCCTATCTTCTATTCGGGCGTGGCCCACTGTATGATCAAATAAGCCTATGTCTCTAGATGTAGACCATTCATTCATTTTGCTAGCTTGTAATGGTTTCTCCTCACCGCCGAGGCTTATCGCGTAACATTACATTTTCGTCATGCTCAGTGTGAACTACTAGGCATGGGGAGGAATTCACAGCTGTTACACATCCTTTTTTTGTGTTGTTGTTTCAAAGGCATGTCTTCCTTAAGCCTATAGAGCTGGGCTGTCAACCCCCGACAGAAAGGCCACAGAAATATCCACCCTTGGGATTTCAATGGAACATTTCATCAAATCAAACTCAAGCATTGCGTCTCTCGAAAGTAACGCCGTCTGTGTGTCCCATTTTGTTTGCCTTTAAGACGGATGCTCTGCTCCACAGATGTGTCGCTAATATAGAGAACAGACTGGGGCTCTAGCAGCCCGGCCTTGGCCCGGTTCTGGGGGAAGGACAGGTAAAGGATGAAGGGAGAGGTAGGAGTAGATAATCTACTAGCAGATAGACTGAATTATTTCCTTATTATTCCCTTAGACACTTCCTCCTCCTCCTCCTCCTCCTCCTCCTCCTCCTCCTCCTCCTCCTAATCTATACAGAGAAATGCCATGGAAAACAAAGAGAGGGGAAGGGATGGCAGATTGTGGAGCAGCTGTGACATATCTCATCACAGTCTGCCTTACTACAGTCTTATACAGGCTGTGCAGATAAAGACTTTTCGGTTTCAAGAGAACAGAGCCTCCTGTGCTCCTTAATCCAATAACGCTGCATTTGCTGCAAACTTGTTTTTGGTTATGGATCCATTTCCATTGTAGAGTTGATGGTTTACCAGAACCATTGCAATTAGATGGGTGCGGTTGAGAGCTGTAATTTTAAAGTCAAGCGATACATAACCCAAGGCATTACCTTATAGGTTTATTAGGATCAACCACCATTAACATGGTTATGTCACTGGAGGTTGTTCTTGAAGGTTGGGTATACTGCGTGTGTGGTCTGTAAGTGTATCATCGAGTCTCGCCTCATCCATGTTCTGAGAAAAGTGTTCCATCGACTTTTTTGGCAAGTCCTGAATAATTTGGTGAAATAAACCAATGCTTTAAACACCCAGAGTGCAGGGTTGTGAAAATGTCAAATTACTCAGCGTCTTGATGTAGCTGAATTGAAACTACACCCTTTTAAGTCACTTACGATAGTTGAAAAAAATAATGTACCAGAAGTTTATTAGGGGAAAATCTGTCATCGGTTTTGTAGGTTTCAACACAAAGCAAGGCTCTGGTGAGTTGTTTGTTGTCACATATCCAATTTACTGTCTTACTTGTGGGTTCAGACAGATTTCCATAAAACAACGTCACAACAAGATCACACCTAGCAATTCAATGAATGCTTTCTTTTTTACTTAGCTTCATCCATCATAAATATGTTAGTGGACTGGCTCCAGTCTCTGCTATTGATGTTGTAAAACCAATAAGGAAAAAGGAATAGGCAATTGTGATAAATCGTCAATTGTGACAAACTGCATGTGACAAAGATTGTGAAAAAATAATTTCAACCTGTCATCATTTACTGGAAAACGATTTAATAGGGGATACGTTCAATGCTGAATATTTATCTTTACATAGCATACATTTTAATTAATCCCTTCTTTCATTCATTCCTGTTAATTAATTCAGCCTCTGTTCTATTCTTTTTTTTCTTCTGGCCAAACTACTAAACTGACTTATGAACCTACAAAAAAACAGGACACAACTAATTCCATTAGAAAATATCTCAGAAATGCGGAAACATGATACGTCCATAACTGATTATGACTATGAAGAGACCAGGGTAGACCATTTCAAAGTAAACTCAATGCACTGTGTTGCCCTGTTGAAGTACAGTATGCAGTGATATTGGATTGTGCCCAGTGGGAAACCACAGCAGACTATACTCCCCTTTCTCCATTGCTTTCAATGCCCAGACAGGAAATCCTCCTTTTGATTGCTAAGGAGCACAGCACAGTGAATAACAATCACTCCACCTTGGTAGGCCGCTGCCCACACCTGAGAGCACTGCCAATGAGGGTAAACACACAAGACGACAACACGTAAGACTTGGAAAAATAAAATGTTGTTGCTCGGCAGTGGACTTCATGGACATTGATCGCTCGTCAACCCAACATCAAAGTTTGATTACATTTGTGCTTTCTTTGGCATTTGTGAGCCTTGCTGGAGCTACAATCAGAATTCAAGATCATATGCAAGGAACCCAGCATCATTGTCTAGCTCCCTTACTGTTCCGATTAGCTGGTTAGAAAACACTACCCCCCCGCCCCACACACACACACAATCCCTCCTCATCTGTCAATGGGTTCTTACATGAGGTCATTTGTTTTCAAAAAGATGGCTGCCATGCTTTTTCAAATAAACTGTCATTCAAAATAGTGTACACCTTCCCTGTCGCTTGCGGTCCCAAATAGCGTGTTTTAGAAAGCCATTTATCATGAAAACAGCCATGTTACAGAATCTATTCCACTACTAGAAGTCTTATAAAACCTGTTTGGCCTACAACTTGTAGTTTACAAATACAAGCCCTTATTTTAATCATATTTGCAAGTAAATGGAACCGTACCACCTTAAGCTTGCCTCAATGTGAACAATCTCTAAAAACAAAAAACTTAGATACCCTAAATCACTTTTAATCAGTGTATTGTTTCACAGTTGATTTAAACTTTCCACCCAAAGAACACGTCAGCAAAGCTTGCACGCTTTTCTCACTCCATTTGTTCATGAGCCAATGACTTTGTCACCCACCACCCCTTTTTGTTCCCAATCTTTCATCCAAATACACTCTGATATCAATCAACACTTGGTTCCTATGTTTTGGAGTTTCATACCAGTTTCCTGCATCGATTGACCTGAACTCTGAACACAGAAACAAAAAATGTGTATGTGTGTGTTCATACATGTGTGTGTGCGATTGTTTAAAAAAAACATTTGACATATTAACATATATGCATTCTTTCATACCCATTCATGCAACACTTCCATGCAGCATGTGCATAGCACTCTCATTCATACAATCCAAAAAGGATGTGGACCAGACAGTAATGGCTAATGTCCATCCCCAAGTGTCAGAACACTTGGACCGAACACTGGAGCTGATAATGTTGACATACACTAATAAACACACGGGGCTTAGACATGTGGCTCAAATTCATTGGCCTTCCTGCAAATGTAAGAGCCATTAAACATAATCATTGCGGTTCTTCAGTCCCCGTCTTCTTCATTGTGTTGTGTATTCAGTGATATAAACCAGGATTTTTCCTTCAAAATATATATAACTTAAGAATTAGAGCCTGAGCTCAGCGGCCCGCTTGGATTTGTGTTTTTTTTATATAATCCTTACACTTTATTGTTTCTGTTATTGTTCCTTTCGTTCCACAAGGCCACCATGCCTGTGATCCAGGACAACCATCTCAGAAGTTATCCTGGGCCGGGTCCAGAAATCAGACAGGCACTGGGGGAGGCGTTGGCGTAGGGGTGGGGGGGAGTCACAGTACTGTGGTTAAGCGAAAGGAGGGCTTCCAAATGCAATACGTAATCACAATGAAAACAATTGGGATTTGTTTTTCTCTCTCTCTTAATCAGGCCCATGAAGACATTGTTTTTGCCTTGATCCATGCAGGATTTGTTGTGTTCACATTGTTTCAATGTGCGCGCCGTGACGGACCTGACCCTCAGCAGAGGTGTATGCCAAGGACGAAATGTTGGTTCACTGTCTGGGTCACAGATGAGGAAATGTGTTTTGGGGGAATGTTTTCCTAATGAACCTATGTGGAACAACGGCAGTGATTGAAAAAAAAAAACATTTAAGTCTGGCCTCAATTTAAGAAAGTGGTGCAGGTGTACGTGATGTCATTTGTCATTTGTCCTCTGTGTGGCAAATGTAAGAGCGTTTGATGTGTGTTCCAGGTGTGTACTTGCCAGCTGGTGTAGGAGTTGGACCAGGTGGTGCAGGAGTTGGACCAGGTGGTGTCGGACCAGGTGGTCTCGGACCAGGAGCTGCACTCTTTCCAGGTAACCACTTCCTATTCCATCTGGACACTATAGTCTGAGCAGACAAAGGTCACAAACCAAAATTACTTAAATGCTTTTAAGTATTATTATTATTATTATTATTATTATAGTTAAATTAAAGTAAATGGCTGTGTGTGTGTGTGCCTGTCTGTCTGTGTCTGCGTGTCTATCTATCAATCTTACATCACATAATCTAGCTCAGATTGTTTTAATTAAATGGGTCTGGTCATGTAACTCACAATGACATAAGACAACATGCATATTCCCCGAGTCTTGTTTCGTGTCAATCACTGGCAAATTATAGCATTTGTCTGCCTTTATATACGTATTGTACCCTCCCATGTGGCTTTAAGGTTGCCAGTGGTGAACTGAAAACTACGTACAGCTGCCTGGTCGTTTCATTTTCTAGAGTGAAAGGGTCACGGTGTGTGCATAAGCGTTTAAATTATCTGAACAATACGAAACATGGGACCACATTTTAACCCTACTTGGCATCATGCTAGTTTAGTCCGCTACTATCCACAAAACTGCAGTGATAACTGCTTATGCCAAGCTGTCCTCTGGATATATATTCCATATGCAAGGATTTTCCACTTTTTCTCTAGCTGACAATATTGGACAAGACCACGCTGTTTACCAATCACCTATTACTCATGGCATTTCACGACTTCACACGTTACATTACACATGTGTTACCCATTTAGCTAACCATTGGACATTCAACGTTTTTTTATACCCTTCCTGCCACTTTACACTCAACAATTGACCCTTGTGACGGGTGTTCATTTCACACCCTCCATGAAATAGCCTTCCCTGAGCGGGTAAAAAGAAAAGACAGATGAACTCTAATCCTTGATGTAACTGTTATCTTTACAAGGGGCTGGGAGAGTACCTGCGGGCTACAAACCGGCTAAAGCAGCGGGTGAGTCTTGTCAATTGTCAATAAAAGTCTGGAAAGAGTTTGATGTATTTTATAAAGTCTGGCTAGTTCATGAAAAAGCGGTTCTTCCAGTCCGTTCACTGGTAGCCTGCAGTTTGAATTACTTGGCCAGCTTCTTTAGGGTTTTTTGCTTGCAATCGAAAACAAATAGCTCTTGAATAAAAAAAAAACATTTACTAGCATCAATGGCTAACAACCACTCCCTCATAATTTGTGTTAGAGAATATTTGAAAAGTAATATATTTTCTAGACGTAATGGGTGTTCTTCGTTTTATTCTCTTGGTCATAGTAGCTTCCAGGACTCTTTCCAGAGGTCCTAGATACCTTGTCTACTCTAATGGCTCAAGTGACTTTAAAGCCAGACCTCACGCATTACACGCACAGACAGCAGATACCGGGGCTCTCTGTGGGTGTAAGAGGCTACTCTTATCTCCTGTTTGCCTTATCACACATTCAAGGCAGAATCACCGCACACATACTCTGCTGAGGCACTGGCAGCTCTCCCAGCATGTTCTTCCTGTTCTTCACGCCTCAATGACGGAATCTAACCTTCATTGGGTGCTCTATGTTCGGCGGCCTAATCTCTATTGTACTGAGAGCATGTCCATATGGCTAGAAGCACAACATCGATTCAAAATGTTAATGGAAATATCAACAATAGCTGGGATGATTATAATACAACAACAATTGATGAGCGATGAGGTGGATGGTGATTGTAACAGTGAAGCTGATGATGATGATGATGATGATGATGATGATGATGATGATGATGATGATGATGATGATATTCCCAACTTCCTCTCTGTTTGACCCACAGCGGGAGGTTATGGAGGGGGTCGAGGTGTAGGCCCTGGTGGGTTTCTTCAAGGTGGACTTGGAACAGGTGGCTTGGGCAATGGAGGACTGGGCGCAGGTACAACTTCATTCACTGTACTACAGACACATTTTTTGGATTCAGCTAAACACTAAGTCCTCTGCTTGTGATAATGCAAAAATCATTGTACATTTTTGTTATTGTTGTCATTATGTGCTATATGTATTTATAGTCTTTAGTCTTAGCATTAAGAATAGAAGTGATGATTTCTTTATTCTTTCTTTTGTTTGTTTTTGTCTCAACAGGAGCAGGTGGAAAGGCTCCCAAACCAGGTAAGATCAATACTTCTCTTATTTTTATATGTTCTTACTTCATATTTAGTTAGTTCATAATTGTATATAAATGAATGTAAATATGCTGCTGTAATAAAAGTAACACATATGCTGGTAGTTTTAAGAATGCTTGTGTGTTTAAAATGTTACGTCCTCTATATCTATATATACTGTATATATCTGTAAACTTGTATGTGTGTGTGTATAGAATACATAAAGATGACATAGCAGCCATAGGGTGCCACCCCTGTAGAACATTGTGATATGGGTAACATACAACACACTCATACGGCGGTGTGCCACTGATAAGGAGGATCACTTCCTCCTTGCTGTTGACGACAAGAGTTTTCAAACTATTCTACCTCACCTCATTATAATAGGAAGTGATGATTGGCAGAGGGTAAGCTTCCATCATTGCCTGACAAAACAGCGGTGCACGCGCACTGATTACTGTTATTTTAAAGTCAAGCCCTTACAATATCTGGAAACCTCCGTGTTGAAGTTCGCCATTGCCCACTTTTTCTCAGACATGCTACTGTAAATATTTTCCTTAGTGTAAACTGTGTTAGTGCCTCAGAAATGTTTTTACTGTAATTTCCATAAACTGGGCTGATTTCAATCTAGGCCTACCTCTACATGCTCGGGAAGATAAGGTGTGAAGCAATTAGCAACTAAGAAACTATAGTCCAAATAAGACTCGGACCGGAGCACAGGAGGCCATTCTGGAGTGCTTCCTTCTTTTACAAAGTCATTGAGTTCCAAGTGACCTGTATGGTAAAAATGACCTAATATCAGATGTTAGCAGGAAGTTGACTTTGGCTGGGGTCAGCATGAGCATTTTCTAGGAAGTAATGCCCTGGCTTTTGTAAATACCTTCCATTGCCAGGCCTCACCCGCAAAAATGAGATTAGAAAGTGAAAAGCAAACAGTCTGTTGGAGGCAACTGCCAGTCCCTAAGGGAGTTGAAGTAATGTGGGTACTGTAACTGTATGAAAAAGAGGCCTATAGCTTGACCACCTTAACACAGAAGAAAGTGAATCATCTAACGTCTGGCTGGATAAGCCTTTGAGGGTCAGCTACAGTTTTCCGCCCAGAGACCTGTAGCCACAGAGGGGTCGTAACCTGTTCCCAGCTGCTGTTCAATTTATTTATTAATTTATCTGGAATGACCATGAAGAAATGACTTTTTAAATGATTGAATCGATCAATATTGTCTTTAAATCATTGCAGATTTACATTTTTAAGTGCAAAGATTGGAAAATCTATTTCCTCTTCTTTCTATGGAACCAGGAGGGGATTAATTATTCTGAAGTTTGTTAGCTATACAATCACAAGCTAAAATAGGAAGCTATTTTAGCTTGTGGTTGTATAGCTAACAAATTTCACCTAATGAGCATAAACCCTGGATATAAAACATAGGCAGCACTTCTTTACAAAGATATATATATATATATATATATATATATATATATATATATATATATATACACATACATATTTTAGTGTTAGCATTTGCATTAGCAAATCTGCCTTTAGCAAGCTCACACACTAACCATTAAATAGTTCCCCAGAAGATGAAGAAATATGCTGTTGCAGTCCACAGATGTACACCTTGGCTAACGTGTAGTATAATGGAGAACTGCAGCTGTTGAAAAATGGCGTAACCACTGTAAATTTCAGCACAGCTAATGCCAGGTCTAGCAAATGCTACAGTAATTGTGAATCCTGTCGGCATCCGGATTGGACAAGATACTGTGACTTCAAAAAGCCAAATTTTAACTTGTTAACAGCTGTTAGAACATGCCCTCCTTCTTTTCATTATTATTTCAAGCAGAGGAAAATGTAATACTCAGACACACTTTAATTGCCAAACCAGGCATTTTCAGAATATCCTCTTGTCACCAAGTATTATCACAAAAAAGACCATATACAGTAATGTGAAACATAAATTGAATATTTAATTTGATGTTGCAGAATCAGTGCAAAGGTCTGGTTTTGGTGTAGGAGGACTATGTAGCATCTTAATGTAGACTCAATTGAGTAGGTTAAAGCACCTCAAGAAATGATTTTAAAAAATGTAATATTGCGCCTTGGTCTAATGGTGTCTATGCACTGCTAACCCCTATAAAAAAGCAAAATACAAATAAGGTACTTGCGAAAGAGGAAGTCTGAAATATGTGTCATGAAGAGATCTTTAATTCAATGACGAAGGCCAGTGCGCTCTTATCTTCCACTGGAAAAGCCATTGGTTGTCGATGAGCGCTAGACACAACATTGTTGAGAAAAGGAAAACTTTACTGCTTTTGATGACTTCATTGGCGAGGTAGTAGGAAATAAGCAACAAGTCTTCAAATTAGGTAAAAGTTGCAACACATGTCTGACCTACAACATTTTTTTAATTACTTATTTTCTCCTTTTAAGAAGTAGACAGTCACTTTCTTCTTAGACACTGTGCTCAGTTTAATTGCGCCTTAATTATGCCTTTTATTACGCATTTCAATTGTCGATATAATGCCAAGGATTTGTCATTTTTTTTAATCACCTTAATTCCAGCAGCTGGGAATGTTGACAATTTACCATGACCCAGAAAATACCTGCTACATCACCACACTTGGAGTCTCTGCAACCATATCTTTTTAATTATAAAACATCACATATTGCATGTGAGTCCACTTGCATGTGCACAGGGCCTTTTTAGAAAGCACAGCCCAACAATATGCCTCAGGCTTCCACTTAGTCCCTCTGGTTTTTATCAGTGCCTTACTTTGAAGGAGCTGTGCATGTTCTCGCCAGGCGGGCTCTTCCTCCTCAACAGTAAGAGGAAGAGGACCAAAGTGAGGTATACAATAAGACAAAGTGTAGGAGGATAATATAGAGGATGGAGACAATATGTAGATAGAATGGAGATGATCAATCAACAACAATAACAATCAGAGGCATACCGAGGCGATGTGTGTGGTACAAACACACACAAACATATGCAATGCACATGTACTCACATCATGTCGTCACATACTGTGGAGCTGAGGGGGTAGAAGTAAAGTAGAGTAGAGGAGTAAAATGATGAGGACAGAGAGGCAGAGTCTAGATGAGCAGCGAGTACTTTGTCTTCTAGTACACATGTGCTTTACATTATTGGAGTTCAGACCTGTCATATCTGAGCGGTCGAACACTACAACACTTGTGCGTGTGTGATAGTGCACATACACTGTATGTGTGGATGCAAATATTTAATTTCCATTGTACATGTGTAATCTGTGTTGGAGCCTATGTAATGGATCCTACAAGCAAGCAGATGTCCAGTCAGTGGTTTGAGGACGTGTCCAATATACCAATAAGTGCACTCACACAGGGGCATACACACACACACACACACACACACACACACACACACACACACACACACACACACACACACACACACACAAACACACACTCCCTACTCACTCTATTACATCTTGATCTTTAATATTTCATTAGAAACATTTCAGTAAATCTATTTGACCTAACCTTAACATTCTCACTGTTTGTTTTACTTCACAAAACATCCCTTAGTAACAATCTTGGACAAAATCACCAGCTGGCCAATGAATGGCCACGCTCTGTTTAGTATCACCAATGACTCGATTCATGATGCTAATTTAGGTCAAGAAAAGCGACAAGGGTCAACAGTCATTAAATGTCATGAAATGAACCACCAAAGCCACAGGGTTTGGTTTTTCTAAACTGTTAGTAAAGTAAAACCGTATTTCACTAGAATTGATCGACCACAACATACCGCACATACAGCCGCCTGTTCACAGTCACTTTTGTTTTGTTTCAGTAAATATGTTTTTCTTTTTTACTTGGTTTTTATAGCGACCGCTTTCCCGCCAACGTCAGTTATTCTTTCCAATGTTTTTCCTGATGCTCTCTGCAGGGGGGAAGACCACTCTGTCGTTTGCCAGTGGGGTTGGAGCATGGCTCATTCACTCGTCCATCTGGCAGCACACCCCGTGTGTTGTTTATCCAGCAATGCAGAAATTACACTGCTCTGATTTCCCCAAGCTTACATAAAGAGAAATCATGGGATCACAGGAGGCTGGAAACCAGTCGCTAGTTGTTGAATCCAGTTGAATCCAACACGTCTGATGTTTCAAAAGAGGCTTCTTTCGCCGTCTATATTTACAGTGGATAATTACGTTTGTAGTCTATCATCTGAAAAATCTGTTATATTATACATACCGTTGTGCAGCTGTACAGAACTGCACAGCCAATCACACACTGGGTGGTTGATGATTTTCAACATAGCCCTGGCAATGGTAATGCCATAAAGAAAATCTGGGCTTATTTAGGGTCATAGGGTTGAAAGGTCATCAAGTCTGTGGGGTTACTGTTTAGATACACTGGAGATTTTCGTTATCAACCCAGTAGTTAGCCCTGCTATAAATCAAAACACCAAGCTCCACTTTTTCTTTTTTTTTCTTACCTCCAGTGTGGCATCCATGTGTTTGTTACGCCGAGAGGCTTCAGATAGCTATGCCATCTGATTTGGTGCACCGCAATCATCATCAGGAACTCAAAAAATGCTTTTAAAGCTGACTGAGTGAACCTTTGCTGCATGTTGATGCGCCAATTCGGAAGTGATCTGACCTGTCTATTGCAACCCTGACTTGTCAAGAAAAGTATGCAATGGATAGACACAGTGGAAGCATGTGTGGACCATCTGCTAGAGGTAACATGGTTGGCCAACTTTACATACCATGACCACTGGCTTACTTTACTTTACCTCTGCAAAGTTGTGGCACAGTCATTCTTTATGCATAAAAAACAGTGAACAGAAGAGGTGGTATGCATGGAATTGTGTTACTAGAGATTGTCCGTGAAGTTTCAGTTCCCTTTTCCCAGATTTTTATTGTTTGTGCGTGGTTGTGTTTTGTGTGTGTATCCTCTACTCTCGTGTATTTGTATCTAGTTACCACCCTTTCAGTACACGCGCGTGTGTGCGCCAAACAAAAGATGCGCTGTGGACATAGGAGCTATGAGCTGGCAACTGTTGAATTTGAAAGTGGCTAAAAAAAGGATAGTGTAGCGTCTCTGATCTAGCAGGAAAGAGGGAAGGAGAGCTGTGTGGTCTTGTACGACTCCTGCCTGATTACATATCTGTTTGCCGTGTGCAATGACATCATTGTTTATGCCACACCACAACAATGTGTGGGATTGACTAGGACTCCATGAAAGCACGCTTTCAGTAAGGTCACCTTGCAGAGATTTATGTGAATCAAGGCATGTTGTTGGAGTGGATGGAGCTAAGCTGAGCTAAAGGACTGGGGAGGTCAAACAAGGCAGAAACAGACAGACGTCACCGTGCTGGGCAGGCTGATGTAGCTTGCAAAAAGTCATCCAACGTAATGTAATGTATTTCCCATAATGCTTACTTAAATAGTTACTGTTAAGTTGGTGCTATTTCTGTGGGTGCAACCATGTGTGTACCAATCATGTGGGGTTTCACAACTGACTTCCTATGTTGTAAGATGAATGGCCGTGATGACCTGGTCCTGAAAGAGAAGACATGCAAAAATAGTGTGAGAAAACAGAATCTAATGCATTGTGTCCAAAGCAGGGCTGACAGGTTTGTACTGGGAGGCCTCTGGTACAATAAATGGGGTGATTCCTTTGGGACATGTCATTGTGTAATGTCAACGACTCCATGGAAAAAGAAAAAGGGAAACAGCGCAAGAGAAAACAGCTCTTGGCTCTCTGATACCTTCCAGGAAAGGAGACAGAGAGAGAGAGAGAGTTTGTATGCATTGCTCTGAGTTTGTGAATTCTTAATTACTCCAACATGCGACTAGATCTGCTTTTCATAGCCTCGTGCCTGTGACTGACAGCATGCAGGACCTGGAAGTGACAAGAAGCTGGGGAGGTCATGGGTGGGGTGGCGGGGAGGAGGGGAGACAAAGTGGGGGGGAAATTGTGTATGTCGGACTGTCTCACGCAATGTCGAATCGGTGCGGCATCTCATTTCGCTTTCATCCAGTTTTTCTTGTGTAACCTCACAAGAATGCCGTTTATCCAGCAATTTGGAGTTCGGCGATGGTTGCGATAATTTGATACTGATAAAGATCTGGTGTCATGTCAGAGAAGGACATAATGGTGACATGCTTGGTCGTTAAAGAGAATTGTGTAAACTGGAGGACCACTGTGGCCGAGGAACAGTTTCAACTCATAACCATTTATAAACATGTATTTATAAGGTTTTCAACCAAGGTTTTCGTGGGGTTTTGTTTTATTAATGTAAGGAATCGGCATTGAACCAATCATCACAGCATTTCCTTCAGCTTATCTCACACTCTGGTCAGATGGTTGTATGGACCTCTTTGGTCATCTGTATGTAGATAAACATCACCCTCTGTGCTAGAACCACCCTCTGACCAACCACAAGCAAAGACGGGACGAGTCATTCTAAGAATGCACTCACAGATGTTTTGGATACAAGGAAATGGCCACCTTATATCTATTTATTTTTTTTGAAGGCAAAAAAATCTCCTGGACATTCGGCTGCTTCAACTTCGAGGTCTGCTTTCCCTGCGCATGCCGTTGGTTATGGTGGATCCCTGCCATGAAATTCCTTTCTCTCTTAAATTAAACTCCACACCAATACCAGCTGCTTCACAAATAATAAGAAAGATGGAGAGAGGGGGGAAGAGAGAGAGAGAGAGAGAGGAGATGTGGAAAAGCAGATCATCGATCTGTTTGGTGGCTTCTCACACCTCCTGTGTTAAACAGCCTCCCCATTGTCTAAGGGAAAGACCGAAAGAAATAAAAAGAGAGAAAGAAATAAGTGAAGGTATTGCAGAATAAAAAAACGAAGAAAAGGAATGCGTTGAAAACTGCTTTGATTAATGTTCTTGTAGTCCTCTGGTTTAGAAACAGAGGATTACCTTACTTAACCCTGAGGAGAGCAAGCAAGATGTTTCAGAGATGAGATTGAAACCAGATCATTTTTGTTCACACTGGCCCATGTCCACCACTTGTATTGGACATGGGTTTGAGAACACGTCTAGTGACTGAATCAACCATAGCCATATTGTCTGGCCGATCTTAGCCTAACCTTATTCTTCAGTAGTAACACCAAAGCTGCCGGGTAGCGTGCACTGTAGACCATATGTTGCTCCAATCCGTCCTTCATCTCCATGTCACGGCTGTTAGCAAAGACTGCTTCTTTGTACATGCAAAAACTTTAGCTGACATCATTTTTCACCACAATTAAAACACTATGGTTGTGTGCATTCCAGCATTATTTCCACGCCCGCACACTACTAAAACTCACTCGTCAACCTTCAGGTGCACTTGTCAGTCCACGGATGTGAAATCAAGCGGTCACTTGTGAATGGGAAAATATTATTATTAAATCATATTGCGAGGGACTTGAGCTGGAGGGAAAGTATGATGCAAGCGACCAAAGTGGTGTTTTTCTTCACAATTTCCGTGGTGTTCAAGTTCTTTCTCCGGTGCAGGTTCAGGTTTCTGTCCCTTGTATCTCATTAACAACACGTTATGTATGGTTCCGCCATACAAGACCCAAGCTGCTGGTTTACCTACCTCCAGGGATTTCTTAGGTGGCTCTTTGTGGCTTGGGTCATCAAGTAAAAACCCAGGTCTGGAAAATCGACATGGTCTACAGTCTACAGTCTACATGGTGTCAGAAATTAGTAGTTCCAATCACCTAGGAGTAGCAACAAGAATTATTTCTCATCTGTTGTCACATTCAGTGTGCAGGGTTTCCTTTTTGTAAGTCTTATATAACAACAATCAAAACGAGGGATGACTTCCAAAGCCCTATGTGTGAGCTCAGGCGGCTGTTTGTGTGAAATGACGTACTGTAATAACAGTGGGGAAACAAAGGCTGGCTTGTTGGTGCAGCTTGGTGTAAACAGATCAGAAACAGACCATCCATATTATATCCGTATTGTAAAATCAATAGAACGATATCAAGCAAAGTGAAACGGCCAAAAGGTATTCTGGCCAAAATCTAATTTTGCTTTCACCCTCAAAGAAGCATTTCTTACAATATGCGTATTTGAATTGGCTTCACTTTCAATGAATGATCAGGTGATTCCCTTGTTTTGAGTGTTTTGCTTGGACTGTCTATAGTCCCTTGCTCTGCCTAGGATCTGTACTGATGGCACACACACATGCACGCACGCACACACAAACACGGCATTGTGCACGCTCAGAGTGGGCATCTGTGTGTCTGCATTGTGTCTCCTTGTCTCAGTCCAGAGGTTTTAACAAACTGTGTCAGGTGGTGCTCAACCCTGAGCATGTTTTCAGTGTGGTTTACTATGTACCCCCACTCTTATCACCATTACAATCAGTGACCTGCCATATTAAATGTCAAGTAAACGTTGAGTGTTTTCAGGGCCTTGGACTACATATTCAATATAAGATGCACATGTGACCACAGGCTACAAGGCCTAAACCTCTTCTCAGTGCTGCGTGTGTTCACACTCACTTCACTCTCTCCTTCTGTCTCTTGGTTTCTCCCCCCCCCCCCCCTCTCTCTCTCTCTCCCCCCACTCTCTCTCTCTCTCTCTCTCTCTCTCTCTCTCTCTCTCCCAGACAGAGACACAGACACATGTTGGTCAGGGAGTCTGGCTCATATTTATCTTCCAAACAATAGCTGCCAAATTCCCTCATTAAGACATTACTTTATTATACAACAGTCTCTTTGTAAGATAATACATGCTTTTCTCTCCCTTTTCTTCTTCTTTAACTGTAGATACATCTACTTTTGCTGTTTATACAGCACACATTTAGGGGGATTCCTTATGTCTTCAGCCAGAGAAGCTGAAATCCAACAAAACCTTGGATCAATTTGTTTTCTAAGTCTTGTCTTACCTCGAGGTGCGTCTGGGGATGTTTAAGCAATCGAGGAGAGTCAAGCAGGAGATGTTGACGGAGATGGATTATTGTTAGGTCATCTAGTTTAGATTGAGCTCATGTTGCCCTGTGCAGTGCATTGTGGGTGTGCCAGGCTATTGGCAAGGTCAGTGGTACATTTGTTTTGACTGGGTTATGAGACTCCCCACTTCAATCTGTCTGTCTGTATTGCTCTCTCTCTCTCTCTCTCTCTCTCTCTCTCTCCTTCTCTCTGTCTCTCTCTGTCTCTCTCTCTCTCTATCTCTCTCTGTCTCTAACTGTAATCCTAAAAATCAAGATATAAATATGAAAATGGCAAGCATTACAATGGCGTGCATCACTTTAGCAGTAATACTTTATCATAGCAGTTGACCTAAACATATTTTTTAAGCAATAGATGGCTGAATAGGGAGATCATCCATCATCTATTGGACCGATTTTTGAGCATCCATCTGTTGTGCTGCTCCAGAGTAAAGGTTTTACTGACAAAACCACTGCAGCAGCACTTCACCTTTTCGAGAGAGTTTTGCTGCTACTCCACAGTAAAACTACTGACAAACCCACTGTGGGATAGCAGCAGCTCTTCACCTTTTATGTATTGCTTCGTTTGCTTCAAACCTATGATGTCATATATTTGGGAGATTTTCTTTGTATCAAAATTATACACAAACCATTAGTTGGATTTTAAATGGCTATTTTGCCACAAATCTTTATCTCCGTATAAACATGAAATCTCAAGTCGCTTGGCAGAGTTTATACATATAATTGCACAGAAAAAGGTTACGTGTCTTGTGTACACAGTCATGCATGTCACACCGCCAATAGTTAAATTGATTCAAACTACAAACTACAGTGAGACACAAATGAAGTTTTCCAGCGTAGAAACATTATTAAATGTCCCCATGTTGTTATTATACAGCATCTCTTGGTTTTCAGTGTAAATAAGAGGATCACGTTCTCTGTATTATTTTCCTTTCCTTCCTCGCCTCTCTTTCCAGCATCTCCCAGATCTTGTCAGTGAACAAAAATCCATGGTGGGATAGAAGTCTATTCATGCATAGCTGCCATTTGGGAAGAAGATGATTTTCCTCCCATGGCTACTCTGAAAACTCTCCAGACTATGTTGCTGCTGCAAGCTTTTTGAATTACGCTGTAGCCTCTAGTGAACAGAAACAAATTTGCTCCCTCTGGTGTTTATAGTCAGACAGTCAGACAGACAAGCCGCCACATCCTTGTGAGAAAGTGTGGGGAAAGTGTTCTCTCTTGAAAAAATACATTTCCATGAGGAACCTAGGCAGTCTCTCTGGTTTAACTTAAAATATAGTCTGCACAAAGTCATTTAGTAGGGTTTTGTCAGAATACTCTCCCTATGTAGTATCTATAGTTGTTAAGTTTTAAAACAGTAATAAAGAAAATGTGCTAAAATACATTTGGTTCTCTCTCACTGCAACTATATGTATTATTCATTCTTCCCGTTCCTGTATATGCATTTGTCTCTATATCCCCTCTTCTCTATATCTTTTTAGGCTATGGGAATCTAGGTGCCGGTCTGGGTGCTGGCGGTCTGGGTGCTGGCGGTCTGGGTGCTGGCGGTCTGGGTGCTGGCGGTCTAGGTGCTGGCGGTCTGGGTGCTGGCGGTCTAGGGGCTGGGGGTCTGGGTGCTGGTGGAGTAGGGGCAGGAGGTATGTGGCAGAGGGGGTAATTTATTGATACAAAATCAGGGGTAATTGCCCCTGACAATTGTTGCATGATGTTGCCTTCAAGAGCAGTGTTGTCCTTCGCTAACCTGCGTTCCTTGTGTCTCCGCTACAGGTGGCTACGGTGGATATGGAGGACACCTCGGTGGAACTGGTGGCTTTTTCCCTGGAGGTGGAACAGGGCAGAAGGGTCCCAAACCAGGTACTAGATAGCAAATAATATAGGGGCTTTCTCAGGCATCATCAGTAACATTGTATTCAACCTTGATGAGAGATTGATGAATCCTCAAACGCTGAAACAATCATTCATTCCTTTATAGTTTTTTTTTTGGACTCTTGGCAGCCGAGCGGCCCCACATTTCCTCCATTTGTAGAAAGATGTGTATAGTGCTAATGTGTGTTTTGCCAGAATGAAACCATACACACATTCACATCAATCACCGTGAAACTTTTTGTCACCCTGCCCCCTGACTTGATGGCAATCAATGTTTCCTAGCTAACCAAACAGCTACTCAACACCATGGAGACCAAACAGCAGCTACTAACTACCAGTGATGGCTGATAGGGCTTCTAATGCAATACTCAGCTGTTTGGCAGCTTGACCGGTGGGCCTGCCGCGAAAATCCACCTCCCACACCAAGTCGTAAATCGGGGTTATTACACAGACAAAATGTCAAAGGGCCACCTGGGTCTCATTATAATTTCTCCCTCAGGCTACGGAGCGCTTGGCCTGCATCTAGGTGGACTATATCCAGGTTAACAAAAAATGAAGCACAGGTCGACACTCTGATCAATAACTAACGTGTCACCTACTGTATCTTTGATGCAACTTCCTTGCTCCTTACCACTGTGACTCTGTAGGCTATGGGGGAGTTCTGCCGGGAGGAGGGTTGGCAGGAGCTGGTCTGCAGCCAGGCCTAGGTGAAGTATACATTTCGAGACCGCGACTTTCACAGTTGGTGTCACCAAGGACGCGTCGCTGTATTCATTGATTGATCTGTTCCTTCAAATCTGTGAATGCAGCTTCAGGTCCTTAGGGATATCAACTGCCCTACAGCCACTCTGCACTCTGCTATAGCTACTCAGCCAGGTTTTTTTTATTTTTTAACTAGCTTATGCAGTCCTTTGATTAATTTGCAGTCACTCCAAATATTGTTTGTATGCTTTGACTGTGCTCAGCCTCACTTTTGAGTCACTTTGAATAAAAGTGCTGAATGCTAAATGACGACATGGAAAATGGAACGTAAAAAGGAAACAGAGCAGAAAGTACAGAATTTCGGATTTTGGTAAACAAATGCACATTCTCCATTGACATCCTTTCCTTTCCTTTCTTCACTACTCTTGATCTTCTCGACCCGTTTCCACCGTGTTATAGTTCAGCGCGGGTATAGCAACACACAAGCACATTATGGCAGAAGTTGTCATTTTCTTATCATCTATTGTGAAGTGTTGGCTCTTAAACAGATTGTGTGATTAGTGTAGCATTAAACATTAAAAACTAAGTTCTGTACTAACCTTTGTCATATTCACATAGCCGTTGTAGTCATTAATAGTATAGTCAATAATAAGTATTATGCATCTGATTTCCTGATGTACTATTCACAGTCGCAGGAGGCAAAGGTCCGAAACCAGCAAAGGGAGGTATGCTGACTATTATCTTGTTGATATCTCTTTCATTTCATGTTTGCTAAATACTGTCCCTCAATGGTTCCAATTATTACGACACTTTTGAGCCTGCAAAAAGTAGGACAAATCTGTCTTCAAATGTCTTTGGTTGTGTTTTGGACAGTGGTGGTAATTTCCAATATGGGTTCTCATTGATCAATTGGCAGACATCAAACATGGCAGAACATGGACCTTTCCACCTTGATTTTCTTCTCCATATTACATCATGGACTTATTCTTTCTTGGGTCTACAAGGTTTTATTTTTATTTATTGCTATTATTTTGGAAGACATAAATGTTCCATAATGCCAACTCATTATCATTAATAACCAGAAATGTTTGGCAAACAGTTGTACACTCATTTATTACCTTTGTGATAGTTTGGGTTTGGGCAATTCAAAACGCAAGCTGTGTGAGTGCACTTCATTTTTTAATTAGCTGGCTGATTAAGCACACAGATAAATAAGTCATGGCATTGTATTGAAGAAAAGATCCTATACTTCAGCATTGATTGGCAAATGAGCAGCGTTCGGTTCCAACCTCAGTGATCTTAACGAGATGTAGGCAAAACAATAACATTTGATTTGCTTTTGAAAAAGTGCAGACAAAACTCGCCCGTTTCCCGCCAAATAAATCCTGCAGACCACGTATTTACAGCCAGCGAAAGTATTAGATTTAGACAGCCAGCCAAAGTATTAGATTTAACATGGAGGAGGAAGGTTAAACAAACAGATCGGTGTGTTTAATCCTGCTGCCAAGTATTACTGAGCATGAAGCTGTCAACTGACATCTTAATTCCTAGCCAGAGAAATGAAGCATGTCATGAGGGATAACGGGAGGACAGTAATGCATGCTGGCTCCCTCTGCTGTCTGGACACACAGTCAGCCATAGTTGTTGTTTTAACGCTGGGGTCACAAGAGAGGATAGACTCCAGTGTGGTCCTTCTGAAACATCCTTCTGTAAATAGTTACAAAAATCTTCCTCAATATCTGTGTTACTCTTTTACACTTGCGACAGACTCAAGTACTTATCAAGTAAACTAGATTACAGTACAGACTTTATTTATGGACAACATTTGTATTGCATGAAATGGCAGATTGTGGTTCCTCAGTCTATATATGTAAGTCAGTATATGATGCACTATATATTTTCTTGTGCAGGAGTTGGCACTGGTGGATATGGGCCAGGGGGTGCCGGATATGGGCCAGGAGGGGCCGGATATGGGCCTGGGGGGGCCGGTTATGGGCCAGGGGGTGCCGGTTATGGGCCAGGGGGGGCCGGATATGGACCAGGGGGAGCTGGAGTGGGCCCTGGGGGTGCAGGAACTGGAGCTGCAGTTCCGGCTGGAGGTATGGAAATGGTTAACGGACAGTTTGATATGTTTTATAAAATGGATAGTTATGGTCCTTCTGATTGGCTCGACACCATTGTAAAACAGCCTATAAACACACACCTGTGACCGCATAACAATTCATTTTTAGTATTAACATGCCTGTATGCTAGCCTGTCTTTGCTGCCTTGAGGAACTATATTGCTTGGCAGAAGAATGTCGATTTGTTTTCAATAAATTATCACATTTTATGTTGCTCTTTGTTTATTTTGTGAAATCTTACTAGGTAGTCTAAAGTATACCACTATACCATTTTAGTACTCGTTTATAAAAGCAATAAGCCACTTGAGGCCGTTATTTAACTGTTTTTTATTTGTATTATGGTTGAAATGTCTTTGTGATGTAATCACACAAAATATGTGTGTTGTGTGTGTAACTTGTGTTATATCAGAAGTATAGGTGATTAGATTTCACTGCAAGCTGTGTTGAATCAATGCTCGATATTGGATTTGCACTTAATGTTATTGTGTCTGTTTTTGTAGTGCCTGTCATGCCCCAGACAGGTCTGCCTGGAGGAGTCAATGCAGCTGCAGCAGCTGCTGCTGCTAAGAAAGCTGCCAAACTGCCAGGTTTGGGCGGACACAAAAATACACAAACATACTATCTGAAGAGTCTCACATTCGTCACATTCATTTACAATAATATAAACGTTGTGTAATAAATCTCTTGTCTCTCATTGGCTGTGTCAGGTGTGGGCCTGCCTGGTCTATACCAAGGAGGCCTAGTACCAGGACAAGGTAGGAAAAACCCCATCTTATTTCTTCTTCTTCATCTGTGTACCTGGGTCCTGTAGTTTCTGGTGTATGTTTATGAACTTGGTTCTTCATGCATTGTTACTGGCCTGTCGTGTACTTCCAGGGTTCGGTGGTCATGGAGTTCTCCCTGGGGTGGCCACTGGTGCTGGACTCAATCCTAAATCACGTACGGAGACAAGATTATACGACTTCATAACGCAACAATGCCTGTTCATCCATAGATTTAAAATATACTGCTATCTGGGGTGAGACCATGATTCAAAATCCTAATTGTGATTTGTGTCCCCATAGTTCCCGGTGGGGCACAGGGAGGAGCAGGCACAGGTACCTATATCTTCACTCACGCAGCAAAACACAGGACCTTTAGGAATATTAGTCAATACACATAATACACTTATTTTACTTCTACGCTCTAATACACTAGGAGGCCGTGGCTATGGTGGACCAATGCAACCTGGGGTGTTCCATGGATATCCACTCAAAACACCCAAATTGCCAGGTATGTAAAAAACAAAACAAAACTGAATCCTCCTGTTATTTACACATAAAAAAACACAGTCTGGTATAGTGGTCTTGGGCATGCGCCACATTTACAGCTTATATGGGCCGCTCGCCACTGCTAAACACCACTAAATTTCTGTTGTGACATAGTGAACAAGGTCATTCTGACTGTTCAAGCTCCAGTGTAAAACACCATGTATTGCTTTCTAGGTTCTGGTGCTTCCAGATTATGCTATTCAAGGCTTGCTGTCTGTCATTGTAAGGCAGTCTGTCATATTGAAGCATTGCTGCAATATAAGGCAATATATTTGGCATCTGCATATTTGATTAATTCGAATAATGCTTAACTTAAATACCTGTTATGAATTTGCTATCTTAACACTAGGTCACATTAAGGGGGTTGATCCCGTAACCCCCTTAATGATTAATGCTGGATGTAATAATGTAATAATATACAATTATATGGTCTCATGTCAACAATCTGGCCTTAATGTAAGCTCCTAGCAAGTTGATTACTCACTTGCTCACTTGCAATTTGAAATAATAACTTATATAATGATGTTGTAGTTGGAAATATTGAAAATGCACCACATAATTGTAGTCTAATATGCGGTTCTATTTTCTGCCTTATATGGGATCATTTAGTGCATTCATTCTTCTACAACTTTTGCATGTGTGCTTGTGTCCATAGATTTAATTTTATTTATTTATTTATTTTGTCCGTTTTCAGGTGCCTATGCAGCAAAGAAAGCTGCTGGTGGCAAAGTTCCCTATGGTACATGCATGTGTTTACCTACACTTTACCGGTTTGCTTTGGCTACATCATTAGAGAACATGAAAACATCTAGATACTGATAAATAATGTCATCCTCAAAGGGCTGTAACAAACATAATTAAAGCTTCATAGTTGTTATTGTTACTCTGCCTAAGATGAGGCCTCAGCAACCCAACAACATTAGGCTTTGCCGAATAGAACATTGTCGTACAATGGTGATAAATCGACTTGAAATTAACTTAATTTTTAGCTGAATGAAACAAAAATAAAAGGATTTTAAATGTATACGATGAGAACCTGTCCTGTGTGATATCAACACAATGTGTCAGGCTACGGGGGCTTCGGGACCGGTGGCGCCGGTGGTCTTCCAGGCGGGCAAGGAGGCGCTGGGTCAATCCCGGGATACCCCGTCGGAACTGGTGGGCGTTTTCACATTTCATCCATAGAGTAGAGTAACTGTTTGTCTGTGTCTCATGTTGTTGTTGTTGTTGTTGTTGTTGTTATTGTTGTGTACATTGCCTGCAGGAGTGGGGACTGGAGTACTCTCACCCGCCCAGGCTAAAGCTGCCAAATACGGTACTGTCTACTTTACTAAGGCACTGTTTTATGTGAACGATAATTGCTTCACACACGTATGTACAGTATATGTACACGTCAAAGTGTCTCAAAATATTAAAATAATGAAATGAAACTAATTAAAATATGCAACACTTGTTTCATAAACAAATACACATTACAGTGACTTTGAATATAAATAAAAACATTAATTAGTACAAAAAAAAGTAAAAAGAAAATGTAATTAATATGCTGATGTTGCATAAGTTTCATATTCAGTGATGTTTTGCATTTGAATGTAGGTATTAGTATGTGTATGTGTAGTATACATAGTGTATAGTAACTATGTTCTCTCACACATGGCACCGCAGCCGGTTTGGGTGGGGCTGGGGGTGCAGTGCCAGGAGCTGGAGGAGTCTACCCTGGACAAGCCTACCCCGGTCAGGCCTACCCCGGACAAGCCTATCCCGGACAAGCCTACCCCGGACAAGCCTACCCAGGACAAGCCTACCCCGGACAAGCCTACCCAGGACAAGGAGGTATACCACTATACAATGGTGGGCATTCAAATTGTTCAGCAGTTACATTTATGATTTGACTTGTCTGTCTTGTACATTCTGTCACTGAAACGTTCTAAAAAGTTCAATTTAAGTTAATGGAGCTTAAAAATCTGGTTTTCACAACAGGTTACGGAGCTAATGCAAAGGCAGCTAAATATGGTAAGACCTGAAATTGTAAAATGTTTTTTTATACATTAGTCAACACAATATTTATCTTAAAAATATATATTTGTCATCCCAAGCAGTCCACACTTTTTTGACTACAATGGAACTTACATACGTGATTTTTGTATTGATATTTCATATTTTTCACTATGATTTTGCTGTGACTGTTTGGGCAGGACTTCCAGGGGCAGGTGGGATCCTGGGGGCAGGTGGGGTCCCAGGGGCAGGTGGGGTCCTGGGGGCTGGTGGGGTCCCAGGGGCTGGGGTAGTGGCTGGAGGAGCAGGAATCCCGGGAGGTGCTGGGGGATATTCAGCGGCGGCTAAAGCTGCCAAATATGGTATGTACGGGGTAATGTACGGCGAGCCGGTGCTAAATAAACCCTTACGGGGTGATGCAGGACCCCAATGCAACATTATCTTGCTTATTACATGGCTACTTACTAAAGAAATCAATCATTTGACACAAAATATAACAACAAAAAATGATTTTATTGATTTAAAAATGATTTTATTGCTTCCACTAAACTAACTACGGTTGGAAATAGCACCCATAGCAACGGTCTGTGGGCTGCTATTCAGAAATAACAGACTGAATGCAGTAATTGACCAAACAGAATTGAGTATTCAACAAAGCCGTGTAATAAATATCATTATTGCCTTCATGTAATGTCCATGCTGGGTTAGCCATGTCAATCGGGCAAAACACATCCCATCTTCCTACAAACACAGGACCAGGAGGGTTGGGGGTAGTCCAAGGACTGGGGGGATTGGGAGGAGCAGGAGGACTACCTGGAGGGGTAGCAGGAGGAGCCGGAGCATACGCTGCTGCTAAAGCTGCTAAATATGGTAAGAAGGCCTCCTCAGGTAATCTATGGTGTAGTAGTCTTAATCTATGGTGTAGTAGCCTTAATCTATGGTGTAGTAATCTATGGTAGTAATATAGGGTGTAGTAATATATGGTGCAGTAATCTTAATCTATAGTGTAGTAATATATGATGTAGTAATATATGGTATAGTAATCTATGGTGTAGTAATATATGGTGTAGTAATATATGGTGTACCAGGCCCAGCTCTGAGAGAGGACGTTCTTGTCTCCCCTCCACCATAGGACTGGGAGGAGCAGGCCTCGGAGCAGGAGGAGTGGGAGGGGGACCAGGAGCGGGAGGACTGGGAGCGAGCCTCGGAGGAAGAGGAGTACAACCTGGTGGGGGAGCTGGGAGGAGTCGGGGCAGGAGGATACAATCCTGCTGCTGCCAAAGCTGCTAAATACGGTAGTTAAATACAAATAGAAAGCAAACAAACAAACGCAGACAGATAAACAGAGAGTGAGACACATCCTACCTGGTGGTGTAGCATGAGGATGACTTACTACTTGTCTCCCCGTCACCATAGGACTGCTAGGAGCAGGCCTCGGAGCGGGAGGAGTGGGACCGGGCCTCGGAGCGGGAGGAGTGGGACCGGGCCTCGGAGCGGGAGGACTGGGAGCGGGCCTCGGGGGAAGAGGAGTACTACCTGGTGGGGGAGTGGGAGGAGTCGGGGCAGGAGGATACAATCCTGCTGCTGCCAAAGCTGCTAAATATGGTAGTTCAATACAAACAGAAAGCAAACAAACAAACGCAGACAGATAAACAGAGTGAGACACATCTATCACAGTACCTGGTGGTGTACCGTGAGGAGTAGGAGGATATTCATCAGTGGCTAAGGCTGTCAAATATGGTATAGTACTCTATGGTGTAGTAATCTATGGTATAGTAATCTATGATGTAGTAATCTATGGTATAGTAATCTATGGTGTAGTAATCTATGGTATAGTAACATATTGTGTAGTAATCTATTGTACACTGGCCCTATACTGGCCAAGCTCAGGACTTACTACTTGTCTCCCCTTCACCATAGGACTGCTAGGAGCAGGCCTCGGAGCGGGAGGAGTGGGACCGGGCCTCGGAGCGGGAGGAGTGGGACCGGGCCTCGGAGCGGGAGGACTGGGAGCGGGCCTCGGGGGAAGAGGAGTACTACCTGGTGGGGGAGCGGGAGGAGTCGGGGCAGGAGGATACAATCCTGCTGCTGCCAAAGCTGCTAAATATGGTAGTTCAATACAAACAGAAAGCAAGCAAACAAACAAATAAATGCAGACAAATAAACAGAGTGAGACTCATCCATCACAGTACCTGGTGGTGGTGTAGCATGAGGAGTAGGAGGATATTCACCAGGGGTTCGGCTGCCAAATATGGTATAGCTATCTATGGTTTGGTAATCTATGGTGTAGTAATCTTAAACTATGGTATAGTAATCTATAGTGTAGTAATCTATGGTATAGTAATCTTTGGTACAGTAATCTTTGGTACAGTAATCTTTGGTATAGTAATCTATGGTACACAGGGCCCTATACTGGCCCAGCTCTGAAAGAGGACATACTTGTCTCCCCTTCAACATAGGACTGCTAGGAGCAGGCCTCGGAGCGGGAGGACTGGGAGCGGGAGGACTGGGAGCGGGAGGACTGGGAGCGGGCCTCGGAGCGGGAGGACTGGGAGTGGGCCTCGGTGGAAGAGGAGTACAACCTGGTGGAGGAGTGGGAGGAGTCGGGGCAGGAGGATACAATCCTGCTGCTGCCAAGGCTGCTAAATATGGTAGTTCAATACAAACAGAGAGCAAGCAAACAAACAAACAAAAACACAGACAGATAAACAGAGAGTGAGACACATCCATCACAGTACCTGGTGTAGTATGGTGTAGTAATATATGGTATAGTTATCTATGGTGTAGTCATCTTAATCTATGATGTAGTAATATATGGTGTACCAGGCCCAGCTCTGAAAGAGGACGTACTTGTCTCCCCTCCACCATAGGACTGGGAGCAGGAGGATTGGGAGCAGGCCTCGGAACGGGAGCAGGCCTCGGAACGGGAGCAGGCCTCGGAGCGGGAGCAGGCCTCGGAGCGGGAGCAGGCCTCGGAGCGGGAGCAGGCCTCGGAGCGGGAGGAGTCGGAGCAGGAGGATACAATCCTGCTGCTGCCAAAGCTGCTAAATATGGTAGTTCAATGTACTTCCACTTCCCGACAATCATATATCACAATGTGATTTGACAGATGTGTTGTTCACGTCAGCTCAAATCAATCAATACTACCCTATACTGGCCCGGCTCTAAAAGAGGGCGTACTTGTCTCCCCTCCACAATAGGACTGGGAGCAGGAGGATTGGGAGCAGGAGGATTGGGAGCAGGCCTCGGAGCGGGAGCAGGCCTCGGAGCGGGCGCAGGCCTCGGAGCGGGCACAGGCCTCGGAGCAGGAGGAGTCGGAGCAGGAGGATACAATCCTGCTGCTGCCAAAGCTGCTAAATATGGTAGTTCAATGTACTTCCACTTCTAAACAATCATATATCACAATGTGATTTGACAGATGTGCTGTTCACGTCAGCTCAAATCAATCAATACTACCCTATACTGGCCCGGCTCTAAAAGAGGGCGTACTTGTCTCCCCTCCACAATAGGACTGGGAGCAGGAGGATTGGGAGCAGGAGGATTGGGAGCAGGAGGATTGGGAGCAGGAGGATTGGGAGCAGGAGGATTGGGAGCAGGCCTCGGAGCGGGAGCAGGCCTCGGAGCGGGCGCAGGCCTCGGAGCAGGAGGAGTCGGAGCAGGAGGATACAATCCTGCTGCTGCCAAAGCTGCTAAATATGGTAGTTAAATACAAACAGAGAGCCAGCAAACAAACACACAAACACAGACACAGATCTCCTTGGTGGTAGTGTGAAGGTTTACTGTGAGGTTTTCCTGGCAGGTCTTGGTGCTGGTGGCGTTACTGGGGTTGTTCAAGGAGGAGGTTACCAGAGGCCTGCTGGTGAGCCCATCTCAATATAATACATACTAATACTATGATGATGTGATGACATCACATTCACATTTATAATTGCATCATTGTTTTGAACATGTCACACCATGTCATCTAATGTCACAGATTTCAGATTTACAGGTAGAGTAGAGTAAGGCATCTTGGGCATTGAACCCAGAACCTGCACTCGAACCCTAGCCACCACCCTGTCCTGCCCCCGATCTGACATGTATCTTCTGCTCCAGGTGAATCGATCATCACAGGCGCTGGCATACACTTAAATCCGACACCGGGGGGCAATGTGGGGCTGCAGACGGGTCTAACTGGTGTGGCGGCGCCAGATGGGACAGGTGTCCCTCAACCTCTTCAACCAGGTAAATCGTTTCAAAAGTTTTTAAATAAACTCTTTGCATAACTGATTTGTTGTTTTGTGAAAGTGAAAGTTTTTTGTTTGTTTACAGCAAAGGAAGATGTGTATGCAGAAACCCCTGCCCCAGGTATGGTTGAGCTGAATGTGTGTAGCTTGTGTGTTGTCCTGGTTAGACACACACACAACACAAACGGTTAAATGTGGAAAACCCCATTTCTGTAAAATCATAATGCTACCAATATATATCATTCTAAATTGCATATATAAAATAAATATATATATATATATGCAGTTTTGCTTATGGCTACACATTTTCCACAGCTGTTTGGAAATGGCACTCTATCATGGGGTGATGATAGCGTTTTATATAGTGCTGCTTCTTCTAATGTCCTCCAATACCCCCCAGTTGTTAGCCATACTGCTATTGCTACCAGCTATTGACCATCTTTAGCTTGTAGCTTCTGCAGTGGCCCTACCAGAGGTATGCCTCACGCTAGTGTACTCTTCTCTGTGTCCCTTTTAACTGCAATGGTTGATACTGGTTGATCTATGTTGTCTTTTGGCAGAGTCCACGCCTATTGCCCCAGCGGTCACACAGCCCAGTAAGACTTGTCGCTTTAATGAATTTAAACAGAAAGACTAGTTACATTGAAAACTGGTGTCTAATAATATACAATAGATAAGGAATCCGTACTTGTGGCCATGAAATGCCTCAAACATTAAACATCTTTTTATTTGTATTGGGTATTAGAAAGTGTACACTTTATTTATTTTTACTTAGTAAATCTGTTTACTCAGAGCATTCTGGGAGATATCTGCAAATAAATAACAAATACTGATTGGATTTTTTAAGTAAAGTACAAATACCACTGTCCTCTTCCACCAAAATATAGACCATTACACTTTCATTTTATAATGTCTAACACTGTCAAGGTGAGCATTGCATGGATATAGTATTTTAGTGTATTTCTAAATACATTTAATGAATCCATTATTTCTGATTTGCATGTAAACATAGCAAGTCAGAAAGATTTTACTTTATATCTTATCCCCTCACAATAATATTCTTGCACCTTACTTTCACTTTTCTTTTACTCGTTTACTGCTTGGTCTGACATTTCTGCTTAACAGTACTAACATAATAACAATGATTATCATACCAATAATCTTATTTGTTTATTTTTAAGGATTCTGCTCCACTGAGAAGTAGCTTTTTGTAATAATAATTCTGAAATTAATCTTACCTTGATCAATGAAATGCTCATTATAACTGCTAAAGAAACTGAATATGATTAATATTGGCTATTTCATACACTTTTTGTGAAATGTTCAATTTAGTTAAGGCACTGATGTAGAAGTGTAATTATTGTTTATCTGATGCATTGCCATTTCAAAACAAATGTTATTTCACATGTGTTCCATGCATACACTTTACATACAGTATGGGACAATTTGAAACTATGCAGCAATATTAATTATTTTGTGTATTTCTTCCTTTTTTAACTGTTATTTTGCTCGGCTGGACCTAGATGGTGAGTTCATGATCTTTGTCACAAATCCTGCATTTATTCCATTGACAACTTTATGTTTGAAATTATTGTGACTTAATGTCTGACTTTTTTTGGCAGTTCGACCTAATGGTAAGCAGCAATTACAGCATTATTTATTTACCAAAACATAGATTAAAATAGCATGAAAATATACAGCCTACATAAACGCATACATATTTTTGTCTCAACGAATAGTTGAGTGGATTGATATTGAAATATCCATCATTTGATTATTTACATTGGAGAAACAATTCTCAAATAATAAATTGATCAAATAGTATTTGTATGTATTATCTTCAACTGCATTGAAATAGCATATACACGATGATATACAGTAAAACAACAAGTGTTATGGTTTATGTGTAAACTGTTTACCATAGGCCTGGTTATGTTTTCAAGAAAATAGGGTTTACTGTAGTGCACTCTTTGGCCACATGGTGGCGACAGACACAAATAAAAGAATCGTTAGGTCTGCACTGTTCGCTGCATCCTGTCTCCAGGACGGTAAGGATGCACTGTCTGGTCTTTTCAGGCGTTGTTGATACTGGTGTAAAAGCAGCCAAGCAATATTCACCAGCAGTCGGTAAGTATACTATCTTGTGTTAAATACTGTAATACACAACACACCTCAGCATAACTTTTCCAACCTCTTTGGTGTATCATTATTATTCGTTGTACATTATTCAATGTATTGATTCATCAGGACATTCTGTATACAAGATACATTTCAATACATTTTCACTGTATATGTTCTGAAGGTACTTTATTGATTGGAAAAATACCTATCTTCTTGTGCAATATTTACATACTTTATTAACATAGTCCCCTCATTAACCTACAAAACAAATGGTGTCAAGCTTGCTTTATGAATTATGATTGCCTGTTCGAAGAAGACTTCATTAGCATAACGCTAACTCCTTGTTTCTGGAAGGGGTTTTAATTGAGGGTTTACCATACTTATTGCAACCATATCTGAATTTCTATTAGTATTGTACAAAATACACACACACACACACACACACACACACACACACACCTTAGTTCTAAGTGGCTTTGTCATTTCTATGTTAAACAAACATTGTGATGTATATATTCAATGTAGACATGTAAACCACCCTGCTGAGTTCACCTGACCCTACATATCCTGTCCAGACAGCATGGATCGATAATGCTACTGGTTAATATGCAGCTGAACGCACCATCAGCCCTTTTTTTCACCTATTAGTAACAGTTTAGAAAGCCCTATTTATGCACATGTATGCTAAGCAACGTGCGGGCAGCATATTTCGTTTTTTATGAATACGTCATGATCAAGATTAATTATTGATTAGCTGCAGCAGAGAAGAATCTGTAATATAATTCTGATATCTATCATGATTTATTGTCATATTTTACTTATATGACATATACTTTATTTAGTGTCTGTCAAAGCTTTAAATGATGCTCAGAATGCATTCAGAACCTGAACCAGGACGGTTATGTTATGTTTCCCATATGAGTTTTTGTTATTATTTTATTATTTATATTTTTCAGCCTGCAGGACCCTGTCAGTTCAAAATTCCACTAATGATTCTTGTCATTTGCAATTCGAACAGACCCTTCTGGGTCATTTAAGCCTACTTTATTCAAGGCAGCCCGGTCATCTCACTGCAGTCATAATGCAGTCAGCATAATGCTGTCACTGTGATTAACTTTGCCTTTCAGAAACCACACTTCTCCCTTGTCTCAATTTGACCCACATGAAATGTACATTTATATTAATACCAATTCTCTCTCATACCTCTTTCCATAAGACGTGTGTGCTTTAGAAATATGTGGACGTGTTTTAGCCTAGAGCAATTATTATACGTGTTTTATTCTCTATTCTCATTTTCTATTCACATCCTTCACTGATTGATGGCTGTGATTGGAGGGGCGTCAGCGAAGAGAGCACATGGTGTCTAACCACATAGCTATATCTTAATCATAATCCTCATGCTTTATAATGTACTCTTTGAGTGCTCTTCGCTGTGGCAGGGGGGCCATGGGATTTAGCAGGAGCACTCTTGGAAACCTCATTTCCTAGACCTGGTCTTATAGTCCAATCATTGTCCAATCACTCCCTAGGGTCTAGGGGAAATGGCGCTGTGGCCGGATACCCTTATCGTCTACCTTACGGAAGTAAGTCGAGGACTTTTCTGGCATTTCAATGAGCTCTTCCTCCCATGTATTGACCTCTAACTGTTCCATGTGTGAATTGGATCGTGATGGAGAACACGCTAAAAGGACGTGACAGTAGTTGTCCGAATGATTTCTCGTCTTGTTGTTGCTGCTGCTGCTGCTGCTGCTGTAGATCCCTATGGTGCTGGAGCTGGCCCAGGAGCCGGGACCGGAGGGGTCCTTCCTAGAGATAAACCCCTGAAGCCCCCATGTGTGTGTGTGTGTGTGTGTGTGTGTGTGTAGTTGTATCCTTAGGTTTACCCTAGTTTGGAAGTGCAGTTGAGGACTTTCTTGGCCTGTGATGTGCTGCACTCAGTCAGCAATAGACGTGTGCTATTCAGGTCTTGTATTGATGAGAATAGGTTTTTATTATTGCAGATTTACTCGCAAGCTGAAAAGTGTGTGGACACCATGATGAACTGTTTTGATTTGACTTCTGCTGCCCCAATTAGATGAAGGAGAAGACAGTGATATCAGTCAGGCTTTTTGAGCCATGCTGAACACCCCTCAGCTCTGGCTGATCTGAGCTGTCCTGTTGTGTTTTGTGTTCTGCAGCGGTGGGAGGAGCCGGTGGGGCGGGCATCCCTCTGGCTGCTAGATATCCTGCAGGTACGACCTCCACTTGTCACACCTCACAACAACACATGTAGAACATTAACCACCACTTTGACCTGGATTATTGGGACGCCACACAGATTTCTGCCTTTGTCAAATAAAAAGGGCATAACCAATGCCCTTTTACGTGGACTTCATACAAACGCACGTTTGTACGAAGCCGCCAGTTGCAGATTAAAGGCAACTTCAACAGATAGTTAAAGCTGCTTTTCTCTGTCACCTTGATCCAGCAGGATACGGTCCATACGGTCAAGGTTATGGACAGGGTATGTATGAGAGGAAGGGAGCCTGGCAGAGTTTGTGCATCCCCACCCCCCACCCCCTTTAGCCTTTGGCCACAATTTCATGCTCTGTGCTCAAAGTGACAGTTTGTCACAGGAAATGCCTTTGCGCTGCACTTCCTGTCTGAGCACAGCAAACAAGCCTCTGTGGTGCTGGTGGTGGTGGTGGTCGTCATGCCATCGGGAATGAAATGCCAGCCAAAGACCTTTGCACATCCCCATAATATTTCTCTATATTTATGTCCTTGATAGTTCCTGTTTATTGTATGCACCATCCACACCAAAGCAAATTCCTTGTAGGTGAAAACTTAACTGGCAATAAGTCTCATTTTGATTCTGATTCTGATTCTCTTCTAAAAAAAGCACAAAAAAACACCTGGGAATATAGTGTTGTATTCATATCTGGGGCTGTAGCGCCAGCGTTTGATGCCAGATGATATGAAATAGCTGGGAAATGTCGGATATGAGAATCAAATTTTCAATCAATTTTTTTTTTTTTACAAAAAGGATTTTCCTGTCTTATAAAAACACCTGAGCATATATGGAGGTGCTCTGTTCATCTCCAGTGTCGCCTCACAAGGCTTCTCTGTTGTTCTGATGCTGTGTGTGGTGACTGGTTCCAGGTGGACAGCCATACCCTGCTGGAGTGGGACTGGGAGGTGCTGGGGCAGCAGGAGCAAAAGGCCCCAAACCAGGTGCCAAACACGCCTGCTCTCTTTGCAAGCACACCATTGCATTTGTCCAGGAACACATCCTGTTTTGCTTTTTGCATGTATCTGCATTTATATATGTTGAGACGTGTTGCTGGTGAAGTAAACATAAGGTACTAAAATATTAAGTTAGCCTTTTCTAGGAGGTTCTATTTTTTGGTGTTTGGTAGAATTTCTTGCCGCTGAAATCAAAGAATATGTTCATGTTAATTAACCATTGTTCAATGGAAACTACTGGTTCTGTATTACACACACATTTTCAAATAAGCTAAATAATTCATCATAAATGAGTGCGGATCAGATAGCCACCTTATATAGCGAGCGAATCTATCATAGCAAACCACATGGTTTCATGTGGTGTTTTGCGTGTGCAGGAAGTATTTCCCCGCGGGGAATAGCACGGGTACAACATCAAAGCATGTCTTTAGCGCTATCATTTCACCCTGGAGAGCGCTGCCCTGTAACTGCTCCCCGTCTGAGCTGCTTACCATGAAATCACAGGGAACCATGGATGTAACCGCTAGGGTTCCAGCGAAGACCCAATGTTAAACTAGGTCAGGTAGACTTTAAAAAAAAAAATGCACCACTTGGGAGGCATTAAAATCATCCCTCCATCCACCTCTCCGTCACATTTAACCACTTCTTCAGTTTGGGTCGTGGCGGCAAGCTCCTCTTCTAGCAAATGATTTCATAGAAAATTAGGTAAAAGTTTGATTGAAGATTGTCTCTGAATTTCAATAGGCTACGGCAATCTAGGAGCTGCAGGAGCTGGGGGATATCCACAAGGTAGATATTGCAACATTAAACTGTCTCTTTCTTTCTTTTACCTCCATGCTCCCCATCCAATTCCTTGTGTCCATTTTATAAAATTATGGATTTATATGGCAGCCATTCCAATAGTACAGTATGCACTCCCACCAAGGACTTGATGGGAGTGCACTAGGAGTTACTGGACCTGACATCTTTCTTCTGCCTCTCAGAGAGAGAGAGAGAGAGAGAGAGAGAGAGAGAGAGAGCTATCGTGCAGTAGCAGCTGAAGTCTCTCTCTCTCTCTCTCTCTCTCTCTCTCTCTCTCTCTCTCCCCCCAGGCCTGCCTAAAAACCTAATCCGTTACACAATGAATAGGATGGTATTAACTGACCAAGGACCGGTCACGCTGCCTGAATCAGATGCTAGTCACAGATGGCAAAAGTTGCCTGTGCAGTTTGCCCAAAGGCAGCACTTGACTAATGAAGTCTCTCTCTCCTATCCTTGTTGTAAATAGCAGTTTGAATAATCACAGAGCTTGTGCTGTCCTTTCCATGTTGCAATGCATGTATTACTCCCTATAAATGAACAACTGAGTTGTGTGTCCATTTTACAGGTGTTGCTCCTGGTTATGGAGGTGGATACCCACAGCAGGCTGGAGGTGCATACCCACAGCAGGCTGGAGGTGGATACCCACAGCAGGCTGGAGGTGGATACCCACAGCAGGCTGGAGGTAACGTGCGTGTGTGTGTGTGTGTGTGTATGTATGTGTGTGTGTGTGTGTGTGTGTGTGTTTGTGTGTGTGTGTGGTAACAATACGTGTTTGGTAACCTTTTAGGCTTACCTGCTGGGTCATAAATCACTGGCCAGGATGAAAGGAGATGACACTGAGTCATTCATCTCAGAGAGGGGAAGGAGAATGCTTATAGGACTATAGGGCACAAGGTGTGGGTTGTATTGTTGCAGCAGGACTCTCGACGTGGTCCCAATGTGCCCCAGCCGCAGGTGGTTCACCACTGTATCTTTGGATGATGCAAACATCTGGAAATGTGGAATATATAAACGCATCAAAGGAAGTTAATTAAGTAAAACATTTGTCACGGTGATGACGTGGGTAGTGCCGTTAAGAGACCTTGGTAGTGATCACTTCTTTTGTCGTGACCGCGTGTAGATAGCATGTGCCTCCAAGTGCTCTGCTTTCCTCCCACCTCTCTATGGCCTTGGCGGCCATAGAGAGGTTCCTCAAAACAGCAAAATTGTTGCAAAGCAACACAGGCTAGCATACAGGCTTCAGTATGCAAGCGCATTAATACTAAAAATGAATTGTTATGCGGTCACAGTTGTGTGTTTATAGGAGTATTTTACAATGGCTTCGAGCCAGGGTTAGAATCAAGGGCTGGAGCTATCCGTTTCCTAATTGTCCCATTGAGTTCATCTCCAAATCTATTGGAGCTTTGCCGTTGTGTGAATCCCTGCTTCCACTATGGTTCGGGATTAGGTCACAGATGGTTCTTTGGCCATTCATCCTTGTTTCTGGATCAGGCGGGCAGATTAATGCCCAGCTGCAGACATACAGGTAACACAGCCCGACGAGCGGACAGATAAGACAGAAACAGAGACAGACTGGTTCATCACTTCCTCTTCTAACAGAGTATCCAAGGGGAGAGGGGGAGGTGTTACAGTTTAACAGTACAATGTGTTAATGCGCAATGTAAACGACGTCCTCTGCAAAATAGCGATATGGTCAGTTGAACACAAAAGACAGAGCATTGCTGGGTGCCGCAATTTGGAAGATGCAATACCAGCAGGATAAAGTACAATATATAATGCATAAGCTGTTTTTTTCATAACTATTCTGCACAAGGAGAAAGTGTCCTATTCATATATTTCAACTGTATTATAAATACAAATATTGTTTGTCTGTTCCCCACGTGATCTCTTTGTGCTTTAGGTGGATATGTACCTGCCCCACTGACCCCTCAACAAGGTACCAGACACCAGTATCTTACTTTGACCTAGCTTGACCTACCCACACATTACAATTACCGTAACATACGTAGTAGATTAGCACATTTTTCTAGATGAGCACATTTTTTTTGTTAGTTGTTAGTTTTCTCCCACAACAATCCTTTGGGCTAGAATTGCATTTGGATGCTGCAGTGATGTGCTTGTCATCGCATGTCTTGCAGTACATCCAGTATGCTTAAGCTCTGATCATCTGTATTGTCCTGAACCTCACAAGAGATTACCGACAGAGGATTATTTCAGGGAAACTGTTACTGTTTTCTGAGACGCTGTCTGGCTCCATATATCACATCTGATTATCTGGTGATCTTTGACATTGCCCTGTAAATGCATCATCATAGTCTCTTCATCTGCTTATTTTGGTTTCATTAATACAGTAATGGGACTCACTAGACCAATTATGAGGTGGGGGTTATGTGTTAAGTGTTTTTGATCTTATTATGTGTTGACTGTCCTGTGATTGGGTGTAACAACTAAGTTGTATGGTAATAAGTATTGAATCTTGAATCCGAAATGTATACAGATTTAGAAACGGTGCACGTTCGACACATCTGTGCTCATCGGCTGTTGCTACTTGTTAAGGACCATTGTCTTCTATGCCTTCATCCATCTATAATAGGAGACCCTTGCTTATTAACATCATTGATTTCAAGCCTACCGTCTACAAGCCTGTTGCTAGTAGATGGTCCTGAATATCAATTGTCTGCCTCTCTTAGGCATGTAATTGCCCTTGTCTTGCAGGGCAGGGCTGCAGTGCGTTAGTCAGACACCAAATCCCTAGATAGGGACCTAGCAATGCACCATAGGAGAATTGGAACAGAATTGGAACCAGTTTGCTTTGTACTTTAAAGTTAACTTTATCTCCTTCTTTTGCAGCCAAAGCAGCAAAGTACGGTGCCATGCAGGGCTTCTTCGGGGGTGCAGGAGGAGGAGGAGCCTACCGGGGTATGTAGCATCTCATTAAGGTTAAGGTGAATTCACATGAGACCCGACAAGACACCGCGCACGATGTAGACCCACTCCATTGACACATGACTTAACCAATAGATTTGCAGTACAGTCGAAAAAGACAGCATGTTTTGAGCTGTGGGTGATTTTGTGTGTGTTTTAAACTTGCCGTGCTCGAGAACACAACGCCCGACCTAGCGACATCCCACCACGTCTCATGTGAATGAACCTTTACAGAGCGTATGGATGATGACAACTGTTTTATAGAATACCATTCATAATAGGTTAATAGTTAAAAGTAATTGAATGAACAGCATGTTACTGATAAGAGGAGCCTGTTGATAGACTGTGGAATTTATAGGTCAACATTAACACCCCTTGAAGTGTGCAAGGCGCTGTGTAATATAGGGCTAATTCTGGATGTTGTTGTTGTGAACTTTGTCACAGGTTGCCAGGGGAAGTTTTGTGGAAAGAGGAAGTAACCGAATCTCTGGGGCTACGCTGTGACCTCAAGAAAACATGGTGCTACTGCATGATGTAGAATGTACATTTTGTATGCAAACACATCCCCCCATTAGAGAATATGTAGAGATGGTCGATACTGACTTTGGCCTACAAACCCACCGAAATTATTTTGATGTAGCTAATTGAAAAGATCAATGATAACATGTGTTTGTTTGTATTGGGTTTTTTAATTTTAATTTTTTTTATAGACACCCCTCCCCTCACGCCCTACATACTAGGTAAAATAGTATTAGTATGTGGAAGGGACAGCATACCAGTTTCTCAAAATGAAAAACTGGTATATTGGTCCTCAAATCAAAACAAAATGTACAATAAAATTAAAAGAAACTAGAATATCGAAAAAAATATATTTTTTTCAATTCGAGAGAAACCGTGTGCGTTTGGCAGGAGTCTGTTTTTCGCTGCTGAGCACCCCCTCCACCCCCTCCACCCCCTCCACCCTAGCCTAGTAAAATATCACTTGTGTTCCTGTCAATGTGATTTACAGGTGTGTGCTTAAGCAACCTTACAACACCATCTTGTAATTGGCTGTCCATACTGTAGGTTTTGGGTCCGGCCTTCCCGGTGGTGGTTATGGTTCTTAAACCACCACGCTGCAAATCTTATGGAGGCGGAGGTGAAGGCACTAAACAATAAAGGTGATTGAGGGCGGTAGGCATGTCCCTAGTGCTGAAGCATACTGAACAGTACCTGATCTGCTTCTTCATGGGGGCATCTTCTCTGTTCAGGTTAAACTTGTGACAGTAAAGTGCAGCCAATTTGCCATGTGGTTATGACCTGCTCTCCTCAACAATGGTCATTCTATGCAGTTGAGCCTCCCTGTTGTCACCTTATTTCAAACATGGCCGAAACTGTAAATGACAGTTTTCTACTCTGAACTTTTGTACTGCAGAAGGCGTTTGATGTATCTGTCGAATCAAAATGCAAAACAATCCGTATGGGCCATTTTTATACTTTTCATTTCCAATTAACATTGACAAAAAACCTGTTAGGATACAGCTCCGGTATGTACATTATGTACGTACGGATGGCAGAAAAATGACTTATTAGTGGAGCGTGATATATGGTGCTTTATTCACCCTCAAGTGTAGTCTCACCTATTTAGGCTTTCTGTATTTACATTTAGGCAACTTGGCATTATTCAAGATTCTGTTTGCACCCAAAGTTACTTACTTGCTCATAATTGTGTCGTTACCAGGTATGTCTGAACAAGAAGTGAGAAAATATGTTTTAAACTTTGCTTTAGCATTTATTCACTGTTGAGAATTATACTGAATAAGAGCTTTGTGTAAAGATGGAGTCTATGCATGTGTTTATGCCCTGTCCATGTGGGACTTTATTTACTTGAGTTACATTAAAGGAGGTCCCACACGTGGTC